>JASKMD010000003.1:7595557-7634310 GCA_030144725.1 Haematococcus lacustris
GCGAGTCCCCGGGCTTCGAAACACCAGAGTCCCGCAGCTGGGGAGGGGCCCCACCTGGCTCCACACCTGCCCCTGCCCCTGCCCCTGTGACTACCTCCGCCCCTGCCCCCGCCCCTGCCCCCGCCCCTCAGCCTGCCCCTGTCCCTGAGCCAGGCACCTGACCGTCCCCAGCGCACATGTCACCTCCATCATCATCCACTCATGCGCCCGCAGCCTGTCCACGTCAGCCAGCTGGTTGTGGGTTAACGAGGCAGGCGGGCAGCTGGCTGGCGGCTGGGTGGCAGGCAGGCAGGCATGGAGGTAGTAGGCAATGGGCTGGGTGGCAGGCAGGCATGCATGGAGGCAGTAGGCGGCGGGCTGGGGTGGGCTGGATGCTGTCAAGGAGGGTGCTGTGACATCAATTGTGCTGACAGCAGCGTAGGTGGCCTGGGGCATGCATGTGGTCTGCTTGACGAAGGCTGGACCAGCTGTCAACAGCTGTCAGCTGCCAAGCTGGAAGCAAGCCAGTTGCAGCAAAGGTGGCGTAGGCATGTAGTTAAGCAAGCAGTTTCTTTCAAGCAGGCAGCGAAATAGGCAGGGCCTCCTAGGTAGGCGCATGGAGGTGCATGGGATACCCAGCATGGTTGCGCGTGAATTCCCGCAGAAACAGGCTCAGATTTGAACTATTGGCGCAGTGGTGGCAGCTCGTTGCGGCTGCAAGGGCCAACCCGTGAGAGTGTAGGCTAGGCGAGTGTGAACGCACCAAGCTGCAGGAGTGTGTTTGTATAGCGCGAATCGCAGTTCATGCCGCGCATGCTGTTGCCAGCAGAGTTGTTTGCTCATGCCAATGCACTTATGTCGAAGCTTCTGCAGCTGTTATTGCTGCAACCCCTTTATGTCATATGTTTTATCATAGTGTTCGTGTCATACAAGACAGCCGCACCACAATAGCTGGCACTGCTGTAAAAGGCAGGCACCTAGACTATTGTAAGTCCTATGAGCATTGCTTTGCACAGACCCATGCTGCTCATTGAGGTAATGTGGGCGATACTAAACAAGGCTGTATATGTACCGAGTGCAGGAGCAGGGCCAGGTGCAGGGGGGGGGCCGAGGCAGGGGCGTGCTGCAGCTTGCTAGAAGCTAGGGACCAGGACCCTGCCCCTAGGGATGGCTACTGCCTAGCTCCCATGAGCGCCACTCAGGCCATCTCTAAGTTCCGTCGAAAAATATCATCCTGCCACTGCAATTCAGGAGGCCCCAACATGGGGTTGGTAATCTTCATGCAATTACTCTTTCAATACTGCACCGTTTTCGATAGCGTTTGTCTCATTAGCAGTTGCGAATTAGTGTGCGTCTACTGGCAAGCGGCGCATTAACTCGTGCGAGTCAGGCCATGCCGGCGCAAGCGATCGCGGACACACCTCAGCTGCTCACAACCGATTGTTCTAGTGGTATGTAGCGGCATCAGGGATAGAGCTGCGCCTGTTATCGAGCCAGAAGTACAATCACATTTCAGCCCGCCAGGCTCGCTCCGCGAGCCTTCCATTGGTGCAGGCGGTGTCGGAGGACCGTCGTTGGGCAAGTTGACACGCGACATTGCAGCGAGGTGCGAAAATGTTCATTTCTCTCAGGCCAACAACACAAAAAAAGGGACCCCCTTGCACAAACCGGCTTGTTGTGAGCTGACCAATGTGACTTTCCAGAATTTGCCGTGTCAACTTTGTTCATTACTTAACAACACAGCTGCTGGAAAAGGAAGCACGGCATTTCATCGATCAGGCCTGCTGGAAATGACCTTGGCGTGACCTAACTTTGCCTTGCAGTGCTGAATAGCCCAACCGGACCACCCCCTGGCAGCCCCACCCCCTTCCAGCCCCAGCCCCGCCCTCCCACCCCTTCCCACCCCATCCCACCCCATCCCATCCCCTCCCAGCCCCTCCCAGCCCCGCACTCCCAACCCCCAGCCCCGCCCTCCCACCCCCCCTCCCACCCCTCCCCACCCCCAACCCCGCCCTCCCACCCCCTCCCACCCCCTCCCACCCCCTCCCAGCCCCTCCCGCCCCCAGCCCCGCCCTCCCACCCCCTCCCAGCCCCTCCCACCCCCAGCCCCGCCCTCCCACCCCCTCCCAGCCTCTCCCAGCCTCTCCCAGCCCCTCCCAGCCCCTCCTGCTGCCCACCCCTCCTGCTGCCCCCCCTTGGCAGCAGCTGGCAGCTGCTGCTGGTGCCGCTCCTGGGCTGCCCACCCCTCCTGCTGCCCCCCCTTGGCAGCAGCTGGCAGCTGCTGCTGGTGCCGCTCCTGGGCTGCCCACCCCTCCTGCTGCCCCCCCCTGGCAACAGCTGGCAGCTGCTGCTGGTGCCGCTCCTGGGCTGCCCACCCCTCCTGCTGCCCCCCCCTGGCAACAGCTGGCAGCTGCTGCTGGTGCCGCTCCTGGGCTGCCCACCCCTCCTGTTGCCCCCCCCTGGCAGCAGCTGGCAGCTGCTGCTGGTGCCGCTCCTGGGCTGCCCACCCCTCCTGCTGCCCCCCCCTGGCAACAGCTGGCAGCTGCTGCTGGTGCCGCTCCTGGGCTGCCCACCCCTCCTGTTGCCCCCCCCTGGCAGCAGCTGGCAGCTGCTGCTGGTGCCGCTCCTGGGCTGCCCACCCCTCCTGCTGCCCCCCCCTGGCAGCAGCTGGCAGCTGGTGCTGGTGCCGCCCCTGGCATGCTCACCCCTCCATCTGAGCAGCAGGGGGCCACAGCGGAGCCGAACACGAGCTTGACACGCAAGCGGGGGGCGGGCGGGAGGGATCGGACCCAACATGTCGAGGAAGGTAACATAGCAATGGCATACACACCTTGTGAGGCATTGCAGAGTGGCTAGGCCAACAGTACTTCTCACGAAGGGGTCAAGCATCGCAGCAACCTTGCATATTTCAGAGCATGGGTGGAGGGGCGCTGTTACATCGGTTTGGCATGCCATGTGAACCGTTTTGATTGCGGCGACTGTCCCTCACTATGTGCAGGTGCTCCTGGGCCACGTCGGTCGCGGCGGTCTCTCGCGGCGAGGCCCGCATGAGCAAACAGTGCACGGATTTGAATGTGAAGATTGGAGCCGCCATAGCACCCAGCACACTGCACAGTATTTAATAATACAGGCTGCACCGCATAGCTGAAAGAGTCATCTATCCAGGGATGTGCGAAACATAAATAGAAACCACGTGGCTGAGACGCGGCGTCGTTTTGATTACCAGGGGTCAGTTTCCTGTCATTTTCTGTTAGTTGGGGACACCTGACTGCAATCCTTACACAGTAAGGTTCCTAATCCGGTTAGGCCTATATTGGCCGTTCTCCCATTTCCGCCCTTCAAAACGCGTGCCTTCTTTCATACACGATCGTTGAAGGTTGTGAGGATGGTGTGAGTCGGTTTGGGGCGGACTAACGCGTTTTGTCGGCTGAGATGTGGCTGTCGCCGGTCACGCCCGTTTGAACCCTACCGGCCGTTAAGGCCCCGCGTGCACGAGCGCGACGAGTTACCCATGCGAGCGCCGCCCTTCTAGACACCTTGGTGGGTACCCAATGTAGCACAGCTAGTGCGCTTCTATCTTCTGCTACCCTTTGGCCGCAGCCTTGCGTCGAAAGTATTCTTTCTAAGCTCGCATGTCATTTTTTTGGCCACATGTGCCCAGGTCCTACCACACACCACCAGCCCCTATGGCCAAATCGACCACTGGTGCTTCTCGACAGTCCAGCTTGGCTCAAGACAGCGCAAGCGAGAGGCCCAAAAGGCTCTTGGCAGCTGCTGGTGCTTACTTGAAGGTCAAGAGGGGCCAGCCACAGCCATCCATGGCAGCTGTGGCCCAGGAACATGGCGTTCCATACACCACCCTCCTCAGAGTCATCAAGCGGGGTGGGGTGATTGCAAAACGTGGGCGCCCAACAGCTTTGTCAGCTGTGGAAGAGGAGCAGCTGCGGGACTTGGTAGTGAGGGGCCAGCAGCAGGGTGTGGGGGTCACCAAGACAGCATTGCTTGCAGCTGTGAGGACGACGCAGCGGGTCACGGAGCGCAAGGGTAAAGTGGGCCCCTTCAAGGGGAAGGCCCCTGGCAAGAATTGGCGTCAGGGGTTCATGCGGCATTTAGTTATAATTATTTACTTGAAATATATAATAAAAAACCGATAACAATACATGTCGGGCGGCATTTGAGAAGAGCGTGCACTTGAGAAATGGCTTTCACCCCCCAGACAAGGATAACATGCTAGCAGCAGCAGCAGCCAGCATGGAGGGTGGCAAGCAGCAACCAAAAATCAAACCCTGGGTCCCCTTGACAGTCGACGCCGCAATGTTGCGTGTTGCAGCTCAGCGATCAGCCCAACCGCGGCCCAGCTTACGTTCCCCAAGAGAGGATAGGTTATATTTCATGCATGAGGTGGTTGCTGAGGTAGCAAAGAAAGCTGCAAAGGCCAGCAAGCGATCTTGCAAGTAGCATGCTTGCATGTCCATGTGTACAGTTTTGAGTGCCTCTGGACTGCCACTGGATCATGTTTTTGACGAGCTGCTGGCTTTGATAGGGGCGTTGGGATGGGTAGCTGCTTCTACAAAAGTTGTGCTGCCAATCTATAAGTAGGTGGACAGGAGGAACGACATGTTCACATTAGGGGACTTTCAGTGTAAAACTGTTTTTTTGGGGGTACGGTGCTAAAACATGTCATATCTTTGCTGCTATTGGGCATAAGGAGACGATTGAGGGCACTGTGGAGAGCTGATATGAAGGGTTGCACGGCTATGTGCTCAGCTACCATAAATGTACCGAAATGGAGCAGCAATGGGCCTGAGACGCCAAAAATTGTTCACATTAGGAACCTTACTGTGTATAGCGACTGGATGCAAGCCGGACATGGTGCTGGGCGTACCGTACAGCGGCAGAGCTACGCAATAGCCGCACAAGTGGTCAGAACCAGGAGGCTTCACCTCAACCCGCCATCGCGATGAATGCGCCCAACATGCAACACTTGCAACGTGAACGACAGCGGGTCACAAGCCTGCTACACCAAGTGATGTGCCCCTAAGCCAGCCGCAGCTATGGTCGCAATTAGCGTGCCGCTTGGTATAATGTATGTCTCGTACTGCCGTCGTATCGCAGATGTGCGAGTCTGCCCACGAATTGCGCCAGGAACGCCTCACGTACCGCAAAATCGTAGAAGCAGCTGAGGCACTAGGTGGAGCCGGCAGTCCGGAACTTAGAGCAGCTGCGAAGCACAGCCACAGGGTACGTCAGGGTCATGTGCCTATGACTTCCCACATCTCTCACATGCTGTGTGGCTCAGCAGGCTGGGAAGTTGAATGTTTGCATTGCTAGACCCAATGCTGGGCACGCATGCACAGCGCTCACTGGTAAGAGTCACCAGGTACCCTACCAGGCGTCAAGGCCTGGGCCCAGGCACCGGGGGACGGGCCACTTGGCCAGCTAATGCAGCGGCGCCTGCTGTCGACTTGCAGCCAGTGCCCACAGCTCAGCCACATGCAACAACAGGCACCAGCAAGCATCATGCAGGCTGTTGGAATGGGGGAGATGTCAGCTTTGGGGGAGCCCTGGCTGCCACATGACCCAGGACCGATCCCGCTCTCCCAAACCACAGGGCTGCGTGTCAAGGCTGACAGCTGTGTGCTGTCATCATTAAACTACCAGCTGCCAAGTCAATGCCGGCTTGCGCGTCCTGATGTTGGTGCCCCAGGAGCTGACAGCTACTTTGCCGGCCTGCAGCAGCCGGCTGTGATCAGCTTGCCTGGCGACTACATTAGGGGCTGGGACTTAATGGCAAGGAGCTGCAAAAGGAGGGGCTATGCAGCCAGCAGGCTCCTGCCGCTGCCCTGCCTCAGGTGTCTGGGTGCCTGTGTGTAGCAATACATGGGTGCCACTGCCCTGTTGCTGCTCCTGCTGCTGCCCTGCTGCCCTGCCTCAGGTGTATGGTGAGTTGAAGTGTGCCAGGGCCGAGCTCAAGCGCACACTGCAGCAGGCCCTGGCACGCTGCTGCCAGCTTAAGGCTCAAGAGGAGGCCAGCCGGTCCTGCTTGTGGCTGCCACCCTGGCAGCTCACGCAGTGGGGTGAGAGGGAGGGCAGGGAGGAAGTGAGCTTAGGGGCACAGCCAGGGGATCAGCGCGTGGTCAAGGGAGGGTGGGTTGTGGACACTCGGCCACCGGTTTGCTCCCAAGAGCTGCTTGATGCGGGGCAGCACCGGGGAGGTGGTCTGCAGCAACGACCTAGCCAACCAAAAGCATTCACCACACAAGCGGCAGCTGGGGCAGCAGCGACAGCACTAGCAGCAGTACCCCCCACCCCTCCCACGCCTCCTCTCCCCTCTGCATCACCAGCAGCAGCAGCAGCAGCAGCAGCAGCAGCAGCCCCTACTGAATCACAGGGGGTGTCCCTGCGGAACTCGCAGGACCTGACTGGCTTCTCAGCATGCGCTAGCCCCACCCAAGGCCAGCTGCCTGCCCCAGACCTGGACCCCGGCCCTACTCCAGCCACCCCCCCCGCACCCCCATGGGATGCCCCAAGCCAGGTGCCGGAGAGCAGGCACCCAGGCACCCGTCACTACCCAGGCATCCCCCCGCCTCTTCCTCCTGCACCTCTCCACCCCTTGCCCTCATCAGGGGAGGCAAGCAGCGCTGCCTCTGTGGCTGCTGAGCTGTCGTTTTCAGCGCTGTCTGCGCCCGCTGTGGCTCTGGGTTTGGGCCATGGGCGAAACGCTTCTGGCAGCAACCCTGCCTTAGGAAGTGGCGAGGATGCCCAATGGGATGCACCCCACCGGCAGCAACAGGGGGGTGAGAGTGGGGGTGGGGTGTCATTGGACCATCACTCTGGTCACACGTCTCACCCCGCAGCCAACACCGCCTTCCAGCCCTGGATGCAGAAGCACTCAAGAGGGCAGCAGGGTAAGGCAGAAAGGCTGGCAACAACAGCAGCAGCAGCGCCCGCCATGACTAATCTCAGCAGGGCCGCGGAGTCCCTGGCTGTCGTCGAGAACGCCTCAGCACAGCCTCAAGGCAGAAGCAGGCCTGTGGAAGCCAAGTCGGGTATGGCGGTGGCCTTCGCTGCTCGTCAGGGAGAGGACGGCGCGCGAATCGACAAGGAGCCGCCTACGGACGGGGAGGAGGCCTTGGACGCAGTTGGTCGTCGCCTGCAAGATCATCTGTGCAGGCTGCGGCTGGCGGCACCTGTTGGAAAGCACAGTCGGGTGTTGGCGACGCGCGCAGCACCAACACCTTCCATCCAGGTGGATCGTCATTGCGCAAGGAACAATCCGAATGTGCTCACACATCCCTCGCTGTACTTGCGTCTCAAGGTTGCAGAGTGTCTTCCAGCTTGCTCTCCCTTCCTGCCCACCTTCGTAGCAGTGTCAACTCAATGGATGTATCTGACTGCCACCGTCGGTCGCTGCAGGTGCTGGAAGCAGCGTTCTCTCAACCTGCTCTCCCGCCCGCCATTCCGATGAGCGCGGCAGAAGCCCTGGAGCAGTTGCGACTGGAAGTGGTCGGCGTGCGCACAGCTCTGTTGCAAAGCACGGCACGAGTGTGACGCTCCGCGGCTTGACGCGGCGATCACCTCCATATCCTTCATACGCTTTGTGTCGCTACGCTCTTGGACGAGCCCTTTCCGTTGCCGGACGAAGCACCGGATGTACGCTCAGAGCGTGCCTGAGCAAGTTTATCGGCAAGGCACTAATACCTGGGTCGTACCCGGTGCTGTTGTGCTTCACGCGCGCACGCACGGCGTCACGCCGTCACGCACGCACTTACGCACGCCGTCGTTGTCTAGCGCGATGGCTTTGGGTGGTTGATAAGGACTATCTTTGATGCCGATGATTGGCTGGCACCCATCCCGTCTACGCACATGTGGCATCAACCCGTTTCCGTTGTTAAGCATACCATCGAGCACAGCTCGTGTAATCAATGATGCTACTGCCTTTGAGGCCACCAGCTGCTGCTGAGCTCACGTGCATCACCTCAATGTTGTCAAGCATAAACGTTGAGGGTGGAGCAGCACCCCACTAAGCCGCGAAGCTTCCGTGTTGCTCAATGGCCACCGGTCCCTCTCCTCCCCAGAGGTGCCGCGCAAGATATGGCGGGGGCTGGCCGCGCTGACCCTGAACTTGTTCATCAGCACTGCCTCGACTACGCGCCTGTAGAATTGTAGGAATTTTAGGTGAAAGCTGCCGGCCGGCATCAGCTACCTGGTGGCGAATCCCGCAGGCTGCGACTGGCCTAAGGCCAGGATTTATCCTGTGTGTATGTGACTCATCACAGGGCGGCTACACGACACAAGGCGCGCGGCGTGCTGTGCCAAGGTGCAGAGGTATGCCACGGTGTTTGTCTGTGATCGGCGGTATGGGAAACCACCGGCCATTATCAACTTCTCAATTGCAGTCATTGTGGAAAGACATATAGTGGGGCTGCGCCACGACCATGCCCCAGGTCATCAGTCGTCCAATTAGTAGCTGTGGGTGATACCATCCTCTCATCGTGCGCGGGCAGAGCAAAGTCGTCAGCCTCGCTTGCTATCAGGGCTGTGAAGACGACAAGACGAAAAGACGAGACCGTAGACGAACAGACGAAAGACGGGTGGTTGAGACGAAAAGACGTCGTAGACGACAGACGTCGTCTTTTCGTCTGCAGACGACGTCTTGTCACAGCCCTGCTTGCTATGGAGAAACATGCCTTACCGCTTGTCAACAATAACTTATTTACAGCAGGAACCTTGCATGGATGGCTAGGCAACCCATGGGTGTTTGTCGAACATCTGCGCTACAAACGTCTCTCAACAGCTGCATACTATGCTCACATCTTACGCTCACATCTTACTCACACTCGACTCCACTGTCCCGCTCAGCCCCCCACTCGTCAGCACAGCAGGGGACAAGAACCCCGCAAAGGACGCATTGTCCCGGTCAGCACCCTCTCCAACACGTCCAGGTCAAGGCCAAGGTCAAGGTCGGGGTACTCAATCCAAACATATCCCCACGGCTGGTGGACCCTTAGTCATGACCACCTGCATGACACCACATTTGCTCTAGGTACAGGGCCCACTGGCCACCTCTGGCCTAGGACAGGAAATGTGTGACCCCAGCACTATCACATTGCCCTGCTCCAGCCCGACAATAAAGCAGGCGCAATTGACCAGGCAGGGAGGGCAAGCTCGCCCCTCCTCTATCCAGCCTGTCTATGCCTCATGCACGCCATGTACATCACCAGCCGCGCAGTGCCAGCACCAGTGGCGTGTCTTGGGCTGGTGCCTGTTGCTGCTGCTGCTGCTGCTCCTGCTCAGGCAACTCCTGCTGGCTCAAGTTACCCACTTTTCGTCTCAGACTAGCCGGCAGCACATGCAGCAATGCCTGCATGGCTGCTGACCGCCCAATTGCCTGCAGCAGGGCCTGCACACCGCCCCGCGCTGCAACCTGCACCCGCTCCCCAGCACTGCTGCCATGGCTGCTGCCTGCAGGCACTAAGGCGCCGGCTTGCCGCTGGCCCAGGGCGCCTGCACCCTCGACCTGCAACCCCCCTAACCTGACCTCCATTGCCTCTGGGGCAGGTGGCACAGCTGCCGCCCTGGCCCTGCCCCTGCCCCTCCCTACTACATCCTCCTGGGTGGTCGTGGGGGTCGCCTGCCCTGCCACCACCTCCCCTGACCCCACCAGGTCGCTACCAGGCATAGCCCGGCCTGCCCCTGCCCGCCCCGGCCTGGCCCCTGGGGGGGTCAATCCGGCCCCGCTGCTGACATTGGCTGTGGACTGCGGCACAGGCTCTGGGGCAATGGAGGTCCCCGGTGCCAGCCCCCTGCTGCTGCCTGACCCTCGCAAGCCAGGAATCACTGGCTGGGTTGCTGTGGTGGGGGCATCATGAGTGGTGGCTGGCGTGGCTTCCTGCTGGGTCTGCTGTTGCTGTGGCTGGGAGGCTGGTGTGGGGGGCTGCGGCAGCTGCACCCTGTCAGCATGCTGGAGCTGTTCCTTGGTGTACAACATGCTGCCGTCCCTGTAAGTGCGAGCTGGCTGCAACAGGGACTGCAGCGGAGGCCCTTGGCTGGATGCAGCCAGTACAGAGGCAGGGGCTGAGGCGGCAGCAGCTGGGAGGGTAGGAGGGATGGCCAAGGGTGGCTGGGTGGCGAGCTGCCCAATGAGTGATTGTGACTGGGCTAGTGGTACAAGTGGGTCTTGAGAGGGTGTGGTGGTGAGGGGTCTTGGAGAGTACAGGCTGGGGCTGACTGACTGAAGCTTGGCTGCGTCCAGGTGGGCAGGGGCAGTGAAGCCACCCATAGCAACGCGCAGAGAGAAGGGCGACTTGTCTGCTCGAGCAGGCGTTGCCGCTGCTGCAGCAGGTGCTCCCGCTTGCTGCTGCTGGTGCGTGGGTGGGGTCATGCTGCGGGTGGCAGAGGAGGGCAAGGGGGTGAGGCTTCTGGAGGCAGGCGTGGCTGCAGCAGGCTTGGCAGCAGTGGGTGAGGCGCCCCCTCTGCCCCCCACATCAGCACGACTGCTGGTCAAGGATGGGGGGGACTGGGCAGCAGTGGGTGCTGGGGGAGGGCACCCACCCGCTGAGTAGGCCCCGCCGTGGGATCCAGCGCTGCCATCGGAGGGGTGGGAGGGGGAGGGGGGCTTGGACGATGGAGGGGCAGCAGCAGCTGCTGCTGGGAAGGTGGCTGGGGTGTGAGTGGCGGGAGGGCGGTTGCGGTCCCCAAGGGAGATGAGGGGGCCGGCAGCAGTGAGCATGAACTGGAACACAGCCACACCGAGAGCCAGGGCCTGGTGGGTTGTCAGGGCCCAGGCTTGTAGGCTGAGGCCCAGGCTGCGGGCCAACAGCGGCTCCAGCATGCCCTGTAGCAGGCAAGGGGTGGGTGAGCGCAAGGTTGAGCGCAGCCATGCATGCCGCTCATGCCAAGCACCATGCAAGGCACGAAAAGTGATGTGTGAGGCCACTGAAGGATACGTGTGAGTAACAGGGGTGGGGTAACAGGGGTGGCGATGGCAACAATAGCAGTAGCATGATGAGTGTAGCAGCGCCGGCCACAATGGACATTGTGACAATGTGAACAGCAGGAGTTCAGGGGTTGGGACAGCAGCAGCACTCGCACCACTGCCGCCACCCAGAAGCACAGCGGCAGCAATTGATAGCAACAGCAGCACAACCCACAGACTTCAAGGAAAACAACATCAGTGGCAGTGGGGCAAGACGCACTCACCCATTGGACAGGGGCAGCAGGCTGCCCCACGACCATGGCCCCGCCTGCCAGGATGCCGACAGCTGCTACACCCAGCACGCCCTGCACACGCCCAATGAGCAGTGGGAGGCACAGGTATGGAGAAGGGCGTAAGGTGAAGCAGTGGCCTACATATATATCAGCACAAACACACTGCAGTGGCAGGTGGGCCAAGTGATGAGCACGACAGCCGTAATTGTCTATGGAGACGGTGCGCACCTTCACAACATGTCGCAAGCGCGACAAAGACGTAGCGTCGAAGGCTGAGACGGCCTGGGTAGGCTGCAGCGCTGTCGTTGCAGCGCTAACGAGAAACCGAGGTTCCCGGCTTAATGGCCGCCCAGGTGCTGATGCTTGCACTGTCCTACTAAGGGGTGGGCAGGAAGCACCACAGCTCCGTTGTGCTCCATGAAGCATGATGCGCGGTTCGAAGATGCAGTGGGCTCGGTGGTAGGGAGCACTCTGGGACTAGCGCAATGATCACAAGGGTTGCGCGTGGGTGTGAAAATCACAAACAACCGAAACCTCAAACACTAACACACCATGCAAAATATCGTGAAACCTCATATCGCATTGTTTGTCCAACCCGGGATTTCAAGCCTGGATGACAGTAATGCACCGAACGTGTGTAGACAGCAGGTCAGGTGCATCCTCCGCGTGCTCTGTACGAACAGTTGGCTTCGTATATAGCTGCGTCATGAGGTCCCACACCGAGTGACATCCTTTTGTATGATAGCCATTTGAAGCAATGGTTACCAGCCTGGGGCCTCAATAGATGCTGGAGTTGCTGAGAACATCTGCCTGATGTTACACATCCCCAAAGATGCCGGGAATGGAAACAGGGGAAAGGAAAGTATCACACAAAGGCCAATGGCATGCTAGCAACAAGCTGCTAACAGCTCAAAGGGGGCACAGTACTGTGCCTCAGGCTGCCGCTGCTGCTGTTGCTGTTGCTGCTGCTGCTGTTTCTGCGGGCCCGTCCGACAGCGCCATCTCACAGCCAATTGAACCCCTTGGCAGGCAGCCAGCTGTGGGACCAGCATACCAACACCGCTACCATCACTGCATACGCTGACGGCAGTCCCCCTGCTGGCGCATGTTGCAGGCCTGTGCGGTAACTCAGTTACCGTAACTGAGGTTTGCTCATAGTCCACCTGCTCCCCACAGGGTTGGGGCTTGTTCACAGCTGAGCTGACGCTGCTGGTGCGGAGCCTCTTGATTAGCAGCCCCCTGCCCCGGCGCTGGTCTGTGCCCTTGGCCATAAACACCACCTTGCACCCATGGCCTGCAACCCCACGTCAAACCACCCTGGGTGCCAATGCTTGTTGCGGAGAAGAAGACCAACAGCTGCTTGACTCAATGGTGGCGCTCCCATGACACCTCAGCTACATCTCCTTCTACAGGCACATTATTCCCCTAGGCGTAGAGGCTTTGTTATCAGTCATCCGAACTGTTTACATGGAGCAAGCATCCGGCACCAATACCTGATTTCCTCCCCAACCCACCTTGCGAGAGTCAGGCAACCGATGTTGGCATGAAACACATGCTCTGATGTAAGCAACAGTTTAAGCATTGTGTGCTGCCGTGCTACAGGCTGGGCTTGGGCTACGTTTACGTAAGCACAGCAATCATGAGTTGGTTCAGGGGTGACAATGAATGTCGTGGGTGTGATGGTAGCGGTGTTGGTATGCTGGCATTACAGCTGGCTGCCTGCCAAGGGCAGTTTGGACTAGGCAAATGATGCCTGCCCGCATGCAAATGTCCCATTTGGAGAGGCAGGTTCCACACTGCCAGTCGCCACCGATAAAGGCATGTTGCAAGATTAGCCCAGCCAGCCTGGCAACGCAGCCATGTCCACAGCCAGCATTTTACAGGAGAGGCGGCTGCGCTATGGGCCCAACAAAAGCCTGAACTACTCAGAGCCCCTGCACCTAGTGAGGGGCAGGGGCTGCTACCTGTAAGGGGTTGCCTACGATTTCAGCAGCATATGCCATCACTTTGCACATGCAAGGACTGCACCTATCCACACAAGAACCGCATTTTTATGCATGTTCTACAAAAACAAACAGATCAAGACAGATTAGAGCAGCTGCTACTTTCATGTCTTTCGACAGCTAATCATGACATTTGAACCCTGAGCTACCTGACTGTCCAGACAATACCACCTGCCAAACCTCTACCAGTATGCGCAAACAGTGCAGCTGAAGCATCCCACATGAGACAATGCCCCTCGCCCTTGTATAACCATCACGCAATGGTAGCAGAACCCACAGCTGCGCAAAGACTGACTCGACAGATACGATGACTGAGCAATGAGTAATCATAGACGGAGCTCAAGGCAGACCCTCCTCCCATTGAGGTTGCCAATGAGGTGTGAGCACAATTGTGGCTGTCACAGGCTGTCTTGGTCCCTGCGAGCCCTGCATCAATACCCCTCTGCATTCCAGCCAGTGCCGCTGGCCCCTATCATCTGCTGCTGCTGTGGGGGCATAGCATGGTATTGCTGCTGCTGCTGGTGTGCATGCTGCTGAGGCACATGGTACCCAGGATGCCCTTGCTGAACACTGGCTGGCCCAGGGCTGGGTGCTTGCTGCTGCTGCTGGTACCCAGCATACACTACTGGCTGGTTGGCATAATAGCCACCAGCCGGTGCAGGCAGTGCCTGCTGGGGAGCTGAGGGTGGTGGCTGCATGTATTGGCCCTGGTGACCAGCACCAGGCTGATCAGGAATATCGGCCTGGGTCGGCCTTCCTGAGGGCGGGTAGTTGTAATAGGGTTGAGGAGAGTGCTGCTGTTGTTGTTGGCGAGGGCCCAGAGCAACATAGGCATGTGGAGCATATGGTACCTGCATCAGAGCAGGTCAGCCGACAAATGATGGCATTGTACAAGTCGAGGTTGTGAGAACACTTGCGACTTTGCATCTCACAGGCAATCCATTAGTACAGCGAAGAAGGCAGCTGAAGGCACTTGCCTGGTCGTGGGTGTCGTTTGCATCTGAACGCGGGTGAGAGCCCACAGGGGAGTCTGGGACCTTGCCCTTGCGAATGCGCTCAAACATACTGCCAATCAAGCCTTTGGGCGTGGACTGTGTAGTGCAGCCAAGTGGCAGACAGGTCAGTCAGTGACAGCTTGGCATGTATGGTGGGTGTGCAGGCTAAGGGGGAATGAAGGACTTACCCGCTCAGCACCTGTGAACTGGGCCTCATACTTGTTGCCTGGTACTGGGGCAGGAGGGTGGTAGGCAAGCTGGGCATAATTGGTAGAGCCTTGTGGAGCTGGTTTTGCGTCATAAGCTGCTGCAGCTGCCCCAAAGCATTCCTACAGTACAGGCAGCATGAAGGGATTAGTGAGCGCTGTGCTTGGCTGGAGCTTTGCCACAAGGCTGCATGGCAGCTGCTGCCTCACCTGGATGATGAGCAGTGAGGAGTAAGTGTAGTCTCGCAGGACAGCAGTGTCCTTGACAATGATGACTAGCGAGTGGTACACGAGGAGCTCTTGAGTCCTGAATGCCTCCTCAGCCACTGCAACATACCATTTGGAGAGGAGCAAGAGCTATGAGTGTCACCATACGAGGTGCCAACGTCGGCGTGCTGATACGCTGTCAAGCACTCACTGCTCATCTTTTCCTCCTTGCGGGCCAGGGTTTCTTCAACCTCCTTCATCTCGATGAGACCCTTGTGCTTCGTGCTACCCAGGTCAGCACGGATGCGAGTGAGGCGACCTGTGATCAAACCAGGTTTCAATGCAGGTGGGTGTACCAGTGCATGACGTACTGCGAACAAGCTCTGGCCCTACCCTCAAGATTTGTGACTGTCCTGCGCCTGGAATCCAGCTCCAAACGAACAGCCTCAAGTCGCCGCATGTGGTCCTGGGCAGGACAGTTGGACAAAGCTGGTAACAGGTGCAGGATTGTGCATGAATGAGCTGCTGAACCAGTTCTTATTTGTGCAAGGCAATTGCTTTATGCTTACCTCAGCCCGATTGTATGCCTTCAGCCACTCTTGCAGGGGCTCGAAAACCTCTCTTGTAATGCGCTGCCGAGCTGCTTCTGCTGCCTGGGGGATGGCTTCCACATCCATATTGGCCCCCAGCAGCCGGACTCCAGGCTGGGTAGAGACTGGGCCGTGCTCGCCCTCCTCGTAGATGTTAGGGACAGGCGATACAAGGATACCCCTCAGGTTCTTGTACTGGCCTGCGACCATTCATTTAGTCGCTTTTGTTCACAGCACTAGCTGAATCGGTGGACTGTCGAGCTTACCGTCGATGCATTTGAGCACAGCCCGCAGGTCCTTCTCGAGAAGGCGGATGCTCTGTGCAAACTCCGTCGCCTCCTTGAACATCAATTCATTGCGTCCATTCGACGTATGTCTGAACGTCTTATTCCCCAGGCTAATCGGTGCCTTTTGCAGAACCTGAGTAGGCCAACGCGGAAACCCAAAGGCTTGACACACCGGCTGTGTAGACCAAACGCTGCCAGGGGCCCGCCAAGTGCTGTAGACTAGGCGTTGACTGTTTGACCCCCTGTTTTCTTTGGCAAGGCCACTGACGCGAAGCTCGTGCACACTGCCCTGGCTGCAGAAGTACCTACCGCTTCAGAGACGCGGCGCCAACCTTGTCCCATTGCGCCAACCTTGTCCTGGGGGAGTCAATGTCGAACGCTATGCTTCCGAGAAGCTCCTCACGCAGCAATCTTCCAGCACGTCACTACTGTTACCGACTTGCACAGCTTGCGTGCCGCCACACGAGTGTGGTGTGATGCGGAGACTTTACATTCGGCGCAGTGTAGCTATAATGCTATCCTTTGTAGCTGCAATGCTGCATTCGGAACCATTCGCTATGCTGTCGTCGCCATTGGCCCTGGGGTTGCCCGCCATGGAGTGAACGTCACAAGGCTTGGCCTCAAGCAAGTCAGCCTCCAAAGCCTCCAGTAGGTAGAGCCAACCACACTTGACAAGCTTGGCTGGGGATGCAGCAGCTCCTGTGTTGCTGCCTGCATGCAGGAGCATAAAGTTGTTTCCTTCTTTACAGCTAGTCAGAACTGCGAATTCCCCAAACCTTTGCATGATGACTGCCTGCGCAATCTTGAAGACCATGTACAGTGTGTGGTGGTCCTTGCTTGTTGCTCACCTGTGAACACCCAGGGGCACCAGCTGCGATGCTGCCCAAGGGAGTCGAAGGCGTCTACACCTCCCCTGCCACCGTTCAGGGACAAGCCATCGGCAGCGCTCGAGCCGGACACAGGTCCAGACAAACGAGAGGGTGCTTGCTCACCCCGACCTGCCGCCTCAGCCTGGCACCTTGCAGGGCTTGCTGCCCCTCCCCTGGCCCTCAGGGGAGATGACAGCCCTGCTGTCATCGCCGCTGCGGCGCTTGCAGAAGCTGCGGGGAAGCTGTTCAGACCGAACACTGGCGGCTTGGACGCGAGGCCTCCCACACCAAACACTGGGGTCAGGGCGGTCTGCATGGCGGGAGCCAGAGGCTGGGAGGTGGGACTGTGTAGGGCTGTGGATGGGATGGAGGCAGCGGAGGGGCGGCCTGCTGCCTGAGGGGTCCTGGGGCTGCTCCAGCCAGGGACTGTCGCCATGCTTGCCCTGGCAGGTGCCTGGTAGCTGCCCCCCGCTATGGTGCTGAACAGGGAGACCTTGGGCGAGGGGCAGGGCAAGGCTGAGACAGGGGCCAGGGCAGGCTGGGCGGGGTGCGTCAGGGTTTGGCTGCCAGCTGCATGGCCAGGACTAGGGGGCGGGGGGTCCAGGGTCGAGGGTGGCTGCTTTGCTGGCAAGGAGGAGGCCGAGGCTCCGGGTATGCAGTTCCATAGCCCGACCCGGCTCCTGGTGAAAGCGAACGCAAACCACAGGCACAGGCAAGGGCTGGACTGCGGTGCTCTGCTGAGCTGTAAGGCAAGGGGCAGTGGGGCAAGGCACCTGGCGACTTAGATGATCTCAGAGGCTGTGGTAGGTGTGGGGTGGTGGATGGGTGATTAGTTGTGTTGGTTGGTTTAGGTAAGTGGGTGCCTGCTGCATGTTGGCGCAGGCGTTGGTGGTGTGGCAGAGAAAAGAAGCTGCAGGGAGCAGCCAGGCCGCTGCTAGTGTTGTGACTGCTGCTGGCATCATGGCAGTGAGTGCCCTGTGCCTGGGCCAGCCTGCTCCGCCATCAACATGTCACACACACACACACGCACACGTATGGGCAGCAGCTACCCTAGTCCTGAAGACACATGTTATTCCATACAGTTGTGCACTACAGCTTTGCTTTGTGACATGTGGCATTGGGCATATGGCATGTAGGTGGGCAGGGTGGTGTATACGAAGGGCGAGGGTGAGTGTGATGGCAGTGACTGTGAGGGGCAGGACCGCCAGCGCTCACTTGCACAAGGGGCAGCTGAGGACGACGTTCGCCATGCTGAGGCGCGAGGGCGCCGCCTTCTCCCCTGCAGCCACCCCTCCTTGCCTGCAGTCAGCCTGGCCCTTCCCATGCCTCGACTTGCCACTGCCCGAGGCTATGCCCAAGTGGGCCAGGCCATATACACAGGCTGAGGGGTGGAAGGCAATAGGGGGACCCTGGCTGCCCTGCTTGCCGGCTGGGTGACCTCCTCTGAGGCTGCTGCTCTCCCCCACCAGCTCCTGGCACTCCCAGCCCAGCAGGGCAAGCAGCTTGGCCTTCTGGGAGTGGGTGGGGGCGGCGGGCAGCACAGCAGGCACTGCGAGGGCAGGGCAGCCAGGTGGGCAGGCAGTCAGGCAATGGGCCAGGTTGTCAGGCAGGCAGGCAGGCAGATTGTCAGGCAGGCAGGGCAAACAGCTAGTCCACTGGCAGCTGCCCACCAGCTTCCTCCCACCCCCTGGAGGGGAGGGGCCAGGTCTGACAGGCCCTCAGCTGTTAAGAGGAGCTTGGTTGGCCCACATCTCCTATACAGCCCACTCCCTCACAGCCTGGCCCCCATCTACCTTCCCCGCACCCCCCACCCCCTGCTGCTTTCCCTCCTCTGCTCCTCCATCCCCCATCCAGCTGCTCCTCCGCCGCTGGCTGTCACCACCCCCTGCCCCCCTCACCTGCCGCCAGGTCTGCCCCCTTGTCTCCCCCAGCCTCCCCGACGCCTGCTGTCTTGCTGCTGCTGGCCGGCAGCCTCACCCCCAGAGCCCTCCGCAAGGCCGCTGCTGCCGTGTCTGCCGCGTCCTGCTGGGCCAGTGGGTCAGGGCCAGGGCCGGTGCTGGAGGCTGGCCGGAACAAGCTGGCTGCTGTGCTGACCAGTGCTGCTGCGGTGCGGGGGTGCAGGTCGGGCAGGCGGTCCACTCGCAGCAGCTGTGCTGTGCGGGTGGCAAAGCCTGACTGCAGCGCCCCTGCACAATGGACATGGGTGGCTGGATTAGGTGTGTAAGGCAGCATGGCTAGAAGGCTGAGGGTGGGCGCATGGCTCGCCCTGACCAAGCCAAGACACCACGGAGTGGGTGCAGTGTAGGTTTGCACAGGACAGCACAGGCAGGCAGGCAGGCAGGCAGGCAGGCAGGCAGGCAGGCAGGCAGGCAGGCAGGCAGGAGGGCAGGCAGGAGGGCAGGCAGGAGGGCAGGCAGGCAGGCAGGCAGGCAGGCAGGCAGGCAGGCAGGCAGGCAGGCAGGCAGGCAGGCAGGCAGGCAGGCAGGCAAGCAGGCATGCAGGCAGGGGGTAGCAATGTACGTGCAGGGAGGCACAGTGTGCTCAGGTGTGTGTCCTCCCCCAGCTACCTACCGCACTCCCTCAGCACCTTCCCCCCTGAGCTGCACCCAGCAGCCCCTCCCCAGCAGCAGCCCCCCTGGGCCAACAGCAGTATCCTAAGCAACATCCCACCTGGGGTCAGGTCTGTGGTGCCGTTGCTGCAAGCCAGCACCCCATCATCGCAACAGGTGCTGCGCCAGGGACACCCAGCGTCATGCTTGGATACCAGCTGCTCTGCAAACATGACGCTGGCTCGCTGCCGGGCATCGTGGGCGGTGGTGGACGCAGGCGGGTGCTGGGGGTAGCGCAAACGCACGCTGCAGAACTCGCAGCACAGCTGGTCCCTAAACTCATTCAGCCACCTGAACTCAGCATGGATTGACACGCGTGGGCTATGTGTGTGGTTGAGATGCCATGAGGCGAGGGCACCGGGGCCGCGGGGCCACTCACCCTCTCGAGGCGCAAGCTACAGGGCCAACCACTTCCGGTTTCGCGAACCATGTTAGGGGCTTGAAAGTTTCAAGCCTGCACAGTTGGGGCAAGACATGTCGGCCAACCACAAAAATCACAGATTCGCACTGGAGAAGCCGCCGTAACGCGCCTGCGGTGCATGTCCTTTTGGTCCCAGGGGCGAAACACGATGCGCTTCGATGGGCCCTGCTCTGCCCTGCTAAGTTCGGCATTATTCACGTCCGGTTCCTTGCGCTTGCCCAGCAATCCCAGCGCCGCGCTGATGCGGTCTAGTGCGGAAGCCATAGAACGGGAACACCCGGGACACCACACGGATGCCAGCTGTGCATGCTGAGTGCTGCACTTTACCATCTTCTTCTATCATTCGAGGCTAGTACTCATAATCATTCATCAGCTGTGCCTAAACTCGCTTGCCTGCAAACCATCCATCCACATCCATCCATCCATCCATCCATCCATCCATTCATTCATAAACTATGTGCTAGCAGAACTAAGTACTAAGTCCCTATGCACGCTGGCAAGGCTGCATCAAAACGGGAAGACCAAGACCTTCCACCCCCGCCTAGCTGGGTCCCTGCGAAGTTCCACGATGTTGGCGGGCCCCCCTGTAAGGGCCAGCTGCTGAGTCGAGCCCGAGCAGCTGAGGCAAGCTCTACGACGCGCGACGATGGGTACGCTTCAAGGCAGGATGCCGAGGCCTGCACGGTTTGCGCCACCTAATGCTGCGCACTCGGCACGCAGGCTGCTGAGCGGGTGCCTGCACACCAGCTCAGGTGCGCACGGGGATGCACTCAAAGCCCCAGTCGGCTCAGTCAGCCGAATGGAGATGTCCATGGTAGCACGCAGGAAGCATTGAAGATCGTTCCCTATCCAGTGTCAATTATGCACCCTTCTACTTCAGAGGGGTCAAGGTATACACATAGCACACGTTCAGTGTCCCAGGTCGGTCGCACTTATCACGTATCAACACATGCACTGACATGTGGTTGTTCCTGCCATCAGGTACGCATTGAGAGCACGCCCATGCGTCTGTCTTGGCGACCGGCAGTGGCCAGCATCGCATACTGCCTGGAGCTGGCAGCAGTGCACAAGAAGAGTGAGTGCAAGCAGTCCCATGCCTGCCTGCCAGCCCGCATGGTGTTGCTTCAATGGTAACTTCAGGGTTTGCACTGCATAAACAGAGCGAACACAATGATGCTGTTGGCTGTGAGAGCTGTGGTTGTGGATGTGAATGGCTGTGCTATGCCTACACCTATCCTGCAGCAGCGACTTGGTTCCTGATCCAACATGTCTCATGCTGTATTCCACCAGCCAACCACCTTGTGTATTGCCCCCTTGTGCTGGGCTGAGGCGTGCACTCCCCCCATCAACGCTCCATGGCATGTGCCAAGCCTGAGCTGTGGCATGCGGCATTGTGTATCCCACTGCATGGAAGAGCCTGCCGTGTACTCGACCTCTGCCACACGCAGTCCCCTATGAGGAAGTGCTGGCAGCTTGGGCCACCCCCATCACCCAGCTGTGTGGCTGCCTGGGCGAGCAGGTGGGCGCAGTGCAGCAGGCACGCCTGTCCTTCCACTGGGGCAGCTCACACCCCCTTAGGCAGTGCCAAGCTTGCTGGCAGTTCGAAAGGGCGCCAGCTTTAGGCTGACAGCTTCAAGCACGGGCGCTGTTCCCCTCCCTCGTACCCTAGCACTCTGCTAACCCCACCGTTGCCTCCGTTCCCACTACCACCACCAGCACCTTCCCATCACCAGCTGTTAGCCGTTGTATACCCGACAGTCTGGCACCAGCAGGGGCTGTGCCGGCTGCTGCTAGGCCTGTCAGGCCCATACATTCCTGTACTGTATGTTGCCTTGGCCTGGCGGCTTAAGCTCGGTAGTCCCCTGGGGATGTCGCACACCCAAGTAGCAAGTGTTGGCGATGGATCGCTCAACTGCCAGGGTGGCGCAGCCAAGGCTGTCATCACTGGCTCCACCACTGCTTTGC
The DNA here is from genome assembly GCA_030144725.1 of Haematococcus lacustris. Taxonomy (NCBI): domain Eukaryota; kingdom Viridiplantae; phylum Chlorophyta; class Chlorophyceae; order Chlamydomonadales; family Haematococcaceae; genus Haematococcus; species Haematococcus lacustris. The sequence goes on from JASKMD010000003.1 coordinate 7,616,900, forward strand.
TGCCAGGGGTGCAATGCTCCTGGCACTGCCCCACCTACACCCCTGCCTCCTCCCTCCCTTGCCAGCCAACTTCCCTGCCCTGCCTGCCCTGTCCTGCCTTCATGCTCACACACTGGAGTAGAGCAGGTATCAGCCCACTGCCCTGCCCTGCCTGCCCTGTCCTGCCTTCATGCTCACACACTGGAGTAGAGCAGGTATCAGCCCACTGCCCTGCCCTGCCTGACCTGACCTGCCTTCTGCTCACACACTGGAGTACAGCAGTGAAGCAGGCCAGGGGTGGGTGGCGGTGTGCAGGAGTGGGAGCTGGTGGTGGCAGCGCTCCACCGGCGCCCCAGTGCGCCCTCCACCTGGCAGCTGCGTGAGCACCGGCTGGTGACCCGCAGCCAGGAGCAGGCGCGGGAGTGGGTGGCGCGCATCGAGTCTCAGCTGCAGCTGTGCTGGGACAGGTGAGGTGAGCAGCCCCACACCCAGCACACTGAGCAGGGCGGGGCAGGCAGGGGCTAGGCAGGGCAAGTGGAAGGCAGGGCTAGGCAGGGGCAGGGGCTAGGCAGGGGCAGGGGCAGGCCGGGGCTAGGCAGGGCAAGGGTAGCAGGGCAAGTGGGGCCCGGGCGGCAGGGGTGGGGCAGGCAGGTGGGTAGGCGGTCTGGAGACCACACCGGGGTCACTGAGAGGGGAGGGGTCGGGCAAGGGGTGTGGGGTAGGCAGGGCTGGGCAAATCGGAGGGCAGCGGGTGTCAGTCAGGGCAGCCTGGTGAGGGCAGGTGGGTTGACTAGAGCAGGTGGAGCAAGGCAGCAGGGCAGGGCAGGGTGAGGTTGGGTAGGCTGGTTGCACAAGAGGAGCAGGGTGGAGCTGGGGGTAGAGGAGGGTTAGCAGGGAGGAGGTCAGCAGGGCCCCTGCAGGGTCCCTAGTGTCCCGGCAGGCTCCCCAAGCGTAGGCTGTATGCACCTAGGCTTGCAGTGTCATGTTTGTGGCTTGGGTGCTGGGCAGGCGGGCGGGCAGGCGGGCGGGCTTGTAGGCGAGTCTTCCGTTGTGGTACGTAGGCTTTGAATGTCATATTTGGGGCTGCCAAGGTGCACCTGTCCACTCACCACCACCACCCCAGACCAGGTGTCCAAGGCCATGGCAGTCTGAGCACACCAGGTGGCTAAGGCGTAGCCGCTCTTGCTTCCTGGGTGGCTGACTCCACCACCACCAGCTCTGTGCACGCCCTTGGCCAATGTGATTGGCTGCAGCCCTGGTGGCCGGCCTGCTCTCTGTCTGGCCTTTGCTCCCTGGTGACCAGCTGCGCCAGCCAGCCTGCCCTATGTGCTCGGAGCCTTGGCTGCCTACCTGCCTGCCTGTCTGCCTCCTGCCCCTACCCAGTCCTGCCTGCTCAGTACTACCTGACCACATGCTTGCCTGGTACCCAGCCTGGGAGGGTGCAGCCTCTGCAGCCGCAGCCAGCCTGACCTGCCGCAGCCAGCCTGACCTGCTGGCCTAGCTGCCCTGGAAAGACCAACCGTGAGCAAGGCTGGCTGGCTGCTGCCCCCTGGCGCAGGCCACGCAACCTGCTGGTGTTCATAAACCCCTTCAGTGGAGCTCGCAAGGCCCGTGCAGTGTGGGAGCAGCAAGCCATGCCGGTGTTTGTGAAAGCTCGCATTCGCTTCACGGCCATTGAGACGCTGCATGCGGTGGGTCATGTGGGCCAGTGGGCGAGTTGCTGGGGGCGATGGGCGCGCAGGATCAGCAGGTGCTACTGGTTGTGCTGGAACTGAATCCTTACCGGCCTACATGTCAGTGCTCTGTCTGAGGAAAAGACGACAGGGAAAGCACTGCTGACTCCCACCCTGGTTCAATTCCTGACGCCCGCAGAACCATGCCTATGAAACCATTGCCGGCATGACAGCAGACGAACTGGCCCAGTACCAGGTGAGCTGGCATGTTCCACCTCTTCCATGAGCTGCAGCCACTGCCTCTTGCCAGCAGGTGTATAGGCAAACCTTAGCCACACGGGCCAAGTGACATCACTGTTGGTCAAGACGTCACTGGAGTGCGGCATGTGCCCAATACAGGCAGTATGCCTCTAGGCATCTACTCACCTGCCCCACAGTGACGGCTTGTCACACTTCGCTGCTCTACTGCTGTGCCCAGCCTGGCAGTCACATGCTTGTCGTGCTCCAGGTCACCCTCCTCTGCTCCACCACTGCAGCTGGCAGACTGCTGTCATAGCTTCTGCTGCTGCTGCTGCTGCTGCTGCTGGACTCTCCACACCGCTGCAATTCTCTTTCAACGTTCTCTTTCTTTTGCGGCTTCTCTTTTGCTGCTGCTGGGCTGGTGCAGGGCATTGTGGCAGTGGGGGGCGACGGCGTGTTCCAGGAGTGCCTGATGGGGGTGATAGAGCAGAAGGGGCGCAAGGGGGAGGGGGCAGGGGTGGCAGCGCGCCTCAGAGTGGGACACATTCCCGGCGGCTCCACTGATGCTGTGGCCTACACGTGAGCCCTGCATTCTCAGCCTCACTCTCATGCCTGCACCCTGCATGGGGCCACAGCAGCAGCAGCAGCAGCCGTCAGCAGCAGCAGCAGCAAGCAGCAGCGGGAGCAGCCAGCAGCAGCCAGCAGCAGTCTTGATGCTCACTGCGTGCCCTGCTTTGACACACTGCCCTGACTGCCCTGCTTAAGCTGTGAATGCCCTGCCCATCCCATTACTAATGTTGGCAGCGGCATTCTTGTGACCTGCCCGCCTGCCTACCCACCCACATGCCTACCCCTCTGCCTACCCCTCTGCCATGTGCCCCTGGCATGCAGCCTGCATGGCACCCGCTGCCCCGTGTCAGCCGCCCTGCACATCGCCCTGGGGGACCGACAGGCTCTAGACGTGGGCCGTGTTGACTGCCACCCACCCCCGCCCTCCACCTCCATCAGCCCCTCCACCACCACCGCCAAGGAGCCTGGCCAGCCTGGCACCCGCACTGCTCACCCTCTCATCAAGGTGGGCTGCCAAGACCAAGGTTGCTCCAGCACCAGCTTACAAGCCAGGTACCCGGCCAGCAGCGGCACCATCGTGGTTGGAGGGCATGGGCTTGATGCAGGCATGCTGTGCTGCATAAGGGGTGCAGCTAGGTCAGCCGAGATCGCACCTATCCTGCAGTTCGAGCCATAAAGTCCATGTCATGGGCATTGCGCGATGGGCACTGTCCATGCCATGGAGTAAATCAATGCCTTGGGCACTGCTGGCACCAGCAGCACTGCCTATGCCTAATAAGCCAGTGTGTGAGATCATGGTGAAGATGGGTACTGCCTGAGTGTACTGCCAGGATTCGCAGCAGCACTGGTGACCTCGTCAAGCAACTCCCCTTGGGTGTGTTTGCACATGGGCGTGTTTCCAAAAGGGGTCAGGGCTGCATGCCCAGGTGTGGGGGGCATGTGACCTCCTCCCTGCCCCTGACACTGCCATGCTGCTCATGCTGCTCATGCTGCTCATGCTGCTCATGCTGCTCATGTTGCTCATGTTGCTCATGCTGCTCATGTTGCTCATGTTGCTCATGCTGCTCATGCTGCTCATGCTGCTCATGCTGCCTCCCTCCCCTCCCTGCAGGTGGCGCCCTGGCGAGCACAGCCGCTGCAGCCCAGAGCAGGGCACAGCAGCCATCAGAAGGCAGGTGTGGGCAGCTGCCACCCTGAGCCTTGCCCAGGCCAGGAGGGGGTGGGGCACAGGTCAAGCGCTGAGTGGGACCTGGGGGGCTGGGGCAGCGAGGGGCAGGAGGGCCAGGCTATGCTGGGTGCCAGTGGTGCGGCTAGCAGCGCTGCCATGTGCAGCAGCAGCGACCCTTGCCACACTGGACAAGGGCTGGCGGGCAGCAAGGGGCGTAGCGCGCAGGACGGGGTGGTGCATCAGGGTGGTGGGCTGGGGGGTGGGGGCCTGCTGGCTGCAGCAGCCGCCCGGCAGCTGCTGCCTGGTCACCAGCCATGGAGCAGCCACACCTCCGACCCCTCACAGCTTCAGTGTAAGGGTCAGGCACCAGCACAAGCCCACCCCAGCCCCCGCCGCCCTGGTCAGCTGCAGCTGCGGAAAATCAGCAACGGCTCCGACCCCGGGTTCAAATCCTCAACTCCCCAAAGTCAACGGTCACAGGGCCAGCAGCCCCAGTGCCAGCAGTCCCAGCTCCAAGCCCAGCAGCTGGCGGTGCAGCCAGCTGGGCAACTGCCACGGGACGCAGGCCACATGCCAGGCCCAGCTCCTGGGGCAGGGGCAGGCAGCGGGGGTGTGGGGCTGCCAGCAGCAGCGCTCCTGGGGCGCCACTTTGTGTGCCAGGCTGCATACGGCTTCCTGGGTGACGTGATGAGGCTGAGCGAGGGGCTGCGCTTCCTGGGCCCTGCCAGGTCAGGCGGACACAGCACCTAGTCACCCACATCATGAGCTGCACTCACCACCAACACCACCAACACCGCCAACACCACCGCCAACATTATGAACACCGCCAGTCAGTTGTCAGATGGATGTTGCACTTGCTTGCTTGCTTGCTTGCTTGCTTGCTTGCTTGCTTGCTTGCTTGCTTGCTTGCTTGCTTGCTTGCTTGCTTGCTTGCTTGCTTGCTTGCTTGCTTGCTTGCTTGCTTGCTTGCTTGCTTGCTTGCTTGCTTGCTTGCTTGCTTGCTTGCTTGCTTGCTTGCTTGCTTGCTTGCTTGCTTGCTTGCTTGCTTGCTTGCTTGCTTGCTTGCTTGCTTGCTTGCTTGCTTGCTGCTACTTGCTACATCATGAGCTGCACCCACCACCACCATCTGCACCACCATGATCAACATCTTGGACACTGTCAGCCAAGCTATAAGTAAATGCCACAATTGATGTTCAGCCACCTACCTGCCCGCCTGTTTGCCTGCCTGCCCACCTGCCTGCCCTTCTGTCCTCCTGCCTGCCCACATGCCCCACTTCACACTTTCAAGAAAGTTTCAAACCCCTAGAGGGGGAGGGCGGCCAAGCAGCCTAACGTAAGCCACCTATCCCTATCCCACTTCCCCGCCTGCCTGCCTGCCTGGCCACAGGTATGACATTGCCGGTGCCCTCCAGTTCCTGCGGCTGCGCCCCTACCGCCTGCACATAGCCTACCGACCCTGCCTGGACCTACTCTCCCCTGCCCCCTCCAGCGAGCTCCACAGTGACCCCCTGCCCCCAGCCTCCCCCCTCCACTCCCCTCCTCCGCCTCCCTTTCCCTCTGCCCACCCCACCCCAGGCACTGATGCCAGGCCTCCCCCCCAGCCAACCATCAGCAGGGGGTCTGACCCAGACTCGCCCAGGCGCCCCGCCTCCGCCTTCGCCACCCGCAGCTGGCAGCAGCAGGGGGAGCAGCAGGGGGAGGTGATCAGCAGCCACCCACATGGCGCTGTTCCCCCCACAGCCCAGGGGGGTCAGGGCTGCTCCCAGAGGCCGTCAGGGGCTGTGCCACCACCCCTCCCACCAGCAGTGGCCAGCGCCTGTATCAGCCCAGACCGGGCCAAAGCAAGGCAGAGCGGCAGGCAGGGAGGGGGAGGGGGCCAGGGGGAGGGGGGGAGGGGGCGAGGGAGGGTGTGTGCGAGGGAGGGCAGCAGCAGCCGGGGGGCTGGTGGCAGGGCTGTGCAGCAGGTGTGCTCTGCTCGCTGTGAAGTGTGTCGCACAGCGGGCCTGGGGCTGCTAGCCTCCGCCAGCTCCAGTGCCTTGAGGCTGGCAGGTGGGGAACACTGGCTGACACCTTAAGCGGGGCGGGCTGGGAGGGGTGGGGGCAGGGCAAGGGCAGGGCCAGGCTGGACCGGGTGGGAGGGGGGTGGGCGAAGATGATGGGAGGGCTAGGTTGGCCGTGGGGGCCAGGAGGGTTTGAGTGGGCAGGGCAGATGTACAGCTCTGCTGCTGCATCAAGGCAGTAGGGGTGATGATGGTAGTGGAGTGGGAGGGGGACAGGGCTGAGGGGAAGGGGAGGTAGGGGAGGGTGGTGGGGGAGGAGAGGAGGGGTGGTCAGGGGTGAAGGGGGGGGGTCAAGGGGGCAGGTGTGCTGGGTGAGCTGATAGCCGGGTCAGCACTGCCACCTCCACACTCCCCAACGTTCCTCCTGGCAGTCAACACCCTCACCCGCACTTGCAGCTTTCCCTGTCCTGTCCATGTGTGCCTGCCCACACATCATCCACTTTGCACCTTCCCCACCTGTCTCCCGCACTCGCCTTCAGGGCTGGGCCGTCCTGTGCTGTGCCCCTACCTTGTGCCCCTACCTCGTGCCCCTTGTGCCCTTTGTGCCACCTGATGTTCACCTTGTGCTTCTCCCACCATGCTTCACCTACCGCATGCAACTCCGCACTTCGCACTTGTCCCCTAAATCTTAGCCTCAAGTGCTCAGGTGCCCTGTGCTGCCCCTCTGTGCTCCTCACTGCCTTGATGCAGCTTGCACAACTGCCCTGCCCTGCCCTAGCCCTACTGCCCCACACGCGCAAGCAGGCCCTGCCTTGTGACTTCCCCACCTGCTGCCTTCCCTGTGACTTCCCCACCTTGCCTCCGCACCTCTCCTATACCCCTATACCGCACCTATACCGCACCTATACCCCTTCGCCTTTGGTGTTATTTTATCCTGTGCTGCCCCTCCTGCCCCTCCTGCCCCTCCTCCCCCTCCTCCCCCTCCTCCCCCTCCTCCCCCTCCTGCCCCTCCTGCCCCTCCTCCCCCTCCTCCCCCTCCTGCCCCTCCTGCCCCTCCTGCCCCTCCTGCCCCTCCTGCCCCTCTACTGCATGCAGCTCTAGTGTGTGTCCGCCCAGGCCCTACCCAGACCTGCCCTGCCGCAGCCCTCCCGCCCCCCCGCCCAGCCTGGCCCTGCCCTTGCCTTGACCCACCCCCGACCCCCCCGACCTGCCCTTGCACCCCCAGCACCATCTGTGCCCCTGCCCTCTGTTCCTGCAGCCGACTCCCCATTTGCTCGCCGCAGCTCACCTCCCTTGGCCCAGACCTCCGCTGCATCTCCCCTGACCCAGGCCTCCGCCACGCCGCAGCCACTCAGCCAGCTGCCTGCTCACCCGCAACCCCCCGCAAGGGCCCCGCTGCTGCTCCAGCTGGGGGAGGGGATGCTGCCACCCCCCCCCTCCCCCTCCCGTGGTCCCAGCAGTGGCCCGGCATCCACCGGCACCCCCTCCCCGTTGCCCACCTCCAGCCCCTCACACCCAGCACCCCCTGCTGCTGCTGCTGCAACTCGGCTAGGGCCCCCTCCCTCAGGACCAGGGCCATCCAGCCCCCATGGGTCCAGCCGCCAGCAGCAGGGGTCGTCCACCCCCCTCCCTGTAGCCCCTGCCGCTGCCCCTCCCTCGCCTGGCCTGGTGCTGCGCTCAGGCAGTGGGGTGCTGGCTGGTCATGCTGTGGACATGCAAGCTGCCCCGGTGAGGGTGCCCAGCTTCAAGGCTAGCCAGGCAGCAGGACTACGCGGCACTGGCAGTGCTCGGGGCAAGGGCGGGGACGGCAGGCAGGCAGGGGGGCAGCCTGCTGCCCGCAGCACCCTGGGTATGGCAGGGGCGCCACACAGCAGCAACGCCCCCTCCACCACCCCTGCCCTGGCCCAGGTCCCGCACCTCCACCCTGGCAGTGAGGCGGCGGCAGCTGTTCAAGATGCCTGCCCTGCTCAGCCAGAGGTAGGCAAGGCTCTGGGTGACCGTGGCTGGGGCCATGGCAGCTGGGGCTCCTGGCCAGCCCTCCAAGAGCAGCAGGAGCCGAGCCCACCCCCCTACAGCCAGCTGCCACACCCTGATCAGGGGCGGCCTCCCCGACACCAGCCACCTGATGCCACACAGGGTCCAGGGTCAGCACAACAGGCCCCTCCCCCCCACCCAGGCCCAGGCTCAGGCGGTGTTGGTGGTGCTGGGCCGCCTGCCGCAACCGCAACTGCTCAGTGCGGGGCTGTGGGGAGGGCCAGCAGTGGGGTGGGTGGGCGGGGGGGTGGCAGAGGGGGTGCAGGCGTGCTAGAGGCAGGGGTGGGCGGGCTGGGGGCAGCTGGGGGGGAGTCACCCGCGTCTACCCTCACCCCCTCCACGTCCGGGGAAGTGTCGGCTGCAGCAGTGCGTTGGGTGGAACCTGAGCTGGGTAGGGGGCTGGGCAATGGGCCACAGCAACTGCAGCCACATGACCAGCAGCAGCAGCAGGGGCTGCCGCTGCCACCTTGTCCTCAAGGCCAGGCACTGCCGTCTCCAGTCAGCTGTCAACAGCCACCTCCACCCCGCCCTAAGCGCACGCACCATGCTGCCCCTGCCACGGCTAGCCAACGGGAGCAAGTGCAGGAGTTAGGCCAGCAGCAGCAGCAGCAGCGGCACTGCCAGGGGCAGTCACAGGGGCAGCAGGGTGCACTGCAGCAGGAGCAGGGACAGCAGCAGGGGGAGCAGCAGGGGCAGCAGCAGGGGCCGCAGCAGGGGCCTGATCAGGCAATGCTGGACGAGTCTTGGGTGGTGGAAGAGGGCGAGTGGGTCAGTGTCATGGTCCTCGTCACCCCGTGCCGCTCAGACAAGACCAAAGCAGGTGTGAGGCCACACTGCCTCTGCCTGCCTGCCTGCCTGCCTGCCTGCCTGCCTGCCTGCCTGCCTGCTGGTTCAGCGACACAGTACACCATTGTGTGCACATGGTCATGATGCTCTGCCTGCAGTATGCCGCGTCATGGCTGACGCATGGGCGTATTGTAATGTAGAACACCATGCAGAAATGATGATAACGGTTGCACTGGATGACTGCTGCTAGCCCATGTGCTGTGCTGTTGAAGGGCATCAAATTGGTTGGAATCTTACATGGGCGTCATGGGGTCAGAATGTTCATTAGGGACATGGCTGTGCTTTTAGAGCACCTCCTCATCTAGGCGACACTGCTGACATCCATGCATGCATGCATGGGTCCATCGATCACCCCCATGCATGTGTTGCCCTCCCGCTTCCGCCAGCCCTGTGCCTAGCGTGGAACATTATACGTATATCCTGTTGAGTGTGACGCCTAATGTTACCAGGTGTGACATCCATGCTGTGTGTCATGCCCATGATGCAGGCATTTTGCCCTATGCCCACCTCAATGACGGCCGCTTGTACCTGGTGCTGGTAGGCCAGTGCAGCCGGCTGGAGTACTTGCACTTCCTGCTGCGCCTCAGTGGTCAGGGCCTGGTGGATGGCTGCTTGCCTTTTGTTCGGGTGGGTGAGCAGCCTCGACAACACATGTGCCCTCGCCCAACGCCACCATCATCACCATCACCACCCCTTGTCATCATCAGCAAAGCTGCCAGCACTCCTGCTGCTGCCGCAACACCACCTTGGTCACCACTACCCTGCCATGACCGCACATGAGATGCCATGATCACACTTCCTGGCGTACATACTTCACGGAGGGGCTGACACTGAAGCACAAGATGTGGTGCCATGGTGCCTGGCCCGGCAGCCTAGCCCTGCCCAGCATGAAGTGCCACACATCTCACATCTTACACCTGCCTGATACAGTAGCAGCAAGCAGGGACCTGTCAGCGGAGGCTGGCTGCATTGCTTGTTCCGCAGGTCATCCCAATCACAGCAGCGCAGGCCAGGCCAGTAGGCGAAGGGCCGCACTCCTGCTGGAATGTTGACGGGGAGCTGCTGCCGCACAACGCTTGTGAGCTTAAGGTGCAGCGGGGGCATGTGGACGTATTCGCGCGTGGCGTGGAGCTCAGCTGCCCTCGCTTCTGACCTGTGTGTCAGCCACAGAAGACAACCTAGCATGATTGTGGTGGCTTGCGGTGGTGGGCAGAAAACTCAACTGGGCTTATAACTACCGACGCAGCATTCGCCACCGCAGTCGGTGCACTGTGGAATGGTCGGTGCACTGTGTAAGCGTCGGTGCAATGAGTAACAACATGAGTAGGGTTGGCCAGAACCGTAGCGGCGTATATACGTAGGTACGTATATACAGTATATACGTTGCGTACCCCGACCACCGTGTATCCGTAGGCAGCCGTAGGTACGTCGGTTGACCGTACAATACCGTAGGTTTGACCGTAGTTGTCACGCTTGAACCGTACACGCGACGGCAAAATCGCGAGACGCAGGACGCATAAGTCACCGTTACCGCCGGTGTGGCCGTAACCGCGGGTCGTATATAAGTCGCTGCGATACCCGATGGCATTCATTCCGTAGAACTGCTAGCCGAGCTCACAGCCATGAAGCGGAAGGGCAGCCCAGATGCATATGAGGGCCCAGCCCAGCCCAGCCCAGCCCAGCCCAGCCCAGCCCAGCCCAGCCCAGCCCAGCCCAGCCCAGCCCAGCCCAGCCCAGCCAGCCAAGCAACCCCTCCCGTCCCGTACCAGATCTTCTCCAAGACCCGCAACCGCCTAGCTCTGGAGAGTGCGAAGAAGATCGCATACATCCGGGAAAACAGCAATGCAGGAATGAAGGTGGTGGTGATGAGGTGGTGCTGTCACAAGCATGCCTGGAGGTGGAGGAGGAGGAGGAAATGGTGATGTTGTAGAGAGAGCTAGCACGAGCGGATTAAACCATGCACACATGGTTTACAAAGTAGGAGCACATGGCCACACATGCGTGGCACACATGATTGGTCGAGTAGGAGCCCATGGCTGACGACACAACTGTACCCACGGCTGCCACACGAGGGGTTTGGACACATGCTTGGCAAACAGAGTAGAAGCATATTGCTAGCGGCATGCATGGCTGGCTGGCATATAGATGTGTCACGACACTGCTATTGGTTGAGATTCTGGACATGCTTACCCCTTGCGGGCGTTTCTATAGTTGTTGTGCACCAAACTACATACTCACTTTCGCAAAATGATGACCCTGCCCCTACGGAATACCCTACGGAACTACGAATACTGTAAATACGTATGTATATACCGTCTTTCTAGCCGCCACATACGGATCTGGCCAACCCTAAACATGAGGGTGACCACCATGTAGTTGAGAGCCCAGGAGCTGCAGCCTTATGGCATAAATGGAGATCCCTTCTCAACAGTCATAACATTGGCACCCAATGTGGGGGTCGAACCCACGACCTATCCCTTAGGAAGGGATCGCTCTATCCACTGAGCTAATCGGGCGTTTAGTCGTGTCACATGCATTTTAAAGTGAGCAACATCACTATAGGCATGTTACCAAGCTTCGGATGAGAGCAGTTATACGGCACGTCTGCAGGTGTGTTCATTTGGTGCTGAGGATTGAACGAGCCTGTGTAGTAGCAGTATTGCCTTCGCTAGCTACAACCATCGCCAGTCCGTTGCTGACCCTGAATCTAATTCGATACTAGCTGCAGTTAGGGACACAACTTGCCTCCCATGCCGCCCCATGGCACTTCCTCCTACCGTACATGAGTGGCCTGGGCAACTGCAACGAAGGAAGCAACAGCGGTATCACGGCAGCACTCAGGAATGCAGCTGAGTGCAGTTTGCAGAGGTGTGAGGTACACACTGCAGCTCCCTGGGCTGCATGCTGGTAGTGTTTGCAGGTAGTGTTTGCAGGAAGTGGTGCAGTGAGGACATTACCTCTCAACATGGCTGTGGGGACAATGCAGTGGGGACACTACTGCTTACTGCTGGCCCGCCCGTTAAGGACCAGGGACAGCCCGACTCTCCTGTGCATCACAGGCAAGCCCGACAGACCAGACGGCTTTGTAATGCACAGTGTGGTACAGAGATCTGAACAGGGGCTCTCACCTGGCCTTGGCATGTCGCGCCCCACCATTATTGGCTACTGGTAGCTGTCTTATTCCAATGATGACAGACATCGTCAACGCGGGACAGCTCTCGCGCGGCTAACCTACATCATAGCGATGTTCGGTGCTCGCTTAAATTGCGTCTTGCCATCTTCGATGCTGAACATGTCGCGAATGCTGCCTACGCAAACGCACGTAGTGCGGCAAATATTTGAGCCTTTGACTTTCACTTTATCACTGACACCTTGCAATGCGGCTATTACACGAGCAATCCTTGCAATGCGGCTATTGCCCGATCAAACGTGAGGTTTGACGCATAGATCTACACGTGATGCAGTGACGGACACGGGGTGGGCGATGTATGCCGGGATTGGGATGACACTGCGGGACGCATTTGCCCGCGACTACCGTGAGGTGAGCGTAGTCCAGACTCAGCGCTTCTTTCACATCAACATTGCCATGATTTGACCCTGGCCGTGGCCCGGCCCCTGCCCGAACCATCCATGCCCCCGCATCACAGGTAGCAGCTTACTACAATGTGGACGTCAGCCAAGGTCTTTCAGAAGCTGAAGCTACCCAGGTAGCCCCCTCAACATCAAGCAGTGCAGCTAGAATTATTATGTTTGAGGGTGGTTCCCTGTGACCAGCCTGAGGCCATGCCTACTCAGCCAGGCCCAGACCTCTAGACCTGGCCCTAGACCACAGCCTGCGGCCCAGCAGGGCGCAGGGCAGCAGCTGCAGCCATAGCCCCTGCAGCCGCCCACAGGGGGCTGGGTGCCAGGCCAGAACTGGCCTAGACCTCCTCAGCCTTCTCCCCAGATGCAAAGGAAATCACCAGGATGGTGTCAAAGCCAGGACGATGTGGCAAGGCATGCATCGGCATGGCTGCCCAGCATCTTGCAAGGTCAGACATGTTTTCGACTGACATGGAGCATGGGTCATGGGTTCCCATGATTTCTTCTGGGGCTGCAGGCGCGCAACAAGTACGGCAGGAACGAGCTGGAGCCCGAGCAGAGTGGGTGGCTGGCCTCCTCTTCCCACTGTCCACTGTGTGCTGTCACGGGCAGGTTGGGCACAGCTGTGCAGCAAGCTGTTGGCGACAGCTGGTGGCACCCCATAGGGATAGGCACCAGCAGGTGCAGTGGTTCAGCAGCTAGATGTCGGTAGCTGCTGGAGATGGAGGTGGGGCGCAGAGGGTGTGCACAGCATGGAGCATGGAACATGGAGCATGGAGCATGGGACATGGAGCCCAGCCACCCCCTAGCCCTAGCAGTTGAACCCCAGCAGTTCACCAGCAGTGGTGGTGCTGGAAGGTGCTGTGGCCTGGGTGGGCATCCTGCCAGGGCACATCGCCAGGGTCGGGGCGGGGTGGGGGCCTGCTGCTCTCCCCTGCCTGCTGCTGTCCCCTTGAGCGTGGTGAGGCCACTGGGGCGCCCGTAAATAGATAGCTCATGCGGGTCTCCTCACTCATTAGTTTGCTTTGCTGCCTTGAGCTTGTCTGTCATCATGCCAGCGGGCAGCCTCTGTCTTTCCCCTCCCTCATGCTTTGCTTTCCCCTTCTGGCATCAGCAAGGTCACACATTGGGTGGGCAGTTCTCACTCTACTCAGCTTAGTGTGCAAGGTGCGTCATCAGTCTGCGATCCTGGGGTCTGGGGGCGTGAGGGGTGTGAGGGGGTGTGAGGGGGTGGTGGTGGCTGGTGACCGCCCCCTGCCTGGCTGCAGGCACCCCGCTGTGGAAGCTGATCCTGAAGCAGTTTGACGACCTGCTGGTCAAGGTGCGGTGGCTGCTCATTCAGGGCCGTGCCTGGGCCATTGGGCCATGTGGGTGTGATGTTGTGTGTGGTGAGTATGACAGTGTCACCACGACCTGCTTGCAGATCCTGATGGCCGCAGCTGCTGTGGACTTTGTAATTGCCATGACAGAGGGCGACAGCATCTTGAGGTGGGAGGAGGATGCATCACTCCCTTCATCCCCCCCGCCAAGGGGCATTGCAGTCTCTCACAGGGGCAGGGGCAGGGGCAGGGGCAGGGGCAGGGGCAGGGGCAGGGGCAGGGGCAGGGGCAGGGGCCTCTTCCCGCTGATCCCTTAGTTTCAACCCACCTGTGCAAGATTTGGGCGGTTGGGAGTGCAGCCCGGGGTGGTGGTGGGCATCCCGCAGCTGCTGCCGCTGCTCATTGCTCAGGGCGCCAACCAATCTGGTCAGCCGTGCCCTGCAGCAGTGCACTAGTACTGGGTTTGCACAGTGCCTGCATGGCGCATGCTTGCTTGACCATGCCTTGCTTACCCATGCTGTGCAGCGGCCTGGTGGAGCCCATGGTCATCATGCTCATCCTGGTAGCCAATGGTGCGCTGGGAATGAGGGTATGACAGTGTGACCATACCAGCACTCTGACAATCCTGGGAGTGGGGGCGGTGGCAAGGCAGCACAGCAGTGGCCATGGCGGTGGCAAGGCAGCAGAGGGCAGGGGCAGCTAGGGAAGCCACCAGGCGTGCTCCCCCATGTCCCCTGTACCCTCCCTGACCGCAGCCACGGTGGGGGTGGTCACGGAGCGCAACGCCGAGACAGCTATCGAGGAGCTGCGGGCGTATGAGGTGAGATGCGCTGGCCCCACACCCCGCCCCCACACCCCGCCCCCGCCCCCGCCCCCGCTCCCGTCCGCCCGCCCACTGCCTGTCCCCCGCATGCAGGCAGAGGTGGCCAGCGTGTTGCGCGGTGGGCAGCTGTGCCGCCTGGCTGCAGCTGAGCTAGTGCCGGGGGACATCGTGGAGGTGGTGGTGGGCGGCAAGGTGCCGGCTGACCTGCGCCTGGCCCACGTCTACTCCTCAGTGCTCAAGGTCGACCAGGTGGGTCAGGCTGGCCGTCACCCTTGTGGGGTGGCAGGGGGGTTGGGGCAGGGGGCCAAGGAGGAGGGGGGGGAGGGGGAGGAGGGGGAAAGGAGGGGAGGGGCAGGAGGGGCAGGTTGGGGCGTGGGGAGGACAGCATACCACAGTACAGCTGACCAGGGGCTGGCTGGTCTTAAAGCTCCTCGAGCCTTGCCAGTGGCAGGGGCAGGGGCAGGGGCAGCGGCAGTGGCAGTGGCAGTGGGGTGCCCCCCTGTTGCCGCTGCAGTCGCTGCTGACGGGTGAAAGCCAAGCCAGCAGCAAGCAGGTGGACGTGGTGGCTGACCCGAAGGCCGTGTACCAGGACAAGACCAACATGCTGTTCTCTGTGAGTGACTAGTGGCAAGGGATAAGGGCGGGGAGGGAGGGAGGGAGGAGCGCGAGAGGTGGGGTCCCTGGCAATGGCAACCCATTCACCTGCCTGGCCTGCCTCCTCTCCCGTGGACTCTCCTCTTCCGCCTCCCTCCCCTCCCCCTTCCTTCCCTCACTCTCCCCCCCCCTCCCCCTCCCTCCCCCCCACCCACCCACCTGTTCCTCCCCCTCCCCCTTCCCTCCCTCCACTCTCCCCCCCCTCTCCCTCCCTCGCCCCCTCCAGGGGGAGGGGGAGGGGAGGGGGGAAGGGGAAGGGGGTTGCGATGCTATTGCCCAACTGGCCCTGGCAATGGCCACCCACCCACCCACCCACCCACCCACCCCACCCGCTGCCCCCTCACCTGTCCAGGGCACGCTGGTGGTTGCCGGCAGAGCCCGCGGCATCGTGGTGGGCACGGGAGCCTCCACTGCCATCGGGGTCATCAGGTGGGTCAGGCTGGATGTGGGGGGGGAACACCAGTGTCAGGCACACCAAGCTTTCACTCCAACCATCACAACCAACAACCATCATAACTTCACCTCCCAACCCCCCTCATCAGCCAAGGGTTAATCAGGTTCTCGCATGGGCTTGCATGGACATCAGTATTGGGGTAGTATTGGGGTGCGGGTGAAAATCTTGAGAAATGAGGGCCAGAGTAAATATCACAGTGCTTGAGTCTGTTGCAAACATGGCCAGGGTTCGGTTCAGCTGCACAGCTCACCCACCATCGCCTCTGCACTGCCAACTGTGACATCATGGCAGGTCGTCCATGTCGTCCCTGCACAATGCTTGCATGCATGTGGCATGCTTGCATGCTACTTCACCAGGGATGCCATGCGGGAGGGGGAGGACGTCGTGACACCCCTGAAGGCCAAGCTTGACGAGTTTGGGACACTGCTGTCCAAGGTGACCAGTGCCCAGCGACCAGCTTCCCTGCAGCATCTAGGGCCCAGCCCGCCCACACCGACCAACAGACCAACCGACCGACCGAGCCGACCCGAATAACCGACCGAATAACCGACCGAATAACCGACCGACCGATTGACAGTACCCCCACCTGCCCACGAACCTCCCACAAATCCGAAGCCTCTGACTGCCCTCATGCCCTTACTCAGCCAGCCTTCCGGCCTGCCTGCCCTCCTGGCTGCCCCTCCCCCCCCGCCCGCCCGCCAGGTCATCGCAGTCATCTGTGTGCTTGTGTGGCTCATCAACATCAACCACTTCAAGGACCCTGCCCTGGGGGGGTGGCTGTCAGGTGAGGCTGGGGCAACAGGGCTAGGTGTCGTGGGGAAGGAGGGCACAGGGGGCGGGGATGGTCAGGGGGGTGGGGGGATGGGGGGGACGATGGGTGGGGGTAAGGGATGGGCGGGTGGGCGGCAGGGGGTGGGGGGTGTAGGTGTATGGGTTGGAGGGTGGGCCAGGGGGTTGGGGGGAATGGCTGTCAGGTGAGACTGGGGCAACAGGGCCAGGAGACCCCATGAGGCAGGAGGGCACGGGGGGCTGGGGATGTTGAGCAGGGTGGGGGGGAGGGTGGAACAAGGGGCGGGGGTGGGGGGAGGGGGGGGGGGTGATTGAGGGTGCATGGGCTAGGGGGTGGGGAGCAGAGGTCTTAGCCTTGGTCTATGCTGCCCCACCCCCTTCCACCCCCTTCCACCCCCAGCTACCCCCCAGCCCCCCCACCCAGCCACCCTACCCCCAGCGGCTCCATACATCGCCATCCATCAACCCGATCCTATCCTTTCATCCCCCCTGCCTCGCCCCCCTCCCTCACGCCCCCCCCTGCTGCCCAGGCGCCATCCACTACTTCAAGATCGCGGTAGCCCTGGCCGTGGCCGCCATCCCTGAGGGCCTGCCCGCAGTGGTGACCACCTGCCTGGCGCTGGGCACGCGCAAGATGGCGGCACGACAGGCCATCGTGCGCACCCTGCCCAGTGTGGAGACCCTGGGCTGCACAACAGGTGGCTAAGGGGCAGCCAGCCAGCCAGCCAGCCAGCCAGCCTTACCCTGCCAACCCGGCTGACCCTGCCACTGTGGGTGGGCAGCCACGGGGAGGAGGTGGCTGGAGGGGGGAGGTGGGGGCAGCCAGCCAGCCGGCACCCTAGCCCTGCTGATCCTGCCACCATCGCTATGCCTCCAGCCATGCCCTTTCCCCGCCCCCCTGTGAGCTGTCCCCCAACCCCTTGTAGATCACTGCCCCTGCAACCAGCTTGGGGGGCCTGGATGTGGATGGGCACCCACGCCTGCAAGCTGCTGCTGCTGCTGCTGCTGCTGCCCTGAGCTGCAGTCATCTGTTCAGACAAGACTGGGACGCTGACCACAAACCAGATGTCGGTGGTCAAGGTGGCTGTCGTGGCTGGATCCACTGCACAGCTCACTGAGTACGACATCACGGGTGAGCGGGCAGCAGGCCACTGCCTGAGCGCCACTGCCTGACTAGCACTTCCTGAGCAGCACCATGGCTGTGGAGCCAGCACTACTGGCTCTAGCACAGACACGCAATGCGGAAGGATCACATTAGACAGCAAGACACCCCTGAAACT
>JASKMD010000003.1:7634810-7653338 GCA_030144725.1 Haematococcus lacustris
ATCAGGCAGGCAGGCAGGCGGAAATCAGGCAGGCGGGCAGAAACCAGGCAGGCAGGCAGGCAGGGAGGCATTCCCATGAGCTGGGCAACTGCAACATCTTCAATACTTGTGGTGGTGTCATCCTGATTGTGCTTACAACACCAACTTTTGGTGTAAGCTGACACATGGCCTTTGACATTGTCTGTGTGCTGGTGGTCTGTGCAGGTCACAGAATATCTGAACAGCAGCATGGGCGCTGGCATAAACAATGGCATGGTCATGGTCAATGGTATGCTGGGCTCAGCCATGAGTGTCCCTGCGATGTCAGGCATGTCAGTCGCATCCACCACAAACTCTCAGAGCCTGAAGACAGTGAACCCGCACCGCGACAAGCTCGCAGCCGCTATCCTGGTGAGAAACAGGCGGCGGCCATAGTCTAAGGCCACGCCATGCAACCACCATGCCATCTGTATGCTTGGGTGAAGCACAAGGCCACCCGATGCACGGCGTCCAGTCGCCCTCCTGGCATCTTTGTCACGGTGTGGCTGCACATGATCAGTCTCAATGACGCGGGAGTCAAGGGTTTTTGCGGGCATGTACTGAGTTTGAGCGATGGGCAGGGCGCAAAAGGTGTGTATTCATGCAGTCATGCAGTGCAAAATGTGATGCAGCACAAGGGGTGCGCAGGTCTATTTGTTGGGTGCTGACTGTTGAGAACGGACACTTTTGGTGGTTTGCCCTCCTTCTCCTGAGCAGGAGGTGGACAAGCGTGTGGACGCCAGTGAGGCGAGCCTCAAGGCAATGAAGGCCACGCAGGACACCTTCAAATCGCGTCTCAATGACATGGCTGAGGCGCTTGTTTCTGTGTCGACCAAGTGAGCAGGTCTATGCTAGGGCAGGGGAAGAGCACATACACCAGGTATAGAGGTAAGGCACATGGGCCAGGCAGGGCAGCACATGACAGGGTGTCAGCAAACCACATGGGCCATGCAGGGCTTTGCCACAAGGCAGGCTAGAGAACTGGCAGGCAACCCAGTGGAACTGCCCAAACCCAGCGGAGGGTGGCAGACAGGTCACAAGTTAAGGCAGGGCAAGTAGGCGTGAGGGCGGTGCACAGGCCTGCTGAGGCAGAGACAGCATACGCATGCAACTGCATGGCAGAGGACGGCGTGTGTTCATGCAGGGTCCAGGCACGCATTGCGAAGATGGAGAACGGTAAGGGCCGCGAGGGAGGAGATGACGTGTCCACCCTGGATGATGGAGCCAGGAGCTTGCAGGTCAGTGGTGCCTGCACACCTTGTTCCCAGCAGCGTCCATGAAAGTCAGAATGAAGCACAGTCAGGGCCAACTCCAGCCGAGTACAGTCAAACTGAACGCAATTGACAAACATAAGATAAAGCTCAGATGCGACTGGCTGTCCAGCTGAGGCCTCCTGCATGCAGTCCGCAGCACTTCAGTTTTTGCTGCCTGAGACAGGTCTGCCTGCCTCGCCCTGGCAAGGCTGCCAGGACCCGGTCATAGCTGCTGAGCTCCTCGCCCAGCTGCAGCTGCCAGCGCTAGGCCAAGGTCTGAAGGGCAGCTCTGTCCTATCATAAGCAACAGCCCCGCCCGTGACCCTGCTGCCTGCAGAGTGCCAACACAGCCACCCCGGGGGGCCTCAGCCGTCTGCTGGGCAAGCGCATGGACGACTTTGAGAGCCGGCTGTCCAAGGCGGAGCTGGAGGCAGGGCGGGGTGTGAGGGTGCAGATTTCCAAGGAAATTGGTGCGCTGGTGCAGGTGAGGGTGGCAGCACGCCCAGCCTTGGAGCCCGATGCATCCTCCTGACCCCTTACCAAAAGAGCTAGCCCCTTGAAGGCCTGCAGCAGCCTCCACCACCACCTTGCCACATCCACCGCTGCTGCTGGCTGATGTGCCTCATGGTGCTGCCAACGTGTCTGTTGCTCCTGCTATGCATCAGCAGCAGCATGCCTGGGGCACTGCAGGGCATCACAGCAGGCCCTGGACTGGCTGTTCACGCTGCTGGCTCCATGCTGGGCAGAGCAGCCATTGGTGCAGCTGCCTTGCTGGGGCAATAAATAATATGCAGTCCACGCTTCTGGCACAACCCATACCACCCATTGCCTGTTAGGACAACCGCCTGCACTGATGCTTGCTATTGCTGGCGAAGGCATTGAACGAGATGCGGCAGCAGATGGGCCTGCCGCTGTATGAGGGCTCTGCCATGGCCGCTGCTGCCATTGGCCCTGGCTCAGCCTTCCCTGGCCTCAGCCCTCAACCCTCCCAACTGCCCTACCCCAGTGCAGCCGGAGCTGAGGAGCTGGCTGCCTTGGAGGCTGACTTGCAAGGTGGGCTGCACATGGGCTGCATGCGATTGTATACCTGTCCAATTTCATGTGTCCTCAAGCTTACTCGATGCATATTGGATAGCTGACCAGAGCTATCCTGATACGTCAGTAACGTACTGCCCGTGTTTCATTCAAACACATTTTGCTAGCTCCATGCAGCACCTCGGCTCTCAACCTTGAGCATTCATTGCAGTCGAACACACAAATTGTGAACCACTACAAAACGGTGTTTTGTCTGTGTGGAGTTCCCATCGCATGGCATGCTCATGGCCTATACATGGCATACACATGGTCACGGTCGCCTACCACCTACAGCATTGCCTGACCGCGAGGGCTATGATGTAGAGTTGACATGACAAAACATGCACTAAGCGTGTAAGCTGATGACAGCTCAACAAAGGGGGCACACATTACTGTGCCACAGCAGGCTGCTACTGCTGCTCCTGGGCCTTGGGTGGCTTGTCTCGCACTCGCTTGTAGCCCAGGCCAGGGTACTCCTTGCCCTTGGCTGGCAGCGCTCCCTGCTCTGGCCAGAAGCACAGCTCCAGTGGCCGCCACTTGCTCTCCCCAATGCGCTGCATGTTCAGCGCTGCATTGCATTCCCTGTCCAGCCACCTGCCTGGCTGTGGTGCTGGCTTGGCTTTGGCTGCCTTGCCCTGGGCCTTGCCTGTGCCCTTGGTGGGCTGGGTGGGCTCAGCCTTGGTGCGCTTGCTGCGCTTGGCTGGCAGGGGAGTGCTGGGCCCTGGCTCTGAGGCTGCTGGCTGTGTGGCTGCCTGGCTGCTGCGTGGGGCCTGGGGGGGCTTGCGGGGGGGCACTACTGGGCACCACATCATGCCCCGCACTGACTGGCCACGCTGCTGGCTCCAGGCTGGGCGCAGCAGGCGGAGGTGCACCTGCCCTGCTGGGGGCTTCCAGCCAGCAGGCCTGGTGGCCCTGCGCTTGTTCAGCTGCCTCTCACATGGCTGCTGGCCATTCACCGCTGAGCTGACCCGGCTGGTGCGGTCCTCATCCACTAGCACCACCCTACCCCGCCGCTGGTCTGTGCCCCTGGTCCTGCACACCACCTTGCAGCAGGCACGCAACACCGCATCAGCACCCCAGCCTCCCCTGGTGCCAATGCTAGCTGCGCCAAAGAACACCACCAGCTGCTTGGCACACCCATGGCGCTCCATGGAAACCTCCGCCATACCCTCCTCCAACTGCAGCCATGCACACAAGGCACACACATGGTGGCTGACATGGTCGCACCAGGTTAGGCATGGCACAGTCAACTACCTTTTCATATCATGCCCATGCTTCCTACCAATCCATCACCTCCCAGCCCTCCCTCCCTCCCACCCACCCTCACCTTCTTGAAGAACTGCTCCAGCGCCCTGTCCTGAGCTCCGTACAGCCTCAGCCGCTGCTCTGCCCACTTGGGGTCCAGGTACACCTCCCACACCGCGTCCCAGGTGGCCAGGGTGACGGTGATGTGCTTCAGGTTTGCCTCCAGGGAGGTGCCGGCTGAGCTGGCTGCTGCCAGGTGCTGGAGGTGAGGCTTGATCGGTGCTAGCCACCGCTCAGTGGCACGGCGGGCATTGTTCAGGCCACTGCCATGCTTAACCTCGCCCTTGGTCAGCTTCCACCGGCTCCACCGGGGGGAGTGGGGGTAGGGGTGCAGCATCTTGTGCACGGGGAGGCTGCACGGCTGGAGGTGTAGGGGCGCTGGGGTACCCCGGGGTGGAGTAGCCCACAAGGCATGTCAGGAAGATCCTGAGCACATACAGTGACGCGATGACGCGGAGCTGAGAATGGATGCCGGCCCTCAGCTGGAAATGGGCCAGTAGCTTTCGCTTCGTCTTCTTGCGGCCGCGCAGCACGGCGCCACCCGGGACTTTGATCTTCTGCAGCCAATTACGATCAATATCTTGACAGGCCGGCAATGCGGGGACACCAATAGTGCGGGGACACGAGCAGTGCTGGGGCATACAAGGCGGGGGTGCGTACCTGTCGGCGCTGAGTTTTCCATTCAGCCCTTCGCTCCTCGCGTTGTTTGGCTGGAGGGACGCTAGGACCTACGCTGGCATGAACAGCAGCGAAGTGAGCAGCGCGGAGCTCTCTGCACTGCACAGTTGTAGCGGACCACACGACGAACCTTGTTTTCGCGGGCTTTCAATCGGAAGCGGCTCTTCCTCCGCGGCACTGGGCCGCTTCCTCGGAGGCATTGCGCCACTAGGCTCATATCAGCTCACACCTGCTGAGCTCCTACTTATACCCAGGAGGCGATGTCACTCGTTCTCACACTCCCAAAGGGTACTCCGACCAAAGGGCACTCCGGCCAAAATTAGAGCGGCTAGCTCCATGCAGCGGCTGCTGCCAAGCAGCCATACCAGGCTGACGGCTGCAATGATGGTGGTTAAAGCCATCATCTTGAGGGGAGCCTTGCCATGGCAGGCCTGCCCATTCGCCGGGCTCTGGGGTGTGGATGCAGCGTGTAGATGTATGTGGATGCAACAAGGGGATGGAAATCTCGTTTGGGGAACAGCTGGGAGGCTGTGAACAGCAACAGCAGCAGCAGCATGCGCTGCCACAGTATGATCTAAGGACTACTACGCAGAACAGAGCATGAAAGGCGCTACCCGCCCCACGCACACCCTGCTGTGCAGGTCTAGGCAAGGACGTGGTGGCGCTGCACTCCATGATGCAGCAAACAGAGGAGGCCCTGCGCCACGCTATCCTGGAGGTGGGGCCCTTGCAAACAAGCTTGGGGCAGGCCAGGCGCAACGCAACAGGCCTGGGGCTGGGAGCCACCTCTGGGTCGCGACATCAGGCTCCCTGTACAAGTCCCTGGCAACACCCTTGGCGTGTCACATCATCAGCATCATGAATACAAGGCATTTATCGAACAGCGTTCTGACATCTGACCGTCCAGGAGCTGGCTGTGCAGGAGAGCTGTGTAGGACTCTGACCTTGACCGCGTCCAGCACGCTCAGTGGTGTGTTGTGCAGGAGTGTGTGCCCCGGGGTGAGCTGCAACAGCTAGAGGAGCGGCTGGATGAAAAGCTGGCAATCAAGGAGGAGGTCATCTTGCGGGTGAGTCAACTGGCAGGCGAGCGCGTAAGGAGGCTTAGTTGGGGTCGGGGTCGGGGTTGGGGTGGAAGCTTTGAGGTAAGGCAGGCAAGGAGGTTTGTCAGTGACTGGCAAATAGAGCGGCACCGCAAGCAGGCTCGCTTGGTGTGCAGCTCGGATTGCCGATGAGGGCAATGATGCCTGAGTTAAACCACCAAAACCATCAGTAGGAGTGATGTAGTGTGAGAGCGCTGCAAGTGCTGGCTGGCAGGATGCGGGCACACAAGGCTGTGCCATGCCTGTGTGTGTGCCTGCAGCTGGCTCGCCAAATAGACTTGCTGGGACGCAAGCTCCCTCCCAGCCAAGCCTAGGAGCGGGTGGGGGTTTGTTGCGCCTTGTCGTCACACTGCGAGGCTGTGGGGGGTGCCACTGCATCTGACCAGAGCAGTGTGATATTTGGATAATTAAAGTCGCATCCATACCTGAGGTTGCGTAGAGACGGCATGTGATTAGCGAAACTATAGCTCTGGCGCTAATGCTTGAATATCTGCATGAGGTTCGGATGTCTAAACTCTCCTGTGAGGTACATATGCTCAGTAAGAAAATTGGGTCAGCCAACGGTGGTGCATGCCTGTCCATTTCATGTGTCCTCAAGCTCACTCGGCTGACCAGAGCTATCCTGATATGTCAATCATGTACTGCCCGTGTTACATTTAAATATATTTAAAACCACACAACAATTGGGGGTTGCAGCGCTCTGAGGTGGAATTGGCCTGGTTTGTTACGCTACCTAACTGACTAGAACAGCACACTGCTACCGGCAAACCTTACCATTGGACCTGCCATTCCTGGTGAGACCGGACAGACCACATCAAACAACATTGATCCTACCGGCCACCAGTGTAACACCGCGAATACAATGAGGCGAGGCGAAGCGACCATGTGTACATCCTGGCCACTTCCCTGGCCACACGTCGTCTCGCCTCGCCTTTGAAATCGCGGCCTTAAGTGCAGGTGGTCACCCTCCCATTGAACCACGGTAAGGGACAACGGCTTTTCCGGACTCATTTCTGCACCGATTCACACGCGGATTGAAGCGTCAGAAAGCGGCTGCGCCAAGCCACACGCTGAGCTGGTCGGGCATGTTGCCGGGTAAACGACCCTACCGAGCCTGCGGACCTGATGTACGTTGACCCAGTAGCAGTGAGTCCCTGATTAACGCGATGGATAGTGCGCGATGTGCAAGGAGCCCGACTCCATGTCCAACATCGTGACCAACATGCGCTGGCTCAGGGGCTCTGAAACTAGGAGGAGACCACGACATGAGCATAGCAGTGGCAACTGCATCAAGCTAATTAAGCTCCATAAGGTTGGTTAACTCTCCTTGGTTAACTAGCCTTGCGTCACTGGCAAGGGACCTCACTGTGGACCCCCTGCCAAATTCTCAACTCATCCTGAGTTGTCCCAAGAGGGGGTTCACAAGTTGGCATGTGCACATGCCTGCAGGCATGGGCTTGTCCTCCAAAACTCACCCCTACAAATGGAAGGGGGGCAATGCTGCCCGCTGTGCGTGTTGCGTGAAGTTTGCGCCAGCTGGCAGCGCTGGCTGGGTGGAGATTCATGTGGAGGGAGAGGCAGCCTCCTACCGCTCCGGGCAGAGTTTACTAGCCATCGGCAAGGTCACAGCCCAGATGGCTGAAGTCATCGCGGCCTGCAACAACCTGGTCCCTTCACAGGTTCCACTGGCCCACAGAAGTTGCGCTCGGGCTGCTGCGGCTGCGTTTGCCGTGGGCAAGCGGCTGTGGGGGAAGGAGCCAGCCAGCCAGCTCCAGCCCATGGCCCGTCTCTGCTCCACACCCACGCAAGCACCTGCACAGCCTGGGCCAGCCCATGCGCCATGCCCCCACCATCTCCCAGTCCAACCACCCTCGCACCCATCACAGTCCCAGCTGCAGGGGTCCAGCCAGCACCACCCGGCCCTGCCGGCACTGCTGCACCTACCGGGGCTCTCCATCCTCACCAGGCCTGCCACCAACCCGCTGACCTCACCTGCCGAGGAGCATCAGCCCATGATGTGAGTGCCCCTGCTGGATGATGGGCTGACATGACATGCACAGCATCAGTTGCACACTCAGGTTGCAGCCTGTTTTTTCCCATTCCACCTAGCATCCTGGTGGTAGCACCACTCGTCATTCTCTTGTGTGATGTCATGCAGACACACCACTGTGGAGCAGGACGAGCAGACCATGCCCCCAAGCATGCCCAAGCAACAGCAGGACTGGGCCACCGCAAGGTGCGCTTTTCACTCCTCAGCCATGACCTGCAGCAGCCCTACTTTGCACCAGCCTTGCCCTGGCTATGGCCATAGCCTGACCTTCCCTTGGCCCTAGCCTGCCTTGCCCTTCTTGCTCCTTTGGTCCTTTGGCTGCAGGGCAATTGCTTCTGAAGTTCTCCAGCAGATACAGCAAGTACCCGCACTGTTGCGCCTTCTGTGTTCACAGCCTAATAGCAAGGTGACGCTACAGTTGTCAACACTGCAAGATGCTGAGGCACAGCTTGGCCGACTGGAGTTTGCGCTGCAGCACATCATGCAACCCAGGTAACAAGGGAGGGAGGGGCAGGGTGAAGGGCAGGGGCGTGGGGTGGGGCTTGGAGTGGGGACAATGGATGAGGCACTTGTGAAGCTGAAGGTACAGCTGAAGGTACCGCTACATGCATGCTACCTGCCCTGCCCTGATGTGCTGCAGACCTTTCTCGTCATCCCCGTTGGCACCATTACCTGAGGAGCAGGGTCCCAGCACCCCCGCACCCTTGCAGCAGGGGTTCAATACGCCGGCTGACAGCATGCCATCAGCCTCCATGCAGCCACTATTCCATCCCAGCAGCCCCAGCCCCAGCCCCAGCCCCAGCCCCAGCCCCAGCCCCAGCCCTCCCCCAGCCTCCATGCAGCCACTATTCCAGCCTTGCCGCCCCTGCTCCTGCCCCTGCCCCTGCCCCTGCTCCTGCCCCTGCCCCTGGCACGACCAAAACCTGGCCTGTCTGCAGGCCATTAGCCCTGCTGAACGGAGCAGGTTGCTGTGCGAGGTGGAGGCACGCTTTTCACTCAGCACCATACAATTCCTCAGAGAGAGGGGGGCTGCCAAAGCTGCAGCATGTTGCTGCCCCCCTCACTTCCCCTCCCCCTCCCCATTCCCCTCCCCCAGCTCCAGCCCCAGCCCGCCCCCGCCAGCCCCCCCTCCCGCAGCTGCCACCCGTGCTGCCACAGCGCAACACAGTGCACCACACACCGACAGGGGCAGGGGCAGGGAGAGGGGCAGGAGCAGGGAGAGGGGCAGGAGCAGGTCAGGGCCAGCACCTCCCACCCATGTTCCTGCCACGCATGCGGGGAACCAGCAGCCACAGCAGCAGGAGCTGGGGTCGTCAAAGGCAGGCTTGATGCTGTAGTGTAGGTTCTGCCCAGGGCGCCCAAGCCGCCGCTGCAGCTGGTTGTAGGGGGTGAGGAAGTTGGAGTTAGCAAATTACAGGCAAAACACCTTGAGCTGCTGCAGCATGACTGGGTCTTCGCAGTCCAAGGGCATGGGTGGCCCAGTGGGAGCTGCTGGTGGGGGGTGCCGGGCAGCAAGGCGGGCGCTGGGTGGGCGCAGGGTGGGTGGTGCTGGGGCAGGCTCAGGCTCAGGCTCTGGCTCAGGATCAGGCTCCGGCTCAGCCTCAGGCTCCCAGTCCATAGCAGGGGCTGGCGGTGAGGCACCTCCACGCGGTGGCCCTGGTAACAATCCGCGTTGACTTCGGTCGCACGGATTGGCTAAGCTACCTCACCACCGCACCCAGCGGTATATAAATTGGGATGCAACGGGAAAGCCTTCCCAGGCTTGAACGGGCACCGCTTTGTCCAGCGGAATACAAATGAGGTCCGGGTGCCGCACACGACCGCTGCGGGTCATCGAGCTGTTGTGGAGTTGCTGGCGTCGTCAAGGAGGGAGCAGAGCTACCTCAACGCGGGACGTTGGCTGACAGCTGAAGTTTGGACTTTTGGAGCCTGAACTTCAGCTTTTAGTGCGACATCCGGCGGACAAGGCTGGAATTGCTCTCGTCAACGAGGAGAAGAGATAAGGCCAGCTGCCGAGTGCACTAGTCTTTGCTCCTCTCATGCCTCTTTGTTTGCCTTGGGTGCTAGCTGTGGTCTGTGGCTACAGCTAGGGCAGCTTGTTGGGGACATGTCCAGCCTGTGTCCAACGTTTGGAGGTGGGAGCAGGCCGCGCCACAGGCGGAAGCTCCTCCCTTAATGCACGCCGGTTTGTACCGGAGTAGTTTTCTTTCTTTCTTTCTAGTCCATAGCCATGCTGGCTGGCTGGGCAGGGACACGCAGGGGGAGTGGGGGTAGGGGTGCAGCATCTTGTGCACGGGGAGGCTGCACGGCTGGAGGTGTAGGGGCGCTGGGGTACCCCGGGGTGGAGTAGCCCACAAGGCATGTATCCAGTAGCTTTCGCTTCGTCTTCTTGCGGCCGCGCAGCACGAGCCTAATGCGGGGACACGAGCAGTGCTGGGGCATACAAGGCGGGGGTGCGTACCTGTCGGCGCTGAGTTTTCCATTCAGCCCTTCGCTCCTCGCGTTGTTTGGCTGGAGGGACGCTAGGACCTACGCTGGCATGAACAGCAGCGAAGTGAGCGGCGCGGAGCTCTCTGCACTGCACAGTTGCAGCGGACCACACGACGAACCTTGTTTTCGCGGGCTTTCAATCGGAAGCGGCTCTTCCTCCGCGGCACTGGGCCGCTTCCTCGGAGGCATTGCGCCACTAGGCTCATATCAGCTCACACCTGCTGAGCTCCTACTTATACCCAGGAGGCGATGTCACTCGTTCTCTCACACCCAAAGGGCACTCCGACCAAAGGGCACTCCGGCCGTGATGGCTAATGCCTTATGGGCTTAGAGCCATTCAGCGCCAGCCCTATTGGATGGCATTGTCCTGCAGCCCACACTGGCAGCGCAAGGAAGCGCGGATCAGCAGCAGGCCCCCATGACAAGCACACTCAGCGCATGGGTCAGGAGGTGATGGAGGTGTTTGGGCTATGTGGCTCAGCAGACCAGCAGGCTCAGCTGTTGGACAGAGTGCTCACAAGCCCCCAGCTGCAGGTGGCTGTGCAACAAGCCATGCAGCAGTGTCCCACCACAAAACAGAGGGTGGCATGCTTACTGCTCGATAGAGTGCAGCTGCTCATGGACTCCGGCACGTGTGGCAAGAGGGGGGGCCAACACACAGATGACGTGACAGCAAGGAGAGTTTTGGCACGCTTGGTGCCTCCAGAATTGCTAGAGCAGCAGCTTGTCAGTGCATTTGCTCAACAAACTGGCCTGGACCGCCACTGGGTGTCAGAGGCAGCGCAACAGAATCTAGAGCAGCGTGCATGCATTCAGGGCCGGGCTGGGCAGTCTCCGGCACTTCGCCGCTGTCACCGTGCACGAGCTAGTGTGGGTCATCGGTGGTGCTTGAAGCTGAGCACACAGGAGGTGAAGCTTTGCAGTGCTCCACAGCGGGATGCACATGCCTTTGCATCATCCATCCCCGGCTCTATGAGCATGCACAACTGCTTCTTTCCTGCTGCAGGGATCCAGGTTGAATGGTCACAGACTGCATGTGCATGTGCCCAATGCATGACCCCCGCACCAAGGGGTGTGTGTACGAAGCCCGCCATCACTAAGCCCTTTGAGGCCATGCCCATGTTCGATCAGAAGAGGGATGACAAGCATTGGGACGACGAGTGCCTCACCCTTCTGTGCTCATTTGCACCAGACAGCGTGAAGCAGCTATGTACCTTGGGCAAGAAGCTGAGCGTGAAAATGTTAAACGTGTATTGCAAGGCAGTGGGGTTGTATGTGCCAGCCAACACCTTGCGTGCTGACCTACGGTACATGGTACTTGAGCATCTGAATAAGCAGGCAGAGTGGGATTGAGCTGGCCGTGTAAGATGACGTTGAGAAAACTGGGCTCCATGCGTAAAGTGTACCGCAGTGTACTGCAGCGGAGAACTCTGCATCCCGCGTTGAGGGTGTTGTTAGGCAACACTTGAAAGGCCCATCGCGCACAGCGGAACCGTTCGTGTGCCTGGCAGACTGCCGGTCACCGTGGGTGCCAGCAGCTCGGGCGCGCAGGCGCAAGCGCGGCGCAGAGATAAGGCATTTCGCGTTAAAACAACTCAACTCTTACCAAGCACGCCGCAAAGTCAAATGTCCCTCACGCGGTGGTTCAATGGGAGGGGTGACCTGGTGCCCTCTCCTCGCTGGCGGTTGTCAGCATCCCTTTCATGTTTACCAAAATCGCTCAACAGGGTTTGCAAGCTTTGCACATCATCACAGATCTAAAGTTTTGCTAACGATTTGAGGACTCGGTCAACCCTATCACTCCATCATGGCGATGCTCCCTGTGGCCAGGACATTGAAATGCGGTTCGAAGCTCCCATGTCAGAGCATGCATCACGCACATTTCTAGAGAAGGGTGACAACCAAGGTGCGCCACATACCCAACTGACATTGGCGCTGACTGGGTCTGACCGACACCATGACAACCGCAGCCTCACTGCACTTGCTCCTGTCAACCTCCAGCTGCAGCCTTGCCACACTTGCCACCAACACGAGCACCTGCCAGCTTTGCTGACCAGCTTACAGCCTGGTTTTCAGCATGACCTGGTTAAGCCAGCGAAGGGAAGGCATTGGTATCATCAATTGCGATGTTGGCACCCCTGCCACCACCACCACCACCCCTGCCACCGCCATAGAACCCGCGGCCCTCACCACGGCCCCTGCCGCTGAAGGGGCGGTCACCCCTGCCCTCTGGCCGGCCGCCATCTACTGGCCCCTCCCCACGACCACCCTCACCACCAAACCCGCGGCCACCCTCGCCGCGACCACGGCCGCTGAAGGGTCGGTCACCAAAGGGCCTGTCACCGCGGCCTCGGCCCTCCCCACGACCGCGACCACCTCCACGTCCAAAACTGGTGTCGTTGCCCTCCGCGATGCGGAAACCAGTTTCCAAGGTCTGGACCTGCGGCCCAGCAGGTCACAGCATCCAGGTGTGACATGCAAGGAGAGGGGCTCAGGAAAGAGATCATCAGTCAGGTCGAGACAGAAATGTGTATGTGGGTGAAGGTAGCTAGGGTTAGGGTGGAGATGGTCTGGGGTGCAGAGATGCCATGGGCGTTGATGCGGAGCACATAGGCAGTAGCTGGCATTGAAGGTGAAAGCTGTAGGGGCCACACACATGGTGGCAGCCATCCACACACCAACTGCCCAACCACCTATCCACCTGTCACCTGCCCAACCACCATCTGGCTTGTCAAGCCAATGGTAAGCTGTGCCCACACCACACACCTGCTTCTTCGGCTTGTCCTTGGCAGTGTCCTCCTTCGCCTTTGCGTCCTTCTTCTTGACCAGCAGCTCAAGGCCTGGCACCTCCTCATCCACCTCCTTGCGGGCGTACGTCTGCACCACCAGCAACAGCAGCAGCAGCGGGCAGCAGCTCAAGCAGCCAGCAAAGAGGTGATAGGGCAACCAAGTGCCTAGGGTGAGGGTAGATGCAGGACGACTGCATACACTGCACCATGCCAACCCTGCCTCCTGCAAGCACTGCGCAAGCAGCAGCTGCACGCCTGCGTCCCTGTCACTGCCAATGCCGGGACCTGATGAACAGCTGGGCCACCTACACCAAGCAGCGCTGCTGTGCTGGTCCCTGGCAGGGGAGGGCGGCACAACACGCTCTTAATCAGCCGCCACCACTGCCTGGGAGGACACCTGGGTTCACCCTGCATCTAAGCACGGGCCCGGCACCCTGACCCCGGAACCCTCACACACTAGGCCTTTGATTAGAGGGTAGCCTGAGGCTGTGCACACATACTGCACAGCACAGGCTCACCCAGCTACTGCCCCAACCTCAACCCTGACCCTTGAGACAGCAACAGCACACATGCAACTAGGTCCCTAGGACCCCTCAACCACTGTTTTAAGGCCAGCCCTATAGCTGCTCAATGCTGCGAGGCACTCTACTGCAGCACATCTGGGTATCGCGTTGCACCAGCTGCTGTCATATCATGCAACACACTGACACTAGCTCTTCAGAGCCTATTTGCTACTTTTATATCACAGCATCAGCACAGTTGGTCCAACACGCATGCTGCTGTCACAGCTGGTTAGTCAGCTGCAAGTCAGCTCACCTTCATGCCCTTGAAGTCATCCAGAGATACGGCCTTGACCTCAGCCACCTTGTTCAGAGCTGCCTTCTTCTCCAACAGCTGCTTCTCATATTCTTCCAAACTGATCTCCTGAGGAATCGGCCAGCATGTGGAAAGCCTCGGTTTCAGTAAGCTGCGCACTCGAGAAGCTGCGTGCACTCGCTGCTAATCACGGCAGTGGAAGATTATCTCACCTTCTCCTCTGGCACTGGCGCGGGCTCCGGCGCAGCCTCAACCTCTGGCACTGCGTCTGTTGCTGGAGCTGCAACCTCCTCGCCATTGGCCGCTGGCGCTGCCTCCTCAACATCGGCCTTCGCTTCTTCAACAGGCCTGCAGCAAAGGCGCCAGCGCTGCTTTCCTGCGCCCTTCATGCCTGCCTTCATGCTCCTGATGCTGTTTCACCTACTGGATGTCGTCGGCATCAGTACCCCAATTGCCTTTGCCAGCGCCGCCGCGCTTGAGCCCTTCATGCCTGCAGGTTCAGCCGGAACGCTGGGATCTGAAGGAAAGAATCAAAGAGAATTGGCTGAACAAATGCACGTACCCTCGCCCAGTTCCGTCGTGCCTGTCATACTCGCGGCGCGCGCCATATCCTTCACCCCTTCCTCCACGGCCCCGGCCATATCCGTAGCCCCTGCCACGCGGCCGGTCCTCGCCGCCATGGACAGGGGCAGCCGGGACAGCAGGAACTGCTCCGTCCGTGGGCTCGCCAGCATTGCTGACCTCTGGCCCACGGTCACCACGGCCGTAGCCCCTGCCCCCTCGGCCATACCCATCGCCCCGGCCACCACGACCCCTGCCTCCGCGGTCGCCCCTACCCCGTTCACCACGGCCGCCCTCAGGCCTAGCAGGTGCGTCGTTCACTGCATGCAGTGTTTACGCCACATCGCATGTCCACTGGGCGGCCACTCGCAAGCCTGATCAAGCGGAAAGCGCACCTGGCT
Organism: Haematococcus lacustris; assembly: GCA_030144725.1. NCBI lineage: Eukaryota > Viridiplantae > Chlorophyta > Chlorophyceae > Chlamydomonadales > Haematococcaceae > Haematococcus > Haematococcus lacustris. Next base: position 7,649,346 of record JASKMD010000003.1, read on the forward strand.
TGGCGTTTGGCCTAGTGGGCGCTGGTGCTGCGGGTTGCGGATCAGGCGCTTTGGCAGGTGCAGATTTAGCAGCTAATGACTGCACGTCTACGTCAAGGGCGTCATCATCGCCCAAGAGTCCAAAGACGTTGCTCGTCGTGGCGGCCATGACTTTCTCGCCTGCGGCCTAGTGCTGCATCATTGCTAGATTGTAATGGCGCAAGGTGCAGTTACTCGCAGGTGATAGGGGAATGGCTGCGTAAAGGGCGTAGCTGCTAGCCTCGCAGCATTTTCCTAACTGTGCATGAGTAACAGAAGTTTATCTTCCAGCAGCAAGAGCTACACAGACATAGAACGGGCACATTGAGTAACGCTAACTCTACTGAGAGCCAACTGCATGCGAACCAACAGAACCTGTGCGGACCCAAGTCCAATACATGCCTGGAGTTTGATCAGTGTGTGCAAGTAAAGAAACACCACACACGGCTAGACATCGCCACAAAGAGGTACTAATGCGGCTGTTCCGCGCTACTGACACAGATTTGAATCACGGATCAGGGGCTTGACGTGCTTAATAAACAATAGCAAAGGTAACCACTGGCCTGACCCTCAACATTCATGGGCATGAGCTGTAGGAGTTCTAGCTAGAAGCACACACACCGGATAGGGGGAGCTGAAGTGGGCAATGGGCACGCAGGCATAGCAATAGTCTGTCGCGCCTCATGACTGCGCTGTGGCCCGACGCATTTACAACAACGAGCTCGCAGCCTTTGTTTTGAGCAGCCTGAGGACTGTAGCCTACCAACTAAAACAGGTACGGTGTAGGTACAGGGTACGGTTACCCAGCTTTACCCACCTTGATCGCCTTCACATGTCCAAACCAGGAAGTTGATTGGCAATCAGAACTAGACAATCAGTAGCCATGTCAACATATCACGTCACTTCCGTGGGCGAAGTTTCGAAATACACTTAACACCTCCACCCAACCCATCCACTTCCACAGGGGCATGCATTACAACAAGGCAGCAGAAGGCCCCAGGCTGCCTGACATATTGCAGTTGCTTTCAAGTGCATGCCACAAGAACTCCGCGCCCAGTACACAGCAAGACACAGCCACAGGTAATAATTCAGCCCGGCGATTGGTTCAACGGGCTATTGCGAGGCTGAAACCTGGCTGCTGCGATGCGAGACGTGGGGCTGGCGCCTCCCACCCTCTGTGCAGCGAGGGTAAATTCTTGACCTGCCCTCGAAGCATGGAGCAGCGTGCCGATTGTCGCGTGGCTAGCGGCCGGCGCAAAAGGACTGGGCGACATCCCTGGGCGGGCCGTCACGTGGTCCTCGCCCTCCTCGCCTTCCCCGTCATCACCATCGTCGCCGTCGTCGTAGGCCGCGGTGCTCTCGTAAAGCGACGCATAGCCCTGCGTCAGAGGTCGGCAAGCACCCTGGGCATTCGTTGGCGTGCGCAGCGGACGAGGCAGATGGTGTGGGAGTGCTGTATATGCGATAAGCCGTTTGCGTGCCAGTGGCATGACCCGGTACACACCACAGAGCCAACAGGGACTGAAACAAAGAGACAGAGCGGACAGGGGGACAGAAGCATAACCACAGAGCACACCTGTCCACAGAGCCGGGCAGTGGACAGTGGTTTAAGTTTAGCTAGGGTTTAGCTAGGGTTTAGCTAGGGTTTAGCTAGGGTTTAGCAGGAAGGGTGATCGTGGTGTGCTGCTTAGAGGCCTCAGTTGAAAGAGGCCTGATTAGAGGCCCTTACGCAGTTTGGGATGCAGGACATGTCTGGGATGGTGTGGTGTCTCTCTCATGCTTCAGACGTGTGCAAACAGTAACATTGCCTACTGCACCACCACACTGCCCTGCCCCACCGACCTGTTCAGCTTGCCCTACCCCACTGACCTGCAAGCCTGGGGCATCGCCTTCACTGTCGGCTGCGCTGCTGTGGCCACCCAGGCTGGTGCGGGGCAGCAGGGCCGGGCCGCCTGGGCACTGGCTATGGGACTGGGCCCTGCCACGCCGGCTCAAGGCCTGCAGCTCCCCACCCGCGCGAAACCCACCATCGCGGTTGTCAGCACCTGCTCTTTTTCCGGCTCTACTGGAGCCAAGACCGCCTGCTGGGGAGGCGGTGCCAACAGCAGAGCTGGGCTCACCGCCACTGCTGATGCTGGTGGCTTGAAGCAGTTGGGTCATGAGCAAGCCAGGTTGATGGCCCCTTCTCATCAGGTGGGGGGCAGCAGGGCAGGGGTGGAGGTGCAGCCGCCCTGGTGCTTCTTTTGACAGCCCTGGGCTAGGGGGCAGTGTGGTGAATGGCATGGCGCCAGGGGGGCTGCCGCCCCCATGTGGGCCACTGTGCATGCGCCGCATGGACACCTTGCGGGCATGCAGGGCAGCATGCAGGCCATCATCCGACACATCTCCCTCCTCCTCCTCACCACCACCACCAACGGTTGGAGTAGCCTGGGGGGGTTGATGGTCCTGGAAGGGGGTGCGGAGAGGGGAGTGGGGTGGGAGGAGCATGGCAACAGATGGTGAGGGGGGGAGTGGGGCAGGCAGGGTGGTGTAGGGAGGAGGGGGGTCCACCGAGACACCAGCTGCTGCTGTTGGGGGTGAGGCTTGGGGGTGACCCACCCCCCCAGGCCCCCACCCTTGCCCTCGCCCTTGCAGCTGATCTTGCCCCTGCCCCTGCTCCTGCCCCTGCTCCTGCTCCTGCCCCTGCCCCTGCTGCCCCTGCTGCCCCTGCTGCCCCTGCTCCTGCCCCTGCCCCTGCTGCCCCTGCCCCTGCTCCTGCTCTGCCTGCTGTTGATGCCCCTGCCCAGCCCCCATCTCACAGCCAGGTCCATAAGGCCAGCAGGCAGCAGCGTCACGCAGTAGAGGCTCACGGCAGGGAGGCGGCCTGCAGAACTCAGCCACCCCCAACCCTCCGGCCACTGCCAGGGGTGACGCTGCTCCAGCGCCCTGCTCACCACACCCCTCCCCAGCAGCTCTGACAGGACCCCCTGGGGTGTGGGGTGGAGGGGTGGGTGGCTGCAGCCAGCAGGGCAGCAAGGGGGAGGGCCCGGCCCCTGGCCAACACTGCGTGCCACCCGGCTTGCTGCTGCTGCTGCTGCTGCTGCTGCTGCTGGCCCCTGCTGCTGCTGCTGCTGCTGGCCTCTGCTGGGTGCTGCTGCTGCTGCTGCTGCCACCGGTGGTGCTGCACCTAGCCTCCCCTCCGATGCGATCTGCATCGCCTTTGCCCTCAAAGTCTTTGGTGCTGCTACTCCTACCTCCCGCCCAACCGCCACCCTCACTGCCGCCGCTGCACTGTTGACCGGCACCTGCTGAGGAGTTGAACCCCGGACCTGTCCCTGCTGAGAACGTCTGAGGGGCAGGAGGGAGGTGGGGGCAGCTACTGGGCTGCTGCTGCTGCTGCTGCTGCTGCTGCTGCTGCACCAGATCAGGTCGCTGCTGCACTACACATGGGATGGGTAGGCCGTGCCCCCCTGCTGCTGCCTGTGCTGAGCTGGCCCCCCCTGCCCCTGTCCACCATTGCCCTAAGCTGACCTGCTGAGCCGGCATCGGCAGCAGCTGGTGAGCAATGCCACGACAAGCCCTGCCAGCCCCAGCCCCAGCCCCGCCCCAGCTGCCCTCCTGCTGCCAGCCTGGTGCTGCCAGGGCCTGGGCCGCTGCTGCAGCATGGCAGCCGCTGGTCGTGTCTGTGTGCCCCCCTTCCGCGGCTAAGGGAGATGACAGGGGCTGGCAGGGTGGGCTGAGGGGGGCTGCAGGGGCGGCGCCGTGCGTGTTTGACCCCCTCCGCTGTGGTAGGCCCCCCAGTAGCTGTGGTGTGACTGCCTTGGCAGCAAGTGCTGCAGCTATGTGTGATGTCCCACTGCCCCCTTCCCCCCCCCCAGCCGGACTGAGGCTGCCTGAGAGCGGTGCGATGAGGCTGGCTGAGAGCGGTGCTGCGGCCGCCTGTGCTGCCCCTCTGACCTCCTCCCTCCCCCCGGAGGGTGGGCTGAGGCTGGCGTG
>JASKMD010000003.1:7653838-7890218 GCA_030144725.1 Haematococcus lacustris
GACGACCACCAAACTTCGGCAGCATGCGGCAGCCTCACATGCATGCAGCAGCTGTGTGCGAGGGCATGCGAGTGTGCTTGCTGAGTTGCTGCTGCTGCTGGCGATAGTTGTCCTCTTACCCCCCCTTTCCTTCTCATGTTCCCCCAGCTCCCTTACCCCCTTCTCAAAACCTCCTGCTGCCATGGGGACGCTGCCAGCACATGGGCCATCACCATTACTTTTCCCTCACACTCACCCCTGCCATGCAACCTCCCACTCACCATGCTGCTCACATGCTGCTGCTGCCATCACGCTACAGGGGTGTGAGGTGTTCAGCAACCGCCACCCCACTCACCATCAGCATGAGCGTGCTGGTGGTGGTGGAAATGTTCAACGCCCTAAACAATCTGTCTGAGGACGCCAGCCTGCTGCAGGTCAGGGCAAGGCAGCGGGGTGGGGGTAGGGGTGGGTGGGTGGGTGGAGCTGGGGTGGTAGGTGTTGCTAGTGGGGGGGGCACCGCCAGCACGCAAGAGCCTACCAGGTGCAGTGCAGGGCTCTACTGGGACGGCTTCTTCTAGGCAGTCCCATCTGCAATGCGCATTTGAATTTCAGAGTTTTTATAACAACTGCATCGCATTTCGTAACTATGTGCGCACTACATCTAGAGAGAGAGGGCATGTTGCGCGCCATAGCCGGCTGGCAGCTATTTCAAAGGTGTGCTGAACTTTTCCGGGTTGAGCTGTTGCAGATCCCTCCGTGGGATAACCGCTGGCTGCTGGCGGCCATCTCCACTTCCATGCTGCTGCAACGTCTTCATCCTGTATCTGCCCGCACCGCGGCTGCCGTGTTTTGGCGTTACGGAGGCTCAGCGCGGCGGAATGGGGGCGCGGTGCTGTGTCTGTCAGCGCCCGTCATCGCGGTGGACGAGGTGATGAAGGCCATCTCGCGCAGGTGCGGCTGCCCTTGCGTGTACAACCCTTCTGCGTTCGGGCTGCGCGGCGACGAATATAAGCTTTGCTAAAATGGTGGATTGCGACCCCAATCCAACCCCGGGTCGGGACAGAACAGGGTTGCGTCGGACCAGGGATCGCATCTGCCGATGAAGCAAGTAGGATGCACCCCGCCGTGTCGTCGCGCTGGCTTGCCTCAGCGCTTCGTCGACTTCTCCCTGAGCGAATTTGGTCGCACTGTGCAGGCGACGGGGCTTCGGCGGATCCTCGCTGGGCAGCCGGGACCCGGCAGCAGCGCGCCACCTTCTAGGCTTCAGCAGCATCCACGTGCACGACAGCTCAGCCGGCAGTCACGGCAGCCTGTTAGCGGCGGCATCTGGCAAACAGCATTAAGTCCCTTCCACGAGCGGAGGCAAACGAGAGGGATTGACATCGGGTCGCTATTGGTTTGCATGCGATATGCTTTAGCTTTGAAGATGATGTGGCTTACACCGCTTAAGCCGTCAGCCGTTAGGCTGCTAGGCCGCCCTCCCCCTCTAGGGGTTCGGGGCTTTTTAGCTTTAATATAGCGTAGAGAGCAATGAATGCTCGTCAGTGCTTCCCGGCAACAAACAATCTGCAGCGCGGTGTGTGCGTCGCATTGGCAGGCCGGCTGACAGAATTCTGACCGTGCAGTGATTCCCAGGCTCGCCGATAGGCGAGTGGCGCTGCATGCGTATCTTAGCCCGCGAGCTCTCGGCTCGTCACCTCCTCGCCTACGATGTGTAGCTCCATCACAGACGAGTGCGGGACCAAGCCCTGCGGCGCATAAAGACAGGGCTTATCACAAAGAGGAGGGCGCCAGCGTGAGCGAAAAAGGGCGCGGGGGCATTATAGCTGCGTCACCGAGCAACGTTGCATGCCTGTTGCTGCTGCCTTCATCCCAGTCTGACGAAGCGTCCTGCCGACAGGCTTGGTAGCTCCAACGTCACAATTACTTTGACCTGTCGTCGCACTCTCACACAATCTCACTGTCGTACGTCTTACACCCACCTGGAAAAGCTGCGCGACGACCAGGGTGACATCTATCTCCTCCCAATACTGTGGTGCGCCTGCTTCCCTGCCGACCGCCGACCGGTCAGCGGCCCCCGCCGCCACTTGGGCAGGCACCTGGTCGAGAAAAGTGACATAAAACAGTGACAAGTAGAAAAATGGCTGTTCGATTACGCCCACTAGTCTAAACCAGCCTTGAGATGCGTCCACTAGTACGGCCATATGGCGTACAGCCCTGAATGTGCATGAAGGGCGCATCAAACCCTCAAGGCTGGCTCTGCTGTTCACAACTGGCGGCCCACTGCACTCTGCCCCCACCCACTGCTGGCAATGCCCTAGGGCCATACGCCCCTGAGTCATACTGCATCCAATGCTCAGACTCTACTACGGCCCATCCCACCTTCCATGCAGACACTCCCTCCCACCCCCAACCCACCCCCCCACCCCCACCCTCCTCCCCTTCCTCCCATACCCACTGATCTCCCCCCCACCCTACCCCCCTCCCACTCCCCAACTCTCCCACTCTCCCCACCATCCTAAACACCCTCCCCCTCCCAAGACCCTCTCCTGGCCCTCCCTGCCCCACCCCACCCTCCCACCTTGACCACTGCCTGATTAGGCCCCAGCAGCAGCAGCCGGTGGGTGACCAGGCCTTGCCAGGGTGCCGGCATGCGCTCCTGCTGACTCAGCTGCAGCACCCCAGAGCCAGGCGGCGCCGCGGCTGCAGCTGGCCAGGCCGCCAGCCCCTCCCCTGCTGGCCCTGCCTGCAGCCAGCAGCACCTGGGGCACCTGGGACGCCAGCTCTGACCAATGACATCACTGTTGCCAACAACCAACCACCTGAACTGACCCCGCTACACGCCAGCCACCTCCCTCACCATTCAGTTGCACCTCCTCCCCCACACTTGTTCACCCCCACCCTCCCCTCCCCTGCCCTGCCTACTCTCCCCTCCCCAACCCTCCTTCCTGTCCCTGCTCCTGTCCTTCGCCCTCTCCCCTCCCCTCCCCTCCCCTCTCCCTTCCTGTCCCTCCCTCGACCCTGTCCCCTGACCCTAGCCCCTGCCCCAACCTACCTGCACCACCTGGTCCCTGTGTGCCTCAGCTCAGGGACATCCAGACGCCTCTTTCAATATCTGGGAGCCACGAGCCAACTTGACTGGCTGTGACAAGCTCCTGGCTGAGTACAACGCCATCCACTGCCTTAAGTGAAGACCCAGCATGTAAGGTGTTTCTGCTACCTGCACCACCTGGCCCCCCGTGGTACACCCTCTCCCCTCCCCTCCTGTCCCTCCCCCATGAGTGTTTTACTGACTGTACTGTACTGACTGTACTGACTACTGTTTATTGACCCTAGCCCCTGCCCCAACCCACCAGCACCACCTGGTCCCTTGGCCCCCCCTGGCCCCCCGTGGCCCCCCCTGGCCCCCCCTGGCCCACCCCCCCATGACCCCAATGCCTCAGCCCACCTGCACCACCTCCTGTACCACTGTGGCCGCCTTGGTCGCCATGAGGGCCAGGCGCCACTGGGTGCTCAGCCGCTGCAGCTGCTGCGCCATCCCGGTGTGCACCTTGTGCTGGGCCAGAGCTGCACTGCCCCTGGGCCGCTGGTAGGTGGAGGGGGAGGAGGGGGCAGGGGGCGGGGGACCACAGCCACCTGAAAGGCAACAGCAGCAGCAGGAGCAGCAGTGGTGGTTCAGGAGCAGGGGGCAGCAGCAGCAGAAGAAGAAGAGGTGGCAGAACCAGCGCGAGTGGTATCAGAAGAGGCAGCAGTCTCAGTAGCCGTGACTCAGCCGTGTACTGGCAGCCTCCTCGCCTCCTCCCCTCCTCCTTCCCTCCCTCCTCCCCTTCCCTTACTTCCACGCCTCGTCCCCTATGCCACCCCTGCTCCTTCCCTCCTCCTCCCTCCCCTCCTCCCCCTCCCCCTCCCCCTCCCCCTCCCCCTCCCCCTCCCCCTCCCCCTCCCCCTCCCCCTCCCCCTCCCCCTCCCCCTCCCCCTCCCCCTCCCCCTCCCCCTCCCCCTCCCCCTCCCCCTCCCCCTCCCCCTCCCCCTCCCCCTCCCCCTCCCCCTCCCCCTCCCCCTCCCCTCCACCTGGATCAGGGGGGTCAGGGGGCCAGCCAGGCAGAGCGCTGCCCTGGTAGCCCACCGCCCTGGCGGCCCTCTCCTGGAGTGAGAAGGCCGTCACACCATCCAGCATCAACACCCGGCAGGGCGCCCCGGCCACCTGAGGCACAGCAGCACACCCCATAGGCCATGGTCTGCACAACACCCTGGAGGGGGACGGGGTGTGCAGTGAAGGGAAGGGCAGGGAGGGGCGGTGAATGGATGGCAGAGGGCAGAGAGGCAAGAGGGGAGCAGGAGCTGGGAGGAAGCTGAGGGTGAGGAGCTAGCCTGCTGCCCTCCCTCACCGCCCCATACTGCCAACCCCTGGGATATGATACCACTGTATGCTCCACCCTCCACCCCACCCACCCTGCTGACCTCCACCCTCCACCCCACCCACCCCTGCTGACCTCCACTCTGACCCTGGCCCCTGGCAGCATCCCTGACCTGACCTGGCACCTGCCCAGCAGCTCAGGCAGTCCATGCAGCAGTGCCAGCAGCTGCAGGCTGCTGTGGGGGCGCAGCACATGCAGGCGGGCCAGGCAGGATTGCTCCAGGGCCTGGCGGCTGGCATCACACTGCTGCTGCCAGGAGGGGTCAGGGGCTGGGCCAGGAGGGGGGCCAGGCACGCCTAGCAGCAAGCGATGCTTGAGCACCTGAGGGTGGAGTGAGCGTAGAGTAGAGTAGAGTAGAGTAGAGTAGAGTAGAGTAGAGTAGAGTAGAGTAGAGTAGAGTAGAGTAGAGTAGAGTAGAGTAGAGTAGTGCGGCAGCAGCAGCAGCAGGGGGTGACCCAGGCTAGGTGCAGCAGGGGGTAAGGAGGTGACAGGGGTGAAAGGGGAGAGGGGAGTGGAGGGGGTGAGGGGGTGAGGGGTTCGGAGGATAGAGGGGTGTTGAGAAGGCAGGTGTCAGGCAGTCAGGCTGGACAAACCACGGCAGAAGGTTAGGAGGGAAGTTAGGAGCACTGCCTGGCTTGCCCTGCCCTGGCCTGATGTGACCTGCTTGGCCTGCCTTGGCCTGACCTGACCTGCAGCAGCCTCAGGGGCTCGAACCTTGCGTCCAGGTCCAGCAGCACCACACTGCCCAGGGTGACCTCAGGTGCAGGGGAGCAGGCGGGGGGGGCTGCGGGGGAGGCGGCAGGGGCAGGAGCCTGGCTGGAGGGCAGAGCGCCTTGCAGCAGCAGGTTCACCACCACCTGAGAGGAGACAAGGGCAGCAGGAGCAGCAGCAGCACTGCAACCCTGACTTCAGCTGCTCTGCCCCTCCTGTCCCTGCCCCTCCTGCCCTAGCCACCCCTGCCATAGCCGCTCCTGCCCCTGCCCCTCCTGCCCCAGCTACCCCTGCCTCAGCCGCTCCTGCCCCTGCCTTCAGCTGCCCCTGCTTCCCCTGCCTTCAGCTGCCCCTGCTGCCCTGCCCTGAGCTGCCTGAGCCGCACCCGAAGCTGGTGCAGCCGCGGACCTGGATCAGCACCTCACTCTTCCCACTCCCTGTGGGCCCGCACACCTCCAGCAGCATGCCGGGTCTGCACATGCAGCAGCACAAGGCCAGGCACCTGACAATGCCCTATTCCTAGACCCCCCTGCCACCCACCACCCACATACCTCCCTTGTAATCAGAAAGCGGCCACACCTGCCTGCTGCTGCTGCCTCCTCTCCTCCGCCTCCCATCAGCCCTCCCTCCCTCTTCCCTTCACTCTCACAAGCAGACAGCACCCTTCCTCCCTCTCCCCCTCTCGCCTCGTAAGCAGGCAACACACTTTCCCTCTCCCCCTCTCCCCATCACACCCAGGCCTGGCCCTGCTGGCACGCCCTGGCACCTGACTTAGTAGAAGATACAATACACTGGCCTCGCGCTGATGTAGACAGCAGTCAAGCTGTGACGGATCTCAATGAATGGCAGGCACCCACACTTGGCCATGCGCATTTTCCCCTAGCTCAAGCAGGCAGTAGCTGGGCAGGCGCTTGCCTGAGGGACAAATGTTGGTCCAGGAAGGGCAGCCCAGTGACAAGGCGCTCCCTGTGCAGCCGGCTGAGTAAGTCGCCAGCGGTCTCGTCTGGTGCTAAGAAGGCCAGAACCTCCATGAGCGACAGCTGGAGGACGGGCGGGCCAGCATGCTGGCGGTGCTGCGTCGACATCAAGCCGAGCAATGTGGGTCGCGGACGGAACGACTCGGCAGTTCAGTGATTTGTCGCAGGGCTACACTCAGGGTTAGAACCTTGGCTCCATTAAACACATCTACATGCAAGCATCATGCACGCACAGGTATTATAAGTGCCAGGGCCCTTCGCTAATGTGCCTTCTCTGCATCCCTACTTCCAGGGCAGTCTCGGTGACACCCCAGCTGCCATGTGAAACTGGGGTAGGGTGCTGCTATCACCCTGTCAGCGCCGACCATGCAAACCTGCTGACACCATGATGCTGCCAAGCCACCCGCCCTACCCTGCCAGCTCTGTGTGAGGACTAGGGCCGAGATGGTGTGTGTCATGAGTCTGCCATGGGCCTGCCATGCCCCTATCTTCGATGTGTAGCACAGTCCCTATGCAGAGGGCACTCCTGCCAGCCTCCAGGTGCCAGCGCCCTGCCAGCTAGGCCTGGGCTTAGGGTGTTGTGAGAAACAGGAGACCAGGACTGCACCCCACAGTCACAGTACAGGACACCTCACAGTACAGGACAGCACCTCAGGACTGTACCCTGTAGTGGCCCCTGGGCTGCAGTCCCCTCAGCTGGGCTTAGGAAGGATAGGGCTCTCCTAAAGATATGGCTGCAGGCCCAGCTGCAGCTGCAGTTGACGAGGCCGGCTGGGCCTTAGCTGGGCTAATGAATGATGACAAAGTCATTGCAAAGGTCAGGAACAGGCATGTTGGCCCTCAACCTTGAGCCTTCATTGCAGTGGAACACTCAGTGTGGCCCCCTACAAAACGGTGTTTATCCCTGTATGGAGTTCCCATGCACATGGCATACACATGGCTTATACATGGCGTACACACGGTCATGGTCGCCTACCACCTACATTATTGCCTGACCCAGAGGGCTATGACGTAGAGGTTGCATGACAAACATGCACTGATTGTAAGCTTATGGCAGCTCAAGGGGGGGCGCACACTACTGTGCGACAGCGGGCTGGGTCTTGAGTGGTTTGTCTCGTACCCGCTTGTACCCCAAGCCTGGGTACTCCTTGCCCTTGGCTGGCAGCTTCCCTTGCTCTGGCCAATAGCACAGCTCCAGTGGGCGCCACCTGCTCTCCGCAAAGGGGAGGGAGGCAGCGTATAGCTGATGTCTACAGCAGCACTATACACCATCATGGTGCAGGGCGGCTCATCAGGTCAGGTCTGCAGCTTCCGGAGTAACCATGACTACAAGATACAAGCTACAAGTTAAGGAATTTACAGACACAGATGGCTGACTACAGGACCTGGGGCGTGCATGGCTTGTTATTAATGCAGCCCGGTTGCTCAGTACCCGAGTCAGTAGCTGCAGCCGCCACACAGCCTCGCATATTCATAGACGACCAAGCAGGCTCACGGCTCACGGCTCACATCACATGGTTCTTTACATCCACATCACACCACATGTTTCTATACGTTTACATGAACACCCCACCCCATGGCCCAGGTATGGACCTCATCAAGTGCTAACCCATCAAGTACTCAAAGAGCGATCTACAGGAGCTCAAACAGCAGCAACGCAGCCTACGGAGCGCACAAGAACTAATCAAACCGTTGCGTACGCCACACAGGGCTGTTCACATCCGTGTCGGTAGCTAATGCAGTGGCCTTGCAATACACTGATATGCATCACGCAAGCATTGTCACCGTCTGCACAGCTTGATGATGACAAGGCAGGGCAACAGCTCACCACCATGCATCCCATGCCCCAACTAGCCATGTTCAGCCTATTCACATTACGACTCTCTGTTAAATTGAGGTCCTCACCATGCCACACCACATGGACACCCCACACCACATGGATTTACTCCACACCCCACACCACATGGACACCCCACACCACATGGATTCACATGGACCGCCACATTGCATGCCAACCACCCAAGCAGTTGCAAATGCCGTCGTGGCCAGAGTGGGTGGTGGGATCTGCACAATGGCCTCCAAAGTGGAGCCTGCTCAGCCAATACAGCCAACAGCCACAGCCAATACAGCCATTAGCCACGGCAGCCAAGCAGCTCTGCCACTGAGGCCACCGCGAACTCGCGGCTCAGCTCCCGGCTCAGCTTGTGGCTCCAAGTGCTTGCTGGTTAAACATTTTCTGCTGCCAGGCGATGAGCCACCTGCGGTATGGCATGATGATGTGAGAGACTAGCACGCCCTCAACCCACACTCCACAGGGTGCTGCATAGCCAGGGACTTTCAGGCTGTGTTGCTGGTAGTAACCTAGCGGCGTGAGAGGAGGGTGAGATGCCTACTCACATGGTCAGCTCGTAGCATTTCCACCAATACTGAAGCCGCCTCGACCGCCGCACCCTACATGATGTGCAGTCAGACACCACAACACTCACCACCACCACCACAAGTGATGCAAAGCCAGGACTCCCTACCACCCACCCATTTCCACCAACACTGCAGCCGCCTTGGCCGTCGACTGAGTCGGAGACATGGCCGCTGCACCCTACATGATGTGCAGTCAGACATCACAACACTCACCACCATCACATGAGTTGTACAGCTAGGGCTGGGCTGACAGGTACATGCCACGTTCGATGCACTCCCTCACACACCACCCGCCCCTCCCTCCCCTTCCGCAATGTGTCCCCACAACCTTCCAACGACCTCTTGTTGAATCCTGGTGCATGCGTGGTGTACTATTCAATGTGACTCCTGCTCATGCAGTCATGCACCTGTCCTGCTGAGGCTGCAGACACCATTGCCTCCACAGATGGGGCAGGGGCCGTTCCCTGCATGATGAGGAAGCTTTGCATGATGTGCCCATGCATGGCATGCAGTGTGCTGCTCACTTTCCCTGCCGCTGCCGCTGCCGCTGGCATTGCACTCGTGAAATGGCATTGACCACATGACAACAGACCACATGACAGCATGACGGCATTGATCACAGGGCATCAGTCAGCACCAGCCAGCCACTGCAGCCAATGGCCCCACATACATGAGCGCATCATCATGCGCATCATCTGTGCATGCATCAGGGGGTCTTGACACTGGCCGTTAGTTCCCAAACAAACTCACCGAAGGCATGGGTGCTGCAGGTGCTTTAGCAGCCTCCGCTGCTGGCCCCTGCACCGGCCCCTGCACCTGCGGCATAGCATTGACCAGGACATTATTGAAAGCGCTGAAGCATACAAAGGGGGCATGCATCTGCAGGACGGGCCCTGCCATGCACATGAGGGGCAACTGACTACTGTGACACATGACGTCAGTTGGTGGAGCGGCAACCTTAACCCAACTCGACTCATTCATGGCATCAACATGCACTGGCGGACATGGTAGACACACCTGCGCTTGAAGATCTTCCCGGGCACCCGTGGCTTGCATGACCACTCCAGGTGGGTGCAAATTATCAGTGAGCTCCTCCTGTGGTACAAAGCATGATGAAGCATCATGCACAGCCTCCTTGGCAATGCCATGCTCTACCACACACCTTGGGTGCCAGCCTCTCAAGCGCCTCACACGCTGCCTGCACATGTGCCCAAAGCAACCAGGCCTGGGGTGACTAGGGTGGCTAGGGTGGCTAGGGGTGACTAGGGTAAGTGCAAGGTGGTGGTCCATCGAATGCCACGCCGCCTGCGCGAGTGCCCAAAGCAAACGGACATGACTGTGACTGGTGGGTGGGTGCAAGGTGGTGGGTGCAAGGTGGTGGGTGCAAGGTGGTGGGTGCAAGGTGGTGGGACGCTGGATGTTCTGACCTTGTTGTGATCTGTGTAGTCCTCACATCGTTGCCGCTTCAGCCGATGGACATGCTTGTCCGCCTTTCTCTTGCGCTCTTTAATTTCCTTCACCTTTACCTTCGTAGCCCTTCTTTTGGCCTGGGCTGCATGCCTGGCTGTCTCAGCCTCGGCAGCAACCTCTTTAGCAGCAGCAAGAGATGCTGTGGAACTGGCCACCAGTTGCTCAGCTGCCAAGCATATCTCCTCTATTCTTGCACACCGCTCTCCTGCAGCCTGGTCCTCATTCATTGCTGTCTTCAACTTGGCCTCCAAGCGTTGGGCATCGCTGCTTGCCTTTGACATTTTAAGCACCATTTCCTCCTCGTACCTCTGCCGGAGTCTGAAGTCTCTAGACTTTTTGACGATGTCTTGTATCTTGTTGACGCAGTCGGCATACTCGGCCTGATACTCGGGCTCCACATCCTCGATGCTTGGCCAAGCACTGCTGGGGTTGTCCTTTGCAGGAGTGCCTTCACAGCACCATGTGGTGAGTATCACACAAGAGTGGTGTAGGATGTGCAGCTCTAGGTATAAGCAGGGACGCATGCTGTTTTGGGCTTGAGTGGCAATGAGTGTGAGCTTGTAGCGGGTGGCGTCCATGCGTGCCAATTACCCACCTCCATCATCAATAACACGGCTTGGTGCACCTCTCAGTGGCTGTGGCTCTTGACAAGAGGCCATCCTCGACCGCGGCCGTGGTGACGTCTTGTCCTATGCACCAATGGGAAAGGACATGGCAAGTATGTAAGCATGCTCGCTGATGCATCGTGGGTTGGGACCTGCATTTATGTGTATGCATGCTGCCACACAGCACCCGTCACAATGTCTGTCTTGTCACAGGAGCACGTCTCCCCCCTTGCCCCCCCCCCTCGCCCTATTCAACCACTTTTATCCAGTGCTGGATGGCAATTCTCTTGTCCCAACTGTCTTGTCTGCTGTCGTCATGCCCACCCAAGGTTGCATGCCCTGAAATGCGTCCCGCTCAAAGCATTAGGCCTTGTGGCTGAGACAAATGGCCTGCAGCTGAGTTGCAGTCAGGTGGTCGTCCAGGAAGCTGGCAAGAAGGTGCCGTACATGCAGCTGGGGCTAGTTAGGCTGCAGATGGCCTGCAGCGCTACGGAGCAAGCCACGCAAGGGCAAAGCAGCTGCTGCTGCCCCACAGCCCCCTGATGACAGCAGAGGCCATGGGCTGTCAGCATGCATTGAGCAATGTGGCTGCAATGCAATGAGCATGCAATGGGCAGGATGTGCGTAAGCGGCCATTGCAGCAGGCAGGAGATGTTTGGCGGCTATACCCAGGCGATGCAGCAGGGCAGCAGCAGCGACAAGCAGCGAGGGCGCAAGCAGAGCAGGCTACACATCAGCGGCCATTGCCATGATATTTTGCGACGTGCAGCGAGCGCATTATCAGAGGCATTCTCACAGGCACTTTTTACTCCCCCCACACCTTTTATCTCCCTCTCCCGCTTGGTGCAGTAGTCTGGCTGCCTGGTTGGCCTTGCCACCCTGCAGACCTCACCTCACCCCCCTTGCTTACCCCCCAAAGAAAGAAAGACTACGTACTTGCCCCGGGGCATGCCCTGGCTGCCCTCCCACGAGATACGTGTGTGTGTGGGGGGGGGGGGAGGGTTTCACTCAGCTCAGTCACACTGTAGCCTATGGCTCTAGCCCTAAGGCTTAAAAGTGCCACTGCGCCAACCCAGCTATAGACACAGGAGGTCAGGGGCAGGCCCACCCCCCAAGGGCCCCCACATTAGCCTCTCCGGGGCCCTCCGCAGCGCACAGATATGCCAGTGACTAAGTATCACTCAACATAGGCACCGTGAGGCACAGCATGCCCGCATCGAGCGATTCCGAAGAACACCAGTTGACCAGAGCTGCAAGGTATGCTAAGTGATTAGTGGTGGTCGCGATGAGGCTATGACACCACCACCGCCACCATCATCCCTTCTTTCCCTTACCCGTAACTACTGACCTACAATGCCTCCACACTGCTTACAATGGGCTGATGTGCACTTATGCAATGCAATGGATAGCCTGAGCCAGAGATTCAGTGTCATTTAAGGATGGTTGCACTTACAAGGATGGTTGCACGGTTGGCACGCTCCATTGACATGTGTCACCGTCACCTGCAAGAACACGGCAGCCGTCCATGTAGTCCATGCAAAAAACGTGGCCACGTCACAAGAAGCGGCAGCAGGGCTTGCATGTCAGCAGTAACAGTATCGCACAATGGGACCCCGGTTCCAATGCAAGAGCCGGAGCCGGAGCCAGAGCCAGATCAAAGCGTTAGAGCCGGAGCCGGAGTTCCCCAGGAGCCCAAAAATGAACCGACTTTGTATAGGTGGAGCGAAAGGCGCACAGGGATGCGAAAGGCGCACTGGGTCTACCTACCCACTTGCCCGCAGCCCAAAAGCTAGAGCGGGCGACAAATGTGAGCCTTGTGTTATGTGACACAGTTGTGTTATACAGCTGAGCACACACTGCGTTTGCTGATGCAAAGTAGCAGCAGCTGGGGGCCCCCTAGCCTTCCTAGGATAGTAACAGGGGTGGCATGCTGCGAGACAGCTGGGCCAATGATGGTAGTACCTCGTGCGCATGGTACCACATGGTAGGACAGGACGGCAAGTAGGGCACGACCGGACGTGTTAATGTTAATGTTAAACCGTTTTGTTAAAGTTGACCGCTTGGTCGTGATACGAGTCATTTTTCGCTGTCGTTCTGGTCGCGACACGGCAATGCACCCAGCGACACTATGCAGGCAGAAGTGGCCAGTGAGACGCAGTCCCAGGGTAGCAGAACGGGCCTGTTAAAGATTTGTTAAACCTGTTGTTAAACCCAAAACATCAGGATGTTAAATTAACCGGTCGTGCTCTAACGATGAGGATAACTGCAATGACGAAGCTTTTCCGGGTTTGTAAACGACCGAGGCCGAAGCAGTTCCGAGTGAACGCTCGAGACCGACGCCAGGGGCCGGAGGTCGTTTACAAACCCGGAAAAGCTGAGGCGTTGCAGTTAACTTGTATAACTTCAAGTTACGAAGGCGATAAACCGATTCTGAGCTCGGCGGAGCCGAGCTGATCATTGGCTTTAGTGCAACTTTTGAGGCAGTCGTTCGTTTGTTGGTGAGGGTCAGTCGTTGTTGTGGATCGCGCTACGGACGAGGTACTGGTGGCTTTCTTTGGTTCAATGGAGGACTTGCACGGCGACAATGACGGCGACAACGGTGGCTCCGACCATGACATTGGTAAGTTCGACCTTGATCCCTCGATATGCTCGTAGGGACACCCGTGATCCTGTCAGCGCCATTGTGGATGTCACAATGGCTATAGTCAGGTTTCTCGTTTCCTAAGCGGGTCTCGTCGCCGCCGCCGCCGCCACTTGAAATGCCCAGCTGTTTTGCCTCAGACATTGTCATCGTAACCTTAAGCGGTAGGTGCTGCCCCGACCGTGTAGTCGCGGTGACTAAATTCTTGGTTGCTAGGGCAGCCGTGCCATTGCTGCAGTTGCACAAGTTGCCTTGGTTGCTTGGGTTGCCTGGGCAGCAACATCTAGGGCACCATCATGTGCATGCACAACTGTATTAGGTACACTTGCAGTTGCTCCGTGTGCATTTGTGTTTGTCACAACATGTTGTTTCGTCTCTTGCAGGGCTGCTTGGTTGTGGAGCTCCTTCTTAGCATGCTAATGCTATTGCTCAGACTTATTCATCAAGTAAAACCCAGCCTCAAAGCTCAACTAGGTGAGGGAGCTGATTTTCACAACTGAAGTCTAGCATTGTGCATGACGGCTCCCATTACCCTCCTTGATGTCCTTGTGCGCAGGAGTTGTACACATGTCTGATGTTGCGGCAACGGTTGGTTGCTCTCAGCCTGCCCTTGGCCCCAGCTCAGGCCACATTGCCAGCTCCTACACCACTTCTTGGTCCTCTTAGTCTCTCTCTGTTGCTGCCCCTGCTGCTGTTGCTGCCCCTGCTCCTGCTGCCCCTGCTACCCCTGCCCCTGCCCCAGCTGCCCCTGCTGCTGCCCCTGCCCCTGCTGCTGCTGCCCCTCCTATTGTTGCCCCCTACTGCTGCTGCCCCTACTGCTGCCGCTGCTGCTGCCCCTTCAGCTGCCCCTGCTGCTGCCCCTGCTGCTGCTGCCCCTGCCCTTGTTGCCCCTTCAGCTGCCCCTGCTGCTGCCCCTGCTGCTGCTGCCCCTGCTGCTACTGCCCGTGCTGTTGCTGCTGCTGTTGCTGCCCCTGCTGCCCCTGCCCCTGCTGTTGCCGCTGCTGCTGCCCCTGATGTTGCCGCCGCCGCTGCTACTGCTGTTGCTGCCCCTGCTGCTGCTGCTGCCGCTGCTATTGCTGTTGCTGCCCCTGCTGCCCCTATTGCCGCTGCTGCTGCTGCTGCTGTTGCTGCCCCTGGTACCCTCCAAGAACCCTGGAAGAATCCACCACCTCTCAGTCCTGCCTATCCTATATACCTTATATATCTAGATAGCGTCATTGTCCCTCATAATCACCTCGGTTGGTGCTTAGTCATCTGTATGTCATAATGTGTTGCAAGTTGCAAGCTCCCTCTCATGCAAGCAAGCATCTATGCTATGATGGAATGCATGCTAGTGCACGTGATGAATTGCATGATGAGTAAATAAAGCGCTTGGGCGCATTTGCATGAGGTGCAAGGAGCGTGATATGAGGATGGGGTCGTGTGTTGCCATGTGTAGTGGTTTCGACCGAGCGGTTGGCTATAATTGGCGGTTGCCTATAATTGACGGTTGCCTATAATTGACGATTGGCTATAATTGACGGTTAGGACATAAATAGCCGTCGGTTGCCCTTGTTACAGCCTTTAAAAATGTGGGCAGAAACCGTTTAGATCCGGGTAAATTGAAGTCATGGCAAGACATGCCAAGCGAAGTCTCTATCTCGGACGGCAAGACATGTCAAGTGAAGTCTCATGTCAAGACATGTCAAGTGTTGCTTTGTGAGCCCAGAGCGGGCAAGACATGTGGTGTGCGCCAGTGGTTTTTTTTTCAAAACAGCCAAGCTGATGCTGGTCACGAAGGGTCCGGGACCATCTCATGGCTGGTTACGCAGTTGATCCCGACTGGTAACGAAAAACAAGTAACGCAGCATTTTCTTATGCCAAAATTTGTTTATATTAAAAAAACTACACAAAAAGACATTTTTCGGTTACGAAGCAGCCGAGGCCTGCCGACGCAAGGGTCCGTTTGGTAACGAAATCTAGGCCAAAAAATAAATCACTGGTGTGCGCCCGGCCAGCGTGTGCCCTGCCAGCCATCAGAACAGCCAAGGCGCACCGCACTGCAACCATTGCCACATGTGGGCGTTCTGGCTGATTGGGCAGCCAGGCATCACAGGGCATGTGTGACACAGACTCCATGCATCATCACCAGCAGCACCAGCAGCATGGCCACATCCCCTGCCCCTTGACCCAGGGTATGTGGGGCCTGTGTCACAGGGGGTGCTGGTGGTTGCCTGCATGGTCATCGCTGCATGGTCACACCAAGCCAGTGTCCAGCAGCAGCGTGACTACATACACCACGTGCCCATGGCCCCCTCCAACCCTGGCCCAGGGGCTGAGGGCGGGTGCTGCTCACCGCTTATCGACTCGGCCGGGCGCAAGGTTTGGGGGCAGGAGGGGGGTGGAGTCAGGGATGAGTGGGGGAGGGGGCACCTAATAGGGGCAGCAAATCCTCCGGTAGATAGGCATGTGGTGCCTGGTCGGTGTTTCGGAGAGGGAGGATGCGACAGGGCCCGCCTCCATGTGCTGAAGTTAGGCGAGGCAAGGGGAGCTGGCCCACCCACCCCCCTGACCCCTGCAGCTTGCCCACCCATTTACCTGCCCGCAGTTTTCCCACCCACCCCATCCCCATCCCCCAAACCTCCCCCATCCCCATCCCTTCATTTCTGCTCAAGACGGCTCACGGCTCAAGGTACCCCTCCTAGACCCACTGACTCCTAACGTGTTTCACTCCCCTCTCCACCAATCTAACCCTCCTAGCTCAAACCTTCTGTGTCTCTAGCTCCTCCGCTCTCGAGGTCTCTCCCCCCTCACCTTTGAGCTCCCTCCCCCTTCTTCTTTGAATTCTCTTTCTTCAAGGGTTTTTCCCTGTTCTCTTCTCAGTCTTTCACCTTTGGGGGTTGGCTTGTATCCACCCGAGCCCTACCTCCTTAGTGTAACAACTACTACTACCCACCCAACTGCCCACCTTACAAGTGTAGAGCTGATGCCTGCCCACTTCCCCGCTGATAGCCGGCGTAATAGGCAGTTTCATGTACTTCATGAAGCAGCCAACATCAGGCCTGATCGACAGTGAGTGAGGACATGCACAAGTCAAGCCGTGCATGGTGACTGAAGAAAAGGGGGAGGGAGGCAGCGCATGGCTGAAGTCTACAGCAGCACTATATAACATCATGGTGCATGGCGGCTCATCAGCTCAGGTCTGCAGCTTCCGGAGTAACCATGACTACAAGATACAAGCTACAAGTTAAGGAATTTACAGACACAGATGGCTGACTACAGCCTGTAGTACAGGACCTGGGGCGTGCGTGGCTTGTTATTAATGCAGCCCGGTTGCTTAGTACCCGAGTCAGTAGCAACAGCCGCCACACAGCCTCGCATATTCATAGACGACCAAGCAGGCTCACGGCTCACGGCTCAGATCACATGGTTCTTTACATTCACATCACACCACATGGTTCTATACGTTTACATGAACACCCCACCCCATAGTCCACGTATGGACCTCATCAAGTGCTAACCCATCAAGTACTCAAAGAGCGATCTACAGGAGCTCAAACAGCAGCAACGCAGCCTACGGAGCGCACAAGAACTAATCAAACCGTTGCGCACGCCACACAGGGCTGTTCACATCCGTGTCGGTAGCTAATGCAGTGGCCTTGCAATACACTGATATGCATCACGCAAGCATTGTCACCGTCTGCACAGCTTGATGAGGACTAGGCAGGGCAGCAGCTCCCCACCATGCATCCCATGCCCCAACTAGCCATGTTCAGCCCGTTCACATTACGACTCTGTTAGAATGGAGCTCCTCACCATGCCACACCACATGGACACCCCACACCACATGGACACCCCACACCACATGGATTCACAAGGACAGATGGACAAGGACAGATGGATCCCGCACCCCACTCCACATGGATTCACATGGACCGCCACATTGCATGCCAACCATCCAAGCAATTGCAAATGCCGACGTGGCCAGAGTGGGCGGTGGGATGTGCACAATGGCCTCCAAAGTGGTGCCTGCTCAGCCAATACAGCCCTTAGCCACAGCAGCCAAGTAGCTCAGCCACTGAGGCCACCGCCAGCTCCCGGCTCAGCTCCCGGCTCAGCTCCCGGCTCCAAGCGCTTGCTGTTCAAGCACTTTCTGCTGCCGGGCGACAATCCACCTGCGGCATGGCATGCTGATGTGAGGGACTAGCACGCCCTCCCTCCACACTCCACAGGGTGCTACATAGCCAGGGACTTTCAGGCTGTGTTGCTGGCAGTAAGCTAGCGGCGTGAGAGGGGCATGAGATGCCTACTCACATGGCCAGCTCGTAGCACTTCCACTAACAGTGCAGCCGCCTCGACCGCCGCACCCTACATGATGTGCAGTCAGACACCACAACACTCACCACCATCACATGAGTTGCACAGCTAGGGCTGGGCTGACAGGTACATGCCAGGTTTGATGCACTCCCTCACACACCACCCTCCCCTCCTCCCCTTCCGCAATGTGTTCCCACAACCTTCCGACGACCTCTTGTTGAATCCTGGTGCATGCGTGGTGTACTATTCAATGTGACTCCTGCTCATGCAGTCATGCACCTGTGCCCGTCCTGCTGAGGCCGCAGACGCCATTGCCTCCACAGATGGGGCAGGGGCCGTTCCCTGCACGATAAGGAAGCTTTGCATGATGTGCCCATGCATGGCATGCAGTGTGCTGCTCACTTTCCCTGCCCCTGCCGCTGCCGCTGGCACTGCCTCAGCACTCGCTGGCACTGCCTCAGCATTGACTACATGACAACAGACCACATGACAACAGGGCATCAGTCAGCACAAACCAGCCACTGCAGCCAATTGAGCCACATACATGAGCGCATCATCATGCGCATCATCTGTGCATGCATCATGGGTTTCCTGACAATGGCAGCTTGTACCCAAACAAACTCACCGAAGGCATGTATGCGGCAGGTGCTTCACCAGCATCCGCTGCTGGCCCCTGCACCTGAGGCATAGCATTGACCAGCATAGCATAGCATTCCATGAACATCAAGAGCGCTGAAGCATACAAAGGGGGCATGCATCTGCAGGACGGGCCCTGTCTTGCCCTGTATAAGACTGACTACTGCGACACATGACGTCAGTTGGTGGAGTGGCAACCTCAACCCAACTCGACTCATTCATGGCATCAACATGCACTGGCGGACATGGTAGACACACCTGCGCCTGAAGTCTTTCCCACTCGAGCGCTGCTTGAATGATGCCTTCTGGTAGGTCCACCTCCTGCAATACAAAGCATGATGAAAGCATCATGCACCGCCTTCTAGGCAATGCCATGCTCTACCACGCACCTTGGGTGCCAGCCTCTCAAGCGCCTCACACGCTGCCTGCACATGCTTCTCATGCGCATACCAGCTTCTCATGCGCGGCCATCCACTCCGACGCTATCTGCACCAGTGACGAAAGCAACATGACCATGACGGGTGGGTGCAAGGATCAATAGGGCGGCTAGGGGTGACTAGGGTGATTGCAAACAGGCATGACCAGGACGGGTGGGTGCGCTGGATGCTGAGTGGCGCTGGGGGCTGGGTGCTCTGACCTTGCCGAAAGTTTTGGTATCCCATTCTTGATGGCATTTCATCCGCTCGATATGCTCTTCTTCCATTCTCTTGCGATCTTGAATTTCCTTCACCTTAACATCAGCACCCTCTTTCTTGGCCGCGTCTGCATGCTTGGCTGTCTTTGCCTCTTCAGCAGCAGCAAGAGCTGCCAACCATTTCTCCTCGGATGTTGCACACTGCTCTGCTGCAGCTTGCTGCTCATTCACTGCCGTCTTTAAATCGTCGCCCAAGCGTTGGACATAGCTGTGTGCCTCTGTTGCTGCCTTGCTCCTCCTCTCAAGCACATATTCCACGATGTGAATCCTCGTCCGGTAGCTTCCATATTCATTAGACATTTTGACTATGTCTCGTGCTTTATTGACAACTTCAGCATACGCGGTCTGTAACACTGGCTCCACAACGCTTGGCAGGCTTATGCTTGGGTTGTCCTTTGGTACACCTTTGGGCATGAGTGACAACAAAAGTGAGCTTATTAAGATGGACCTCGTCCATGCCTGCCAACCACGCACCTCCATGATTCATCACGCTGCTTGGTGCACCTCTCAGTGGCTGTGGCTCTTCTTGTCCAGAGGCCACCTTCAGCCTCTGCCGTGGCGATGTCGTAGCCTATGCACCCATGGGAAAAAACATGACAATCAGTGTACAATCATGCTCTTGCATACTGCCACAAACTACATATCACAATGAGAGCACCTCTCGCACCCAAAGAGCACCTCCCGCCTAGCCCTCCCCTCTCTGCTCTGCTCTTGCCACCCCTCCCCCCTCCTCCTCTCCCCTTCCTTCCCTTCTCCTCCTCTCCCTTGTCAACCAGTCCAGTGCAATGCTTGATGGCACTCCTCCTGTCTCAAACGTCTTGTCTGCTGTCGCAATGCCCATGGTCATGCCCAGCCGAGGTTGCACTGCCTGCAGTGCCTCCCACTCAAGGTATTGGGCCTCGTGGCTGCAACAGGGCAAGCAGCTGCTGCTGCCCCTCAGCCCCCTCCAGCCCGAGGTCACGGGCTGCCATTGCAGCAGGCAGCTGTGTATGGCACCTATCCCCAGGCGATGCAGGGGCAGCAGCGACAAGCAGCAAGGGCACAAGCAGAGCAGGCTACACATCAGCGGCCATTGCAGCAGGCAGCTGTGTATGGCACCTATCCCCAGGCGATGCAGGGGCAGCAGCGACAAGCAGCAAGGGCACAAGCAGAGCAGGCTACACATCAGCGGCCATTGCAGCAGGCAGCTGTGTATGGCACCTATCCCCAGGCGATGCAGGGGCAGCAACGACAAGCAGCAAGGGCACAAGCAGAGCAGGCTACACATCAGCGGCCATTGCAGCAGGCAGCTGTGTATGGCACCTATCCCCAGGCGATGCAGGGGCAGCAGCGACAAGCAGCAAGGGCACAAGCAGAGCAGGCTACACATCAGCGGCCATTGCAGCAGGCAGCTGTGTATGGCACCTATCCCCAGGCGATGCAGGGGCAGCAACGACAAGCAGCAAGGGCACAAGCAGAGCAGGCTACACATCAGCGGCCATTGCAGCAGGCAGCTGTGTATGGCACCTATCCCCAGGCGATGCAGGGGCAGCAGCGACAAGCAGCAAGGGCACAAGCAGAGCAGGCTACACATCAGCGGCCATTGCATGCTTGTCGCTGCTTATAGCATGCTTGTCGCTGCTGTAAAGCTTGTGCATGCACTTACGGAGGGGGAGGCACGTTTGGTAGGCTCCATTGATATGTCTCCGTACCGTCACCTGCAAGAACACGGCAGCCGTCCACAAAAAAAGCGCGGCCACGCCACAATGAAGCAATGGCAGCACAGTAA
The DNA here is from genome assembly GCA_030144725.1 of Haematococcus lacustris. Taxonomy (NCBI): domain Eukaryota; kingdom Viridiplantae; phylum Chlorophyta; class Chlorophyceae; order Chlamydomonadales; family Haematococcaceae; genus Haematococcus; species Haematococcus lacustris. The sequence goes on from JASKMD010000003.1 coordinate 7,674,452, forward strand.
TGAAGGATAGAACTGACAGCATCGCACAAACGCGAGCAATCGCGTCGCAGGCGGAAACCCCAAAGTGACATCTGCGGGACAGATAAGAGATGTAAGAGACACAAGGGACGCAAAAGACATAAGAGCAGCCCGCAATAACTGCTAGCTAGCTAGCTAGCTAGCTAGCCAGCCAGCCAGCCAGCCAGCCAGCCAGCCAGCCAGCCAGCCAGCCAGCCAGCCAGCCAGCCAGCCAGCCAGCCAGCCAGCCAGCCAGCCAGCCAGCCAGCCAGCCAGCCAGCCAGCCAGCCAGCCAGCCAGCCAGCCAGCCAGCCAGCCAGCCAGCCAGCCAGCCAGCCAGCCAGCCAGCCAGCCAGCCAGCCAGCCAGCCAGCCAGCCAGCCAGCCAGCCAGCCAGCCAGCCAGCCAGCCAGCCAGCCAGCCAGCCAGCCAGCCAGCCAGCCAGCCAGCCAGCCAGCCAGCCAGCCAGCCAGCCAGCCAGCCAGCCAGCCAGCCAGCCAGCCAGCCAGCCAGCCAGCCAGCCAGCCAGCCAGCCAGCCAGCCAGCCAGCCAGCCAGCCAGCCAGCCAGCCAGCCAGCCAGCCAGCCAGCCAGCCAGCCAGCCAGCCAGCCAGCCAGCCAGCCTGCCTGCCTGCCTGCCTGCCTGCCTGCCTGCCTGCCTGCCTGCCTGCCTGCCTGCCTGCCTGCCTGCCTGCCTGCCTGCCTGCCTGCCTGCCTGCCTGGCCATGGAGCAGCACTAGGCCAGACGCATGACAGTGGTTCATCCTAGACCCTCCGCCACCCTCCAGCCCAACACTCCCCTTGTGTTCAGCACATAACAGAAATATAGCCAGCTGCTGCTACCTCCTCATTTCCTGATTACTCACTCCCTCTACTCTACAGGCAGGCAGAACCCTCTTTCCCTTACCCTCGTTGCCCTCAAAATTAGGCAACACACCCTCCCTCTCATTAGGGCCACACCCAGGGGCCTTTCCCCCACTCATGCAGGCAGCAGCTGGGCAGGCGCTTGCCTGAAGGACAGATGCTGGTCCAGGAAATGTAGCCGAGTGACAAGGCGCTCCCTGTGCAGCCGGCTAAGTAAGTCGCCAGCGGTCTCGTCTGGTGTCAAGAAGGCCAGAACCTCCATGAGCGACAGTTAAAGCACGGGTGGGCTAGCATGCTGACGGTGCTGCGTCGCCATTAGGCCCAGCAATGTGGGTTGCAGAGGGAACGATCGGGGACGATCGGTGATTTATCGGGATGTCGGGCTGTCTCTCAAGGCTCGCTGGCCCCTTGGCTTTTGCTACAGTCAATTACGCTGTAGTGCGAGGAGAGCATCGGTCATTCAATAGAGCTGCATGCAAACATGCATGGACAGGTTTTCTGTAGGTCACGGGCTTTGTAACGCGCCAACACACTCAATATGGCGTTGCACATGCATCCTGTGGCCCGAGCCGCGTTAACCAGCGGCAGCCTCATGGCAGTGGCTGACATCGCCTGTCAGCGCCTGACGTGCTCTCCTTCTCAGCCTTTTCGATGCGATTGGCGTCGCGTGGCGCGTTTTGGATTAGTGGGAGCGACTCTCCACGGCCCATTGTGAGCTGCCTGGCAAGACAAACACAGCCTTTCTGCACGTGCCCAGGACATCCTCGTTAGTGTTAGTATGTGCTTGTAGCTGAGCACCGCAGCTTCCACTGGGGGCTGGCGGCACTGGATAAACGTTTTGGTGCCGCCACCACCATCCTGACGGTGAGCTTGTGCATGCGGAGCAAAGGGTGTTCCCAGCGACGTAATGATAGCAATGCTAGGCTAAAAGCAGAGATAGCTGACAGGCTGGCAGGAGCTGACTGTTCTGCGTCACCACTCATCAAACATCCCCAGCTGCCGCAACATCGCGTAAGTGTCAATAAGAAGACATCAGCTTGGGCCCCCCTAGGCATGGGGGCGGGGGACAGGGGTAGTGTGCAAGCACTGCAAAATGGTTGTGACTGATGCCGCCTGTGTGACATGGAGTGAAGAGGAAGGGTGGTGCCTTACGCCTTGCTGTGCATCTGTGCGTTGAGCAGGCTGTGAAGAAGACAGCCACCGGGCAGGTGACGCTGTTCCCCACCTACCTGGCCAGCTTCTTCCTGTACATGGGCCTGCTGGAGGGGCGCAGCCTGGCAGACGCAGCGGCTCGCATGTCTGACCGCTTCCTGCCCACCTACAGCAGCGGCAGCGCCTTCTGGTGAGCCAGCTGTGCAGCAGGCAGGCGCGGGGACAGCAGAGGGGAGGGCAGTGGGAAGGCAGGGGAGGCTGAGGGGTGGGTGACAGGGGTGCGGGCGGGCGGGTGGGCAGGCGAGCGGGCGCTACTAGGCAGCTAGTGAGGCTTGGTGGGTGAGAGCTAGGTAGGTGTGCGTCAGAGGTGATGGCTCCAGCTGCCTTGGCTGGAGGCCCAGCTGGAGGTCAGAGGCCCAGGCGGGGGAGCTGGGGGAGCTGGAGGCCCAGCTGGAGGTGCTTTCACAACCATGCACCATGACCGTGTTCACCTGGCATCATGGCGACCTGCAGCGGGGCCTCCGCTAATCCATGCAGCAGCAACAGCAGCAGCAGCACCATCAGTAGCATGACCACATGCCCCTGGCCCCTGACCGCATGGCCCAGGTTGTGAGGGTGGGTGCTGGTCTGCCCTGACCTGTGCAGGCCGCTGGTCAACCTGGTCAACTTCAGGCAAGGCCGGGCGCAAGGCTCAGGGGGTGGAGGGGGTTTGAATACAAGGGGAGGGGAGGGTAGCGGGCCAGGGTAGGGCCCCAGGATTGCGTGGTGTAGCCTGCCCACCTGCCCGCTGCCTGCCTGCCCACCCGCCCTGCCTACAGCTTACCTAGCTTGCATCTGTTGTGCCGAGTTCGTCAGACCTGCATGCTGTAGCCTCGCCGGTGTTCGTGAGCACTTTGGCTGGATGTGCTGGTGACTGCAACGGCCTGGTACGGCTGCCTGCACCTTCTGAACCCTGCATCCTGGCTTGCTGCGCCTGCTCGTCCAGGTTTGTCCCACCCCCCCAGCGCCTGCTGTACCTGAATGCATGCGGGCTGTTGTGGAACGCCTTCCTCAGGTATGACTCGCAACACCCCAGCTCCACTCAGCTTCGCCTAGCTTCTCCCTGACTTCTCTGTAGCTTCGTGTCAGCAGCACCCTTCCTGGGCTGGTAACTGGGCTTTTCTTAGCAAGACTTTTGGAATGAGTAGCGATGTTGAGCCATAAGTTGCAACATACACCACCGCTGTCGCCACCACCCACACCACCACCACCACCACCACCACCACCACCCACACCACCACCACCATTACCACCACCACCACCACCACCCACACCATCATCACCATCACCAGGTCAGGCATGCCTTGATGCTGCTGGCTCCGCTGCATGCAGTTGGGTGAGCAACCCTGAGACGGCAGCCCCTGCGCCACGCCCCTGATGCCCTGCCGCCAGGCAACCCCGCTTCAATGGATGTCATGCTCTGCTATGCTGACACGAGCTGCAGCTGCTCAAGCCAGCTGCCCCACCAGCCAGTCCTGACCTGGCACCCTGACACAGCGAACGGAGGCCGCAAGCTGCCCGGTCACACGTTTGTTTGACCCTAGGTAGGCGACCATGACCATGTGTATGCAATGTGTATGCCAAGTAGACCCTCCAAGTGTACCTCTAAACAGGGTCAGGTCAGGTCAGATCAGGGATCAAGGCAGGCGGCTCAATAGCTCAGGGCAGACCAGCCTCTTTTTTTCAGGGGGTGCTTCAGTGCCAACGCTTGGGGTTGGTACTGTCCTTCATGGAGGGCGCTGCAGTGCACTGCCACGCATTGCCGTCCGCGCCGCTTGCCGACGCAGCCTTCAGTGTTGGTCCTTTCGCTCTGCAACAGGCCAAACGATGCAGGCTTGACACCTAGTGAGCCCTGTCAACGCAACTTGTCCCATTGCTAGTAGTTGCAGGCCAGCAGCTGGGGTCCTTGCATATGAGGTGTGATGCCAACGTGGTGGTGGGTCTTCTGGGTAGAGGTTCATCGCCTAGGTCAATGTTGGCCATGCTGGATCTGAATGGATGCTGAATCCCAATGCAGCAGGGCAGGTGGGATGTGATGCAAACGTTCAAAGCGATGCTAAAGTCTATGCTGGAGCTGACGGGGTCAGGACGTGACATGGCTGTTGCGTTGCCTTGTAAACGGGCTGTCGCGCTGGCCACCCCCACCAACCATGTTGCTGGGGTTTCTGGACAGTGAGCTGGCCATGCGGTTAAGGCTGGACAGGGCACTAACGCGGCTGGCAGCAACAACTCAGGAGCCTGGCCCTAAGGATGGCACCTGGCCTTGACCTATCGCCAAAAGGCCTCAAGACACTGACTGAAAAACAAACATAAGCTGAGCTATTGCTGGATGGATTGTTGCGCCCATGCTACACCAAAATGAAGCACAAGTGGTAATCAAACAATAATCAAACACAGGCTGCGAATCGTTGTTGTGTGGGCTACTGCTAGAGAGCCTACTGCCCACTTCAGCTCTGCCATTCCGGTATGTGTGCCTGTAGCCAGAGCTTCAGCTCCAACCCACACGCATCCCCTTTGTGAGGGGCTTGATATCTTGTTGTCTTGGGGTCGTACTTCTTGTACAATAGTACAGCTCATTGGGGCGTTGCCCTCGGCCGACAGCACAGCTGCGAATGCTCGACGCGGCTAACATGTCTCTCAATGTCCGCCGTCGCAGTTGCTAACGGTGGTTTCCGCCGTGCTTCCAATGTCAGCCGCTCCAGCGACCCTAGGTCACGCTGCGCCAGAAAACAAACTGTCTCACACCTGTTCCCTCTCACCTATCGCCAAGCTGTTCCCTCGTACCCTCCTATCCGCCTCCTGGATTGCCCGTACCGCGGCAGCAGCGCTTGTATCGTTTCTGCGCCTACGTGTCAATGGCGACCCCGATGGGAGCCTCAGCATCGCTACTCATCGCTTGCGTGATGCTAAGTCTGTCGTCTGCTCTGTACGCTCAAGGAGCCGAACCCCGCCTGTCAGGTGCAGCTTCGCAGATGCCCTTCTTCCTTTCGATTCGCCCAACCAGCGTTTTGAGCTCCCGCGGCACGACGCAGCTTCAATCTGCCAACCTGGGTGTGTCCATAGGGCCCTCAAGAGCATTGCGCTTGACCGAGGACGGCACTGCCGAGGGTTCAGCCACGCTGCCCCCTTTCCGCGCCGTAAGGTCGTGCGTGCCCTTCACCGTACTGATCGCGGCGCCAGCCACGGACTCCAGCGACGGTGGGCGGTGCAGCAGGGGCTGGGCTGGGGGGTCCCTTCCCGACCACCTCACACCACACCAGCCCCCATCTCACCCACTCCTTGCTTGTTTCGTTACTTTTCATTTTCCTCTTCTGCTCTTTAGCTTCTCTCTCTCAGCCTGTCACCTCTAGAGGCTGGCTTGGATCCATCCAAGCTCTCTCCTCCACCACGTGACTACAACCCCTGTCCCTCTGCACCTCCACCTCCACTTCTGCCCAGCCCCCATCACATGGATTGCTAGGCTGGCATGTATACTTATAATTGCCGACTGGCATGTTGACTAGAAGCTCATTGGCGTAAGGTCAGCGTTCAGCATCGCTGTTTGGGCGTAGCAGCACAGCATCGCTCCTCAGCAGCCCAGCAGCACAGCCTCGCGTTCAGCATCGCAGTTTGGGCGTAGCAGCACAGCATCGCTCCTCAGCAGCCCAGCAGCACAGCCTCGCGTTCAGCATCGCAGTTTGGGCGTAGCAGCACAGCATCGCTCCTCAGCAGCCCAGCAGCACAGCTCCGCGTTCAGCCTAGCACTACAGCGCAGATCTTAACCTCAGTCGCAGCAGCAGCAGCAGCAGCAGCAGCAACAACAGGAGTGGAGCCTCCATCGTCAAGGAGAAGACCACCAGAAGAAAACCCCGCCTTGAGTGCTGCACTCTGTGCAAGCCGGCACCCTTATATTTCCAGCCCAGCCCCCGGGTCATTGGGGGAACGCTGAGCTAAGCTGCCACGAAGAACCCTATGGAGCCAGTTGCTACCTCTCAGCTGCTGGCGCAGGTGCTGCAGCGTTACATTTTCTCCTCGGCCCAGCCCCTGACCAGGGACTCCCATATCCAGCCCCAACCCCTTCAACACTTCAGTGCTGGGGCTTGGTTCGTCCCTTTGGGCCGCCTTTGCAGGGAACGCTTGCAGCTGTACCAGCAGCAGCACCCCCTTCTTCCTCCCCCCCAGGCCGACGTTGCAGCCTTTGTTGAGGCCTGCAGCACAGCCCTTCTAGCCCGTAAGCAGCGTGAGGGTAGGGCAGTGGCCTCCCTGTCTTGCCTTCACTCTGCAGGCCACCCCCACCACGGTTTGGTGTTGGTGCATGACCACACCAGTCCAGCAGGCAGGAGCCTAGACGCCCAGCTGATTGCCCAACCCTCGCTTCAGGTGCAGTTCCTAGGCGAGACCCTGTGGGTGCCTGTGGAGCCTCTGGATCCAGGCCCCCCCCCTGGGGCAGTCAAAGTGGTCATCCATCACAACAGTCCCCTAGCAAGCAAGGTGGGCTTGGTGGCAGCCCTGCTCAGGGCAGTGGGGTATGAGGTCAGCCCTGCCCCTCCCCCTGGCCTGCCTGAGACCCTGCAGCTGTCCTCGGCAGCAGTTCTTAGTGAGCGCCTGGGAGCTCACTCTCGCACCAGCTGTTTCAAAGGGTCAGAGGTGGGGAATGGGTGCGTTGTGGAGGCCATAGTGACCACCCCTGTCGGGGACGACAAGCTGACCCGCCTTCCTAGCAGGTTCGCCACACCCACGGGGGGTTGGGGTAAGGTGCAGGTCTTCCAGCTGGGTGGGGACTCCCGCCCCCTAGAGGACCCCCTCTCTGACCCTGAGCAGCTTCTCAGGCCCCCTCAGGGGCCTGCAGGCCAGCCTCCCCCCCCACCGCCCCCTCCACCCCCTCCCCCTCCACCCCCTCCCCCCCCCCCATTCTGGGCACCCGCCACGGCGCCCTGATCATCCCCCTGACCAGTCCCACAACCTTCCTGCCACCCACCCTCCCTCCTCTGCTCCTTCTGGTCAGCCTACTACCCCTCCTCCCCCACCCCCACCTCAAACAGGGCAAGACCATACCCCTCCCTCCCCGGCTGAGCAGCCCCGCCTCCTCCCCCCCCAACACCAGCCCCCCCCTGCCACCCTGAGCCCTGACCCTGACCAGGCTGCTGCCACCCCCACCCAGCGCACCGCAGCGGGGGGTGGCCCGGCCAGGCCTGAGGTGGCCAGGGTGGGGGGCAGCCCCCAGGGGCAGCAGCAGCAGCCGCTCAGCCCTGCCACCCTGAGCCCTGACCCTGACCAGGCTGCTGCCACCCCCACCCAGCGCACCGCAGCGGGGGGTGGCCCGGCCAGGCCTGAGGTGGCCAGGGTGGGGGGCAGCCCCCAGGGGCAGCAGCAGCAGCCGCTCAGCCCTGCCACCCTGAGCCCTGACCCTGACCAGGCTGTTGCCACCCCCACCCAGCGCACCGCAGCGGGGGGTGGCCCGGCCAGGCCTGAGGTGGCCAGGGTTGGGGGCAACCCCCAGGGGCAGCAGCAGCAGCCGCTCAGCCCTGCCACCCTGAGCCCTGACCCTGACCAGGCTGCTGCCACCCCCACCCAGCGCACCGCAGCGGGGGGTGGCCCGGCCAGGCCTGAGGTGGCCAGGGTGGGGGGCAGCCCCCAGGGGCAGCAGCAGCAGCCGCTCAGCCCTGCCACCCTGAGCCCTGACCCTGACCAGGCTGCTGCCACCCCCAGTAAGCGCACCGCAGCGGGGGGTGGCCCGGCCAGGCCTGAGGTGGCCAGGGTGGGGGGCAGCCCCCAGGGGCAGCAGCAGCAGCCGCTCAGCCCTGCCACCCTGAGCCCTGACCCTGACCAGGCTGCTGCCACCCCCACCCAGCGCACCGCAGCGGGGGGTGGCCCGGCCAGGCCTGAGGTGGCCAGGGTGGGGGGCAGCCCCCAGGGGCAGCAGCAGCAGCCGCTCAGCCCTGCCACCCTGAGCCCTGACCCTGACCAGGCTGCTGCCACCCCCACCCAGCGCACCGCAGCGGGGGGTGGCCCGGCCAGGCCTGAGGTGGCCAGGGTGGGGGGCAGCCCCCAGGGGCAGCAGCAGCAGCCGCTCAGCCCTGCCACCCTGAGCCCTGACCCTGACCAGGCTGCTGCCACCCCCACCCAGCGCACCGCAGCGGGGGGTGGCCCGGCCAGGCCTGAGGTGGCCAGGGTGGGGGGCAGCCCCCAGGGGCAGCAGCAGCAGCCGCTCAGCCCTGCCACCCTGAGCCCTGACCCTGACCAGGCTGCTGCCACCCCCACCCAGCGCACCGCAGCGGGGGGTGGCCCGGCCAGGCCTGAGGTGGCCAGGGTGGGGGGCAGCCCCCAGGGGCAGCAGCAGCAGCCGCTCAGCCCTGCCACCCTGAGCCCTGACCCTGACCAGGCTGCTGCCACCCCCACCCAGCGCACCACAGCGGGGGGTGGCCCGGCCAGGCCTGAGGTGGCCAGGGTGGGGGGCAGCCCCCAGGGGCAGCAGCAGCAGCCGCTCAGCCCTGCCACCCTGAGCCCTGACCCTGACCAGGCTGCTGCCACCCCCACCCAGCGCACCGCAGCGGGGGGTGGCCCGGCCAGGCCTGAGGTGGCCAGGGTGGGGGGAAGCCCCCAGGGGCAGCAGCAGCAGCCGCTCAGCCCTGCCACCCTGAGCCCTGACCCTGACCAGGCTGCTGCCACCCCCACCCAGCGCACCGCAGCGGGGGGTGGCCCGGCCAAGCCTGAGGTGGCCAGGGTGGGTGGCAGCCCCCAGGGGCAGCAGCAGAAGCCGCTCAGCCCTGCCACCCTGAGCCCTGACCCTGACCAGGCTGCTGCCACCCCCACCCAGCGCACCGCAGCGGGGGGTGGCCCGGCCAGGCCTGAGGTGGCCAGGGTGGGGGGAAGCCCCCAGGGGCAGCAGCAGAAGCCGCTCAGCCCTGCCACCCTGAGCCCTGACCCTGATCATGTTACTATCACCCCCACCCAGCGCACCACAGCGGGGGGAGGCTCGGCCAGGCCAGAGGCGGCCAGGGTGGAGCAGGTCTCGCGGGCACAGCTAAAGCAGCAGCCACACCCCGCTGCCACCCCCAAACTTCCCACCGCAGCTAGAGGTGGCACGGCTTGGGTCGAGGGGGCTCGGGAGCTGCAGGTGGAGAGTTTGGCTTCACGTAGCCCCAACCCCGGCTTTGAGGCGGGGATGGAGGCGGGGGTAGGGGCAAGGGCGGGGGAAGTAGCGGGGTCAGAGGTGGGAGGAGAGGATGGGGCGGGGTCAGGGTCAGGGGTCAAGTCAGGGGCTACAGGGCGTGGGCTTAAAGGTTTGGGAATCCGCCCGTCCGCTCCCTCACGTGGGAGGCATCCCCGGTTTGTTTGCTCTTGGGGCCCAGCTGTTACGGTGCGTCCCGGGGGCCAGTGGCTAGGCCCGTCATGGGCTGCCCAAGTTCCCTCAAGGGGTGACACAGAGCAGCGGGGTTGGGGGACAGGAGTAGGGGTTGGGGTTACAGCTCGGTCTGCGGCGAGGGCCCGGGAGGGGACTGAGGTTTGGGCTAGGTCTGGGGCTGGGTTTGGGGGGGTGGATGGGGCCGGAGCTAGGGCAGGGGCAGGGGCAGGGGCGGAGGCTGGGCCTGGGGTTGGGGCGGGGGCGGGGGCTGGGGATGTGGCTGGGGCGGGAGCAGGAGCTACAGTTGGGGCCAAGGTTGAGGCTGGGGCCGGGGCTAGGCATGGGACTGGGGTTGCGGCTGCGGCTGGGGCTGGGGCTACGGTAGCGGCTGGGGCTGGGGCTGGGGCTGGGGCTGGGGCTGGGGCTGGGGCTGGGGCTGCGGTTGGGGCTGGGGGTGGGGCTGGGGCTGGGGCTGGGGCTGGGGCTAGGGCTGGGGCTGGGGCTGCGGCTGGGGCTGGGGCTGGGGGTGGGGCTGGGGCTGGGGCTGGGGCTGCGGCTGCGGCTACGGCGGGGATTGGAGCTACCCCGATGGCTCCGGACTGTCCCCGCCTTTCCCACCCCCTGATCCCTACCATTTTCCCTACGTCCACCACCTTCCAGCCCAAAGCCCCAGGGGCCTTTGTGGCCCGGACGCACCTGCCTCCTTTTGTACCTGACCCCATGTGTCACCCCCCTCCTACCTCTCTACCTTTTGTGCAACCCTCTGGCCCCCCCCACCTCCCTTTGGCCAACCCTCTTTCCTTTTCTCCTCTCTCCCTCCACCATGAGGGACCCATCGCCAGGAGCTCCCCTCCCAGTCCCCCCCTGCCAGCCTCCCCTCGCCTCCCATGTAACTTGGGGCTGCTGGAGAAGGCCATAACCAAGGGCGCGGTGCTGGCCTCCAGAGGCAAGGTTGCGGCCAAAAAGCTCAGAGCTGCCACAGCCAGGGGCCTAGTAGCGGCCGGGCAGTGGGTAGGTGGAGCCCCTTCCGGCAGCCCTCCCTCCCTCATGGACGCTGAGTTAGCGGACCCCGCCGCCCTTAGTGTTGGCTCCACCCTTCCCCTCCCAACGCAAGAAGTCAGTCCCTCGAGCGGGGTGGACAGCCGGCTTGTCTTCGCGCGAGGCCGGGCCGTAGAGCTCCATGGCAGTCAGCCTCCTCGCAGGTCTGTCAGCGTCACTAGGGCCTCTCCGCGCCCTTCTCCGGATGACAGGAGGGCCGTTAGGGAGGAGCGTCAGCGGGAGGCTCAGCGTTGGCCTAGGGGAGGCCCTACACAGCCAACAGCCCAGCTAGCCCAAGGTGGGCCTCGCCGGCGCCGCTTTGGCATTCTTTCTTCAAGTTCTAGCTCTGATGAGAGGGAGGCTCAGCTTTGGCAGCGGCAAGCCGACAGGCAGCGTGCTACCCACCTTGGCCGTGGGACCCCACACACGCTCCGCTACGGCCTGCTCAGCCCCACCACCAGCCTAGACAGCTCGCAGGGGGCCTCTGCCAGCCCTGTAGTTGAGTCACCTTGCCCCCAAGAGGAGAGGCCCAGGGTGCCAAAGCGGCAGCAGCCAGAGCGAGTAAGTGTCCAGGATGAAGAGGGTCTGCTCTTCGGTCCTCTTCCCCCTCGGCCCCCACTAGCCATCTATAGTCGTGAGCCCCGGGTCCGCCTTCGTCGCCCTGGGGCAAAGCTGGCTTGCATTGAGGCCACTTCCGTCCCTCCCCCCATCCCCCACCCCCTGTCAGGTCAGCCTTATCCTCCTAGCCCAACCTCCCTCCTCCACACACGCGTAGCCCGCGCGGGGGCGAACCAAGCTTAGCTATGCAGCGCCCAGGTGTGGCTGCCAGGTTTTTGGCGGTCACCCTCAACGTGCAGGGCCTAGCCCAACCGCACAAGCTTCAGGCTCTGCTAGACTGGGCCGCTGACAGCCCGGCGCAGGTGGTTTTCCTCCAAGAGTGCCACAAGGCGGAAAGCGTGTGGCAGTGGGCCGAAGCCCTCTCCGGGGCCAAGCCAGCCTGGCGTGGTCAGTGGTTCTACACTCCCGGCACCGGCAGCTCCCAGGGTTGCCTAGTGCTCGTGAAGCCCTCCACCCTCCTGAAGGGGTGCACCCAGGTGCAGCTGCAGGCAGAGGCGGCCCAGGGACGGGTCCTGCGAGTGGACGGGGTTCTGGCTGGTAGGCCCGTCTCCTTGGTGTGCGTGTATGCCCCAGCGCAACAGTCGGAGCGCTCCACGTTCTTTTCTGTTTGCCTCCCCGCCTGCCTTCCCCCAACTGCGGAGAGCCGCCTCATCATCATGGGGGGTGACTTCAATTGCATCCTCTCCCCTTGGGATAGGGTAGGGGTCCCGCAGGGCTCTCAGCACGGGGAGGCCTGGGTGGGAAGCCGGGGCCAGGGGGCAGAGCAGTTGAGGCAGCTGGTGACGGAGAGGGGCCTGGTGGACGCCTGGCGGCAGCTACGCCCCCCCTCTGCCAGGGACCTCACTCACTTCAGTGAGCGTTGGCAGACAGGCGCCCGCCTAGACCGGTGGTATGTCTCGGAGGGCCTAGCTCAGTGGCAGTTGGACAGCACCATCTTGGGGGTGCGGCCGGTGCCCACCGACCACCAGCCCGTCTCAGTCTCCCTGTGCCCTCCCGACCCCCCCCTCACTGCCCCCGCCCCCTGGCAGCTGCACCCCGCCCACCTTGACGACCCTGAGCTGCTGGACTATCTCAAGGGGTACCTGCAGGCGGAGGACGCTCACCATGAGGCCGCCAGACAGCTGGGGACGCAGCCTAGGGACGGGCACAGGGCCAGGTGGGCCCGCATCAAGCAGGGCATGGCCCTGCGGGCCCAGCAGTTCCTGCGGACCAAGCGCCGAGCTAGGCGTGACCTGCGGCAGCGCAGGGAGAAGGCAGCCTTGGCTGCAAGGGCCCACCTCGTGCGCCAACTGCAGCTAGCAGAGCAGGCCGGCCAGGCAGAGGTGCTTGCAGCGCAGCACCTCGGTGAGACGACAGCCCTAGCCGGGGTGGGGGAGCGCGTGCAGGTGGCCCATCAGTCCCTGCTAGCCAGCGCTGTCCTGGACCAGGTGTATGGCGACCGCTCCTCCTTCTTTTTCTACCACCGCGACCAGCCTGCGCACACCCCCACCCTCATCTCCTCCCTTCAGCTCCCCGGGCAGCCCGGCTTGGCGGCCGACCTCACCACTCCAAACGGGGTGCGCTCAGCGTGCCAGGCCTTTGAACAGCACTATTCAGCCGCCGCGCCTACCGGAGTCTACGCTGCAAAGGCCATCGACCCAGCCGCGCGCGCCACTCTGCTTAACTGCCTTACCTCACGTCTCACCCCCGCTCAGGCCAGGGCTGCGGAAGGGCCTGGGGGAGATCCCATGCTCTCGGAGGAGGAGCTGGGTCGGGCCCTTCAAGGCAGTGCTCACAGCAAGGCACCGGGGCTAGACGGGCTGCCCATGGAGGTGTACGACCGGCTTTGGCCTCAGCTGGTGGGCCCTTTGCGGGCCATGCTGAGGGAGGCTCTGGCAGATACGAGCGACCCAGCCCCCCTGGCTGAGTTCCTCACTGGGGTCATTACCCTGGTGCCCAAGGCTGGCAAGCCTAGAGACCAGGTGGCGGGGTACCGCCCCATCACGCTGCTCAACTGCGATGTGCGGCTGGTGGCCCGGGCCCTAGAGGACAGGCTGCAGCTGCCGCTGGACCTGTTGGTCTCTCCTTCCCAGTCAGCTTTCATCCTGGGGAGGGACATCAACGACAGCGTGCAGTTCCACCTTGGCTTGCTGGAGTGGCTCCAGCAGCGGCACAACCCTGCCTGGCTTCTGTTGCTGGACCTGGCAGGGGCCTATGACAACGTTTCCTGGAGCCTGCTCCAGGACACGCTAGAGGCCATGGGGTTCAGCCAGCAGGGGCACGTGCGCTGGGCGCAGCTGCTGCACCGGGGGGCCACCAGCCAGGTGCTCGTCAACGGCTACCTCACCGACAGCTTCCCCTTGGCCTCTGGGCTTCTACAGGGCAGTGGGGCTTCCCCGTTGTACTGGTGTGTGGTGTTGCAACCGCTCGTTAGCTACCTCAGCTCGCTCCAGCGGGCGGGTCGCATCACCACCCCCGCTCTTCCCACTAGTCCCCTGGCCATGCACGCTGCCACCCTGACCCCCGCGCTTCCCACCAAGGAGTACGCGGATGACCTCACCATCCTGGTGGTGGATCGGGTCAAGGACGGGGAAGTGGTGGTGGAGGCCTTGGAGCGGTTCCGCGCCGCAGGCGGCCCAGCGCTGAGCGTGAGCAAGAGCGTGGCCCTGCCGTGCGTCCAACCAGTGACCAGTCAGGGCGAGCCGGAGGCCCTGGGGGCGGAGGGAGCAGGGTTGGCAAGGGTGGGAGGGGAGGGAGGGGGGAGGGGAGGCGCTAAGGGAGGGGAGAGGGGAAGGGTAGAGGCGGGGGTAGAGGCGGGGGCAGGGGCAGGGGCAGGGGCAGGGGCAGGGGCAGGGGCAGGGGCAGGGGCAGGGGCAGGGGCAGGGGCAGGGGCAGGGGCAGGGGCAGGGGCAGGGGGTGTCATCCGCGCCGCGCCGCCGGGGTTGGTGGTGCGCCACCTGGGGGTCCCCCTAGGGGCGACTTCTTACGCTGCCACAGGAGAGGCCGCCTATGGTGGTGCTGCAGCTGCCATCACAGCGGCCTCCCTCCCTTGGCAGCCCCTGGGCCTCAACCTGCTTGGGAGGGTACAGGTGGCTCAGCAGTGCCTGGCCAGTAAGGTCATCTACCAGATGGCCGCCGTGCAACCTCCCACAGCCTTGGCGCTTGCCATGGCCCTTGCCATCAAACGCTTTGTCGCTGCGTCAGACCTTCCCCAGGAGCGCAGCCCCAACAGCAACCGCTTGTACCCTAGCGAGGCCATCTGCGTTATGCCCCGGCGGGAGGGAGGGGTGGGGCTCCCAGACCTAGGGGTCATCAGCACAGCCATGCGGGCGAAGATGTTGGCCCAGCTTTGGTCGCCCCGGGTGCGCCCTTGGCAACCCCTTACCCACAGCCTTTTGGCAGACCCCCGCCACGGCCTCAGCACCTGGGTCATCACAGACCCCAGCGCCCCTCCCTTGCGCCTTATCACCCCGCGGCTGCAAGCTCACGTGGCCGCCTTGGCCCAACTTCGTCTGTTCCGGGTGGTACCCCCAGAGCGTCAATCCTTCTACTCAGTGATGGCGGAACCGTTGTGGTTCAACCCTCTGATCCGCCTGATCCCTTCTGCTAGGCAGGAGGCAGAGAGCCAGGGTTGGACCCATGTCCGCCACGTGCGGGAGGCCCTTCAGCGGCAGTCTCAGCTCGAGGGTGTCACCCGGTGGGCTGCTGACCTGGTTAGAGCCTGCCTCCCGGAGCCCTGGCAGCAGTGGGTGGACCTCCGTGACCCCCCCCCGCCTGATTGGGAATGCCTGAGGGTGGGGCCCGGGGTGGGGTTCGTGGCTCGGTGCCACCCCGCGCTCCATCCCTCCCACTGGGTGGCCCCCAACGGGCGGCTCTTCCCCCTTAACCCCACGGGTCAGGGGCCCCTGGGGACGTTCCAGGTGGTGGAGGGGGCAGTCTGGGAGCCGGCTGCGGTGGCCCGCCTGAACAAGCCCAACTACCTCTTGACACCGGAGGAGCGAGCTACCCACCTCCGTCCCCTGCCTGCAGGGCGCCTGGGCGGGCAAGGGCAGGAGGGTGGTCAGGGCCTGGGGCAGGGGGGGGTAGATAGGGGGGGGGGGAGGGGCAGAGGCTGGGGAGGGAGCGGGGGAAGGGGCAGGGGTGGGGGGCAGGGAGGGTGTGGAGCAGGAGGGCAAGGTGGAGCCCCAGCGCTTAAGGCCGGGGCCCCTCCCTGGCCCAAGGAGGAGTGGCTCCTAGGCCCCTGGGCCCACCTGCAGCTGGATCCCCAGGTGTGGGGCTTGGGCACCACCACCCTCTTGGAGTTTACGGTCAGGGATGCCAAGGTGCGCCTCCACCAGCTCCAGCGAGTCAGCGCTGACGCGCTCTACCCTCCTGGGGGGGGCCTGTGGCCGGTGCTTTGGGGTAGGCGCCCCCCACGGGAGGCCGGGGTGGCTCAGGGGACAGCAGTTGACGGAGGGGCGTTCAGGGAGCTGGAGGAGCGGTGGCAGGCCAGCGCTCAGCAAGTTACAGCCCAGCGAGCAGCGGAAGAGCGGGAGCAGCAAGGCAGGGACGCGGAGGAGCTGCTCCCAGAGGAAGTGCAAGGCAGCCAGGCGCCGCGCTGGCGAGACACCTCCGCCAGAGCCCCTCCCCGCCCCTCCCCGGAGCAACGAGCAGCCGAGCGGGCGGAGCGGCAGCTGGAGGCCCAGCAAGGGCCCCGGCGCACCGGTAGGCAGCCAGCTACCCTGCAAGTCCCCCCCGATGGCACGGTGGATGAGCTGGCCGCAGCCACTAGACCGGGCCAGTCCTGTCTCCAGGTGTGGAAGGAGCTGATGGACCCCACCCTCCGCCGGGAGCATGCCATCGTGGCTTGGCGGGTGCTCCACGGCAGCCTCATGGTTGGGGCCTTGTGGGGCCACATCCTTAAGGGCGCTGCTGCCCCGGGTTCATCCGCCTGCCGCCTCTGCCAGCCGGGCCAGCTGGAGACCCTCACCCACGCCTTCCTCACTTGCCCCGCCGTGGCTCCGGTCTGGGAGTGGGTGTTGGATGTGTACGGCCACCTTACCGGCACCCGCCCCCCCTCCGGCGATGCCCTCCTGCTCCTCAGTGGTCGCCCCACCCGCAGCGAGGCTCCCCCGTTCCAGCCCCCAGACAGTTTGCTGTGGCTCAGATTGCGCGTGGCCTATCTAGGCACGGTGTGGCGTCTCCGCAGCTCCGGGGCCGCTACAGCCCTCCAGCCGCAGATGGTGGCGCAACGAGTGGCAGAGGAGGTCGTCTCCACCCTCTCCTCCGCTGTTAAACGCGACTGGCACCGGGTAGGCAGAGACATCCGGGTGGGCCTTTGTGGAGCGGTGCCCTCCACCTGGTTTAGGGGTAAGGACCCGGAGCTTGGCGCATACCAGTTTGACCGTTTGTGGCCGGAGCCGTCAGGAGGGTGGTTCGCCAAGGAGGGGGCAGAGGAGAGGGCGCTGGAGAGGGTAGGGGGAGGGGAGGCCGGGGGGATAGTAGCGGGGGCCAGGCAGCGGGAGGAGAGGGCGTTTGGGGCGGGTGAGCTAGTTGTGCGCCTGTCCTTGCAGTGGCCCGTCCCCTTCCTTGCCCCTCTTGCTTGAGCTGGGTTAGCTTGTTAGGGGTTCTGAGTGTTTTGAGGGGTTGGAGGCTGTTAGGTCTCTGGGGAGCCCTAGGTTAGGTTCTTGTGTTCGTTTAGTGGGGGCGGAGGGGCAGCGAGGGTTGTGCCTTGGTGCTGGGGGGCCTAGGGGTGTATGTTGTGTTGTCCGGGGGTCCCTAGGGTCGGCGAGGTGGAGGGGTTGCTGAGGGTGGGGGTGTGGGGGGTGTTTGGACGTCTTTCCTTGGGGGGGTGTAGTTACCGTTGTAGGGTGGTTTGGACGCTGTTTGGTGGTGGGGTGGTGGGGTGGGGTTTGCTTGCCTCTTTGAGGAAGGGAGGGGGTAGCTTGCTCGAGACATGGTCTAGTCTTTCTTTTTCTCTCTCTCTTAGTCTCTTTGTTAGTCTTTCTTTCTCCTGTAATCTCTTTCTCTCAAAAAAAAAAAAAAAAAAAAATTCAATAGAGCTGCATGCAAACATGCATGGACAGGTTTTCTGTAGGTCACGGGCTTTGTAACGCGCCAACACACTCAATATGGCGTTGCACATGCATCCTGTGGCCCGAGCCGCGTTAACCAGCGGCAGCCTCATGGCAGTGGCTGACATCGCCTGTCAGCGCCTGACGTGCTCTCCTTCTCAGCCTTTTCGATGCGATTGGCGTCGCGTGGCGCGTTTTGGATTAGTGGGAGCGACTCTCCACGGCCCATTGTGAGCTGCCTGGCAAGACAAACACAGCCTTTCTGCACGTGCCCAGGACATCCTCGTTAGTGTTAGTATGTGCTTGTAGCTGAGCACCGCAGCTTCCACTGGGGGCTGGCGGCACTGGATAAACGTTTTGGTGCCGCCACCACCATCCTGACGGTGAGCTTGTGCATGCGGAGCAAAGGGTGTTCCCAGCGACGTAATGATAGCAATGCTAGGCTAAAAGCAGAGATAGCTGACAGGCTGGCAGGAGCTGACTGTTCTGCGTCACCACTCATCAAACATCCCCAGCTGCCGCAACATCGCGTAAGTGTCAATAAGAAGACATCAGCTTGGGCCCCCCTAGGCATGGGGGCGGGGGACAGGGGTAGTGTGCAAGCACTGCAAAATGGTTGTGACTGATGCCGCCTGTGTGACATGGAGTGAAGAGGAAGGGTGGTGCCTTACGCCTTGCTGTGCATCTGTGCGTTGAGCAGGCTGTGAAGAAGACAGCCACCGGGCAGGTGACGCTGTTCCCCACCTACCTGGCCAGCTTCTTCCTGTACATGGGCCTGCTGGAGGGGCGCAGCCTGGCAGACGCAGCGGCTCGCATGTCTGACCGCTTCCTGCCCACCTACAGCAGCGGCAGCGCCTTCTGGTGAGCCAGCTGTGCAGCAGGCAGGCGCGGGGACAGCAGAGGGGAGGGCAGTGGGAAGGCAGGGGAGGCTGAGGGGTGGGTGACAGGGGTGCGGGCGGGCGGGTGGGCAGGCGAGCGGGCGCTACTAGGCAGCTAGTGAGGCTTGGTGGGTGAGAGCTAGGTAGGTGTGCGTCAGAGGTGATGGCTCCAGCTGCCTTGGCTGGAGGCCCAGCTGGAGGTCAGAGGCCCAGGCGGGGGAGCTGGGGGAGCTGGAGGCCCAGCTGGAGGTGCTTTCACAACCATGCACCATGACCGTGTTCACCTGGCATCATGGCGACCTGCAGCGGGGCCTCCGCTAATCCATGCAGCAGCAACAGCAGCAGCAGCACCATCAGTAGCATGACCACATGCCCCTGGCCCCTGACCGCATGGCCCAGGTTGTGAGGGTGGGTGCTGGTCTGCCCTGACCTGTGCAGGCCGCTGGTCAACCTGGTCAACTTCAGGCAAGGCCGGGCGCAAGGCTCAGGGGGTGGAGGGGGTTTGAATACAAGGGGAGGGGAGGGTAGCGGGCCAGGGTAGGGCCCCAGGATTGCGTGGTGTAGCCTGCCCACCTGCCCGCTGCCTGCCTGCCCACCCG
Source organism: Haematococcus lacustris (assembly GCA_030144725.1). NCBI lineage: Eukaryota > Viridiplantae > Chlorophyta > Chlorophyceae > Chlamydomonadales > Haematococcaceae > Haematococcus > Haematococcus lacustris. The sequence goes on from JASKMD010000003.1 coordinate 7,692,991, forward strand.
CCCTGCCTACAGCTTACCTAGCTTGCATCTGTTGTGCCGAGTTCGTCAGACCTGCATGCTGTAGCCTCGCCGGTGTTCGTGAGCACTTTGGCTGGATGTGCTGGTGACTGCAACGGCCTGGTACGGCTGCCTGCACCTTCTGAACCCTGCATCCTGGCTTGCTGCGCCTGCTCGTCCAGGTTTGTCCCACCCCCCCAGCGCCTGCTGTACCTGAATGCATGCGGGCTGTTGTGGAACGCCTTCCTCAGGTATGACTCGCAACACCCCAGCTCCACTCAGCTTCGCCTAGCTTCTCCCTGACTTCTCTGTAGCTTCGTGTCAGCAGCACCCTTCCTGGGCTGGTAACTGGGCTTTTCTTAGCAAGACTTTTGGAATGAGTAGCGATGTTGAGCCATAAGTTGCAACATACACCACCGCTGTCGCCACCACCCACACCACCACCACCACCACCACCACCACCACCCACACCACCACCACCATTACCACCACCACCACCACCACCCACACCATCATCACCATCACCAGGTCAGGCATGCCTTGATGCTGCTGGCTCCGCTGCATGCAGTTGGGTGAGCAACCCTGAGACGGCAGCCCCTGCGCCACGCCCCTGATGCCCTGCCGCCAGGCAACCCCGCTTCAATGGATGTCATGCTCTGCTATGCTGACACGAGCTGCAGCTGCTCAAGCCAGCTGCCCCACCAGCCAGTCCTGACCTGGCACCCTGACACAGCGAACGGAGGCCGCAAGCTGCCCGGTCACACGTTTGTTTGACCCTAGGTAGGCGACCATGACCATGTGTATGCAATGTGTATGCCAAGTAGACCCTCCAAGTGTACCTCTAAACAGGGTCAGGTCAGGTCAGATCAGGGATCAAGGCAGGCGGCTCAATAGCTCAGGGCAGACCAGCCTCTTTTTTTCAGGGGGTGCTTCAGTGCCAACGCTTGGGGTTGGTACTGTCCTTCATGGAGGGCGCTGCAGTGCACTGCCACGCATTGCCGTCCGCGCCGCTTGCCGACGCAGCCTTCAGTGTTGGTCCTTTCGCTCTGCAACAGGCCAAACGATGCAGGCTTGACACCTAGTGAGCCCTGTCAACGCAACTTGTCCCATTGCTAGTAGTTGCAGGCCAGCAGCTGGGGTCCTTGCATATGAGGTGTGATGCCAACGTGGTGGTGGGTCTTCTGGGTAGAGGTTCATCGCCTAGGTCAATGTTGGCCATGCTGGATCTGAATGGATGCTGAATCCCAATGCAGCAGGGCAGGTGGGATGTGATGCAAACGTTCAAAGCGATGCTAAAGTCTATGCTGGAGCTGACGGGGTCAGGACGTGACATGGCTGTTGCGTTGCCTTGTAAACGGGCTGTCGCGCTGGCCACCCCCACCAACCATGTTGCTGGGGTTTCTGGACAGTGAGCTGGCCATGCGGTTAAGGCTGGACAGGGCACTAACGCGGCTGGCAGCAACAACTCAGGAGCCTGGCCCTAAGGATGGCACCTGGCCTTGACCTATCGCCAAAAGGCCTCAAGACACTGACTGAAAAACAAACATAAGCTGAGCTATTGCTGGATGGATTGTTGCGCCCATGCTACACCAAAATGAAGCACAAGTGGTAATCAAACAATAATCAAACACAGGCTGCGAATCGTTGTTGTGTGGGCTACTGCTAGAGAGCCTACTGCCCACTTCAGCTCTGCCATTCCGGTATGTGTGCCTGTAGCCAGAGCTTCAGCTCCAACCCACACGCATCCCCTTTGTGAGGGGCTTGATATCTTGTTGTCTTGGGGTCGTACTTCTTGTACAATAGTACAGCTCATTGGGGCGTTGCCCTCGGCCGACAGCACAGCTGCGAATGCTCGACGCGGCTAACATGTCTCTCAATGTCCGCCGTCGCAGTTGCTAACGGTGGTTTCCGCCGTGCTTCCAATGTCAGCCGCTCCAGCGACCCTAGGTCACGCTGCGCCAGAAAACAAACTGTCTCACACCTGTTCCCTCTCACCTATCGCCAAGCTGTTCCCTCGTACCCTCCTATCCGCCTCCTGGATTGCCCGTACCGCGGCAGCAGCGCTTGTATCGTTTCTGCGCCTACGTGTCAATGGCGACCCCGATGGGAGCCTCAGCATCGCTACTCATCGCTTGCGTGATGCTAAGTCTGTCGTCTGCTCTGTACGCTCAAGGAGCCGAACCCCGCCTGTCAGGTGCAGCTTCGCAGATGCCCTTCTTCCTTTCGATTCGCCCAACCAGCGTTTTGAGCTCCCGCGGCACGACGCAGCTTCAATCTGCCAACCTGGGTGTGTCCATAGGGCCCTCAAGAGCATTGCGCTTGACCGAGGACGGCACTGCCGAGGGTTCAGCCACGCTGCCCCCTTTCCGCGCCGTAAGGTCGTGCGTGCCCTTCACCGTACTGATCGCGGCGCCAGCCACGGACTCCAGCGACGGTGGGCGGTGCAGCAGGGGCTGGGCTGGGGGGTCCCTTCCCGACCACCTCACACCACACCAGCCCCCATCTCACCCACTCCTTGCTTGTTTCGTTACTTTTCATTTTCCTCTTCTGCTCTTTAGCTTCTCTCTCTCAGCCTGTCACCTCTAGAGGCTGGCTTGGATCCATCCAAGCTCTCTCCTCCACCACGTGACTACAACCCCTGTCCCTCTGCACCTCCACCTCCACTTCTGCCCAGCCCCCATCACATGCTGCTTGTGCACCCCTTAGCGCAGGTACTGGCAGCCTGGCTCTGGACGCTGATGCCTCAGTCATTGCACGACTCAACGTGCGTCCAGCTCTCCTTTCCGCCTCTGTTGTAGGGTCTATGCCCACCCTGCCCACCCTGCCCACCCTGCCCACCCTGCCCACCCTGCCCCCCTTGCCCCCCTGCCCACCCTACCCTCCCTACCCCTGCTCCTGCCAGCCTCCCTACCCTTTCCTCCCTGCTGAATCAGGTGTCCGTCACAAGAGGAATCCTGGCCATCGCGCTGACCCGGGGCTTCACCACAAACCGCACCATCCGCTGCACGCTCACTACGCCCAATGCAACCAGCCTGAGGTAAGGGGCCAGGTGCTACGGGCAGGGGGCCACGGGGCTCGCGGGCCGCGGGCCGGGGCCAGGAGGGTAGGCGGACCGCACCTGGAAGCTCAAAGCAGGGCGTGGCTGGAGAGCAGCAGACAGGGGTGTGGGGTGTAGGGTCAGTAGGGGCTGCAGGTGATAGAGGGGGCTGAGGGGCCAGGGGGTCGGGGGGGCCCAGAGGACTGGCCAGTTGGGCTAGCGCCCAGGCTGAGTGTTGGTCATGCTGGGTATGGCCTGCCGCCCGGCAGCAGCAGCAGCAGCAGCAGCAGCAGCAGTGAGGCCCCCCTGACAGGACTTGGCTCACCTGTCCTCCTCCATGAGCTCAGCCAGGCCCGCTGTGGGGTCATCCAGCATCATGTCAGCACTGCGCAGCTCCAGCTCAGCCTGGGTGCCAGCAACGCCAGCCACAGGGGCAGGTGTCAGGGATCCTTTGCCTCAAGACAGCCAAGCTCATGTTTGTCAGGCACCTGGTAGGGCTACCTGGCTGGATAGGCAGCTGAAAAGGGAAGGAGCCGGCATACCACTCACTGGTATGCGTAACCCCGCTTGGAGATGGCCATCCACAAGACATGAATCTGCTCACTCGCCTCACTCTGTGGCTGGTGTGACTGACAGGAGTACCCTGCGGCATGCATGGAACCACTGCATGAAACAAATCACACACCTAGTGAGCTGGGGCCATCAAACGTCACACACTCACACTCACACCAGCAACGGCACAGGCGTATGTGACACAAGAACATGCAAACAAGTAGTTGTTTGAAACCACACATGCACAATGAGGCACATGCGTCACACTGTGTCACAGGTTGGTTCAAAACTACGGGCCTGGTGGGCTGGTGGTGGGGGAGGGCTTCCAGCTGGACCGGCTGTGGTTGAGCTCCTTAGGCAGCGGCAGTACCTGGGTGCAGGGCTGCGACATCAAGCGGCTGAACCTCACGGCGACAGGGTGAGAGCGGCAGAGGGGGTGAGGGGGTGGCGGCAGCAGGGGGGCTGGGCTGACCCGGCTGGGTGGCTGCGCCCCACACCCTTAGCTCCAGGGGCTGGGTTAGGCTGGGGGGCAGCCAGGAGGTGAGGGAGGCCGCCAGGCTGGGCTGGGGCTGGGGGTGGGGCCGGGCCTGGGCCTGGGGCCAGGGCGGGGGCGCTGGTAAGGGCGGGGCCAAGGCTTGTGCTTGACCTTTCTGACCTGTGACTGTTGCCCTAGCCCCAACCCTAACCCTTGACCTGACCATCAGGTACATGAGGGAGGGTGGGTTGGGGCAGTGGTGCCAGGGCCTCCTTCCTGACAGACCACATCCCTTGCCACACACGCCCTGCCTTGACTTGGCCTAGCTGCCCAGCCCCTGCCCGCCCTGCTCGCCCCTGCCTGTGCACGCAGTGCTGGTGCAGTGCTGGTGAATGGCAGCATTGGAGCTGCGCGCGTCAGGGCTGATGGGGTGGCCAGGGTGGTGCTGGGGGGCAGTGTGACCGGCAATGTGACGGTGCAGGCAGGGGGCATCGCCACCGTGACCATCGACAGTGGACCAGGTGTGGGTCGGGTCGGGTCGGGTCAGGGTTGGGGAAGGGGGAGGGCAGGTGGCAAGGGGCAGGAGGGTGAGGGAGGTGAGGAGCGCCTAATAGGGCTACATTGGGCCCATGACATCCCTCACCACCCTCAGCCCCAGCCTCAGCCCCAGCCCCAGCCCCAGCCCCAGCCCCAGCCCCAGCCCCAGCCCCAGCCCCAGCCCCAGCCCCAGCCCCAGCCCCAGCCCCAGCCCCAGCCCCAGCCTCAGCCCCAGCCCCTGACATCCACCCCCCCCACCCTCTCCCCTCAGCCTCAGCCCCAGCAGTCCCTCCCAACCCTGACCCCACCCCCTTCCCTGCCTGCCTGCTGCTCCCTGGCCCTCCCCCCCTCCTCCCTGGCTGCAGACACTGTGATTGACGGCAGGATTGACGGCCTAGCCAAGGTCCAGTACACTCAGGGCAGCTGCAGCCTCAACTCACCACCTTCACTGTTTGGCAATGCCAGCCCCTTTGGTATGGCCCTCACCCTGAGTGGTTCCTGCCTATCCCTGCCACCAGCCCCTGATCCCTCCCCCTGCCCCCCTGCCCCCTAAACCCCTCCCCGCCGCCCCATGCCCCCTCACCCGCCCCCTCACCCCTGCCTGGCACCGTTTCCACCTAGCCGCTGACCCCTAGTGCCCTTGCCTCCCGGGTTCAGGCTCCCTGGCCCCCTTGCCCTCAGTTGCCCTTGACAGGCTGGGCCAAGCTGTTGCCTGGGCCGCTGCTGCTCGCTCCTCCCTATCTGGCTAGCGCCCTCACCGCCCTGCCCCACTCTTAGCTTGGCTGAATCAGGCACCTTGACGGCAGCCAGAGGCCTGCCTGGGGGGAGGGGGTCACACGCACCCCCCTGCCCTCTGCTGCTGCTGCAGGGCGCGCCTGCACCCAGGTTGGCTCCCTGTCGAGCAGCCGGCGCCCTGTTTGGAGCTGTGGACTCAGGGTGGCGGGCAGGAGCCAATGCGGCTGTGAGTGGGCTGCCCCTGCCCCTGCCCTTGCCCCTGCCCTCTTGCCCTCTTGCCCTCTTGCCCTCTTGCCCTCTTGCCCTCTTGCCCTCTTGCCCTCTTGCCCTCTTGCCCTCTTGCCCTCTTGCCCTCTTGCCCTCTTGCCCTCTTGCCCTCTTGCCCTCTTGCCCTCTTGCCCTCTTGCCCTCTTGCCCTCTTGCCCTCTTGCCCTCTTGCCCTCTTGCCCTCTTGCCCTCTTGCCCTCTTGCCCTCTTGCCCTCTTGCCCTCTTGCCCTCTTGCCCTCTTGCCCTCTTGCCCTCTTGCCCTCTTGCCCTCTTGCCCTCTTGCCCTCTTGCCCTCTTGCCCTCTTGCCCTCTTGCCCTCTTGCCCTCTTGCCCTCTTGCCCTCTTGCCCTCTTGCCCTCTTGCCCTCTTGCCCTCTTGCCCTCTTGCCCTCTTGCCCTCTTGCCCTCTTGCCCTCTTGCCCTCTTGCCCTCTTGCCCTCTTGCCCTCTTGCCCTCTTGCCCTCTTGCCCTCTTGCCCTCTTGCCCTCTTGCCCTCTTGCCCTCTTGCCCTCTTGCCCTCTTGCCCTCTTGCCCTCTTGCCCTCTTGCCCTCTTGCCCTCTTGCCCTCTTGCCCTCTTGCCCTCTTGCCCTCTTGCCCTCTTGCCCTCTTGCCCTCTTGCCCTCTTGCCCTCTTGCCCTCTTGCCCTCTTGCCCTCTTGCCCTCTTGCCCTCTTGCCCTCTTGCCCTCTTGCCCTCTTGCCCTCTTGCCCTCTTGCCCTCTTGCCCTCTTGCCCTCTTGCCCTCTTGCCCTCTTGCCCTCTTGCCCTCTTGCCCTCTTGCCCTCTTGCCCTCTTGCCCTCTTGCCCTCTTGCCCTCTTGCCCTCTTGCCATCTTGCCATCTTGCCCTCTTGCCCTCTTGCCCTCTTGCCCTCTTGCCCTCTTGCCCTCTTGCCCTCTTGCCCTCTTGCCCTCTTGCCCTCTTGCCCTCTTGCCCTCTTGCCCTCTTGCCCTCTTGCCCTCTTGCCCTCTTGCCCTCTTGCCCTCTTGCCCTCTTGCCATCTTGCCATCTTGCCATCTTGCCCCGCTGCCTGTGCAACACGCAGTGACCCCCTCCACTGCCGGGTTAGGCCGCCCCCCCAGCTCTGGCTCAGCCTCCCCTGCTGCCGCACCCCTGGGCCTCCCTGCCAGCACCTTTCCCACTGGGTCACCCGCCGGTTTCCCTGCCGGCTTCCCAGCCTTTGGCCCCACACCCAGCACCACAGCCACAGGAGGCACCATGGCCACCATGGGCTCAGCAGCTGGCAGTGGCCTCACCACACGCACTGTGGACGGGGTGACCACCACCACCTTCACCTCCGGCCCAGGGGCTACCTCAGTCGCATCTGGCAGCGTGATGGGGTCAGGTGGGTGAGGCCACTGCTGTTTTCAATGCTGCTGCTGCTGCTGCTGCTGCTGTTGATGAATATGATGATGCTCCAACAGCATTGCTGCCGTTGCCACCGAGCTGCTACTGCCACAGCTGCTGCTGCTGCTGCTGCTGCTGCCATGGCAGGCTTTCCAGCAGTCACCAGTGTGCAGAGCTCCAACACCCCATCCTTTGGCTCCATCCTCCCTGCTGGCGTTACTTGGTCTTCTCCCTCCTCTACATCACCCACCTCGCAAACATCGTCAACATCTGGCGGCGGCAGCAGCAGCAGCAGCAGCAGCAGTGGAGGGGCGGGGGGCAGGGGGAGCAGCAGCAGTAGCAGCGGCGGTGGCAGCAGCAGTAGCAGCAGCAGCACTGGTGGCAGCAGCAGCAGCAGCAGCAGCGGCGGCTCGGGGGGAGCCCCGAACAGCACCCTAGCGGTGACCAGCCTGCCCTGTGTGGACGCTGCGCCGCAGTATGTGCTGCAGTGAGCTTCTAGTGGCGGCCAGCATCTGGCTCCTGACTCATGCCCCTCAGGTCAGGCCTGAGGTGGAGGCTGAGGTCAGGCGTAGAGGCTGCAGTGAGAGGGCAGCCAGCACCTCAGCAGCTCGTGGGTCGCCCCACTGAGTTCAGGTCTGGTGCTGCAATGAGCTGGCAGCCAGGCCACACGGACACACCTACCCTTGAGCCATGCCTCTGAGGTCAGGCCTGAGGCCAGGCCCAGTCGGTGAGCTGAGTGAGCCACTGAGATGATGCCACTGAGGTTAGGCCCTCGGGCCCTGGCCTTGGCCACCAGAGACCACAGCAATAGCCTGGGAACAATGTCAGCTGGGTTCACTCATCCTCCTCCTCCTCCTCCTCCTCAGCCTCGGGCTCCACTGGGGCTCCCACAGCAGGTCAGGCCGGAGGTCAGGTCCGGGGTCCAGCCTGAGGGCAAGTGCGGGGGCAAGTCTTGGCTTGACTGCATGTGGTCAGCACTTGGCCCCAGCCGCTCAGGGTACAACCCCTTGGTCAGTGTGAAACCGGCTGCTGGCCTGACATCAAGCCTAAGAGGGCAGGTGTGGGGACTGCTCCGAGGTCAGGCCTGAGGGGCGCCTGGGCAGGACTGCATGAGGGTAGCCTGGGTAGTTGGACCCCCCCAGGGGAGGGTAGAGTGTTGGGACGAGCCCTATGGCGCACCCCTCATGCTCCTGGTCAGCTTCAGGGCACCTTCCATGTGCATTGCTGGTGGCTATGCGAGGCGCCATGGTATGCCAGGCCATGCTACGCCATGCTACACAATGCTGTGCAATGCTGTGCAACGTCATGCCTGATCCGAAGCCTTGCGCTCCTGGCCTTTCCCATTGCTGGTGAGCCATGCTGGCAATGACATGCTGGCGATGTGCAATGCCACCAGGGCATGCCACGCTCAGTGAAGCCAAGGTCATGCTGCAGAGCTGCAGCACCCCCTTAGCGGCGAGGCCAAGGGCATGGGCGGTGAGAGCTGGTGCAGTCAACAGCTTGCTCAGTGGCTGATGGTGTTGGTTGAAGAGGGAGAGAGTTGGATAGTTGTCCTCCTAGCAGTTGTATGTTATGAACCGAGTAGCCACAGCAGGTTGTTCGCGCTGTATAACAGAACCTTGCCCATGCGCTCACGTGACACTGATCCTTAGACCGTAGAGCAGTGTTGTGAATTAAACGCTTCAGAGTGATGTTGCCGCTATATCAGTATTGATTGAATTGGTGAAGTAATCTTTTTTGACCCTCCATCAGGGCCTCCCAACTCCCTTGAAAATGGGGTGTGTCCGTTTCACGCGGTTTATGGCTACACGCTACGGCTGTCCTGAGCGTCCATGACTATGTATATGATGCACTGCTTAGGCGTGAACCCGGCCTACAATTGACACGCTAAGGCTCACTGCAATTGGGCTCCTGCAATTGCAATTGGGCTCCTGCAATTGACACGCTAAGGCTCACTGAGCTTTGAGAGTAATATTGATTCTTCTGTCGCATCTGGGCATATGAGTAGAGTAGCCTTTGAATTCGCGATCATCACAAAAATAAGACATCTCTGAGTTTTGGCTGGATTTGCTGTTTTGGCTGCAAATCCTACCTGCTCAGCGGAGCCGCAGCTGAAGCTTGGAAAAGCCATTTAGGTGTGCCATGGTGTACTCGGACACTCCTGCATCATCACATGTTCGTCGGGTAACCTGTGCTGGCGGAGGAATGGCGGCAACTGCTGCGTGCACCTCACCTCGCGGGCTGGCAGCAGCGCCTATGCGTAGAGCACCAAGAGCACGCCTGCACAGCGCGATGTCTTGAGGGTGGCCGGCGGATCCCAACCACCCTGCCCACCACTATCGAAGCAGCTGCTGGTTGCTGCCGCAACTAGAGTCCGCGTTTAAGCCATGCCGCGCGGGGCTAAAGCCATCGGCCTGCTCCCGGAGCAATCGGTCGCATGTGACGGTCTTACATGCCAAAACATCAGAGTTGGGAGGCCCTGACCCTCCACCCTTGCCAGCCGAAATATTGACCGTCAGCCTGCAGCTGTCAAGGGTGAAAGTAAACAACGCAAAACTGAGCAAAATCATGCTAACAGACCTGCCAACCACCTCCCGACCATTGTCATGTCGACTTATGTCATAGGCTGACAAGACATGAGACATGAGCACAAGGTTGATCATTTCAAACAGGGTTTACACATGTCTCAGTGTAGTCTGTTCTCAGTACCTCTCATGGTCTGTCTGTTCAACGATTGTTGCCACAACGAACCATCAGTGAAAAATAGAGTCAACACATCGACAACAACTACAGCATTGCCCGGCCGTAAATTGTAATTGGCCTGCATTCACCGCCGACCATTACACTTCCGTTTTCAAACAAATCATTTGCATGGGCCACGAACATCCCTGCACGAGTAAAATTGGTAAACAAGAGGCACAAGGGAAAAAGTGCTTTTCGAGCGTTGCGTAGACAAACCACAGGTGGCTTCTGACACCAAACCCTGATGCATGCTTCATGACCAAGCCTGCAAACAACTGAGCAAGTTTAGGAGCCTGATACAGTCACGCTTTTGGCTCTCCGACTACAGGCCAGTGCAGCGCTTCACGTCACCCACCCCACAACAGGCGGGCAGCAAAGCAGGAGGATAACATAACGTAAAAAGGGTGACTAGTGGCACAGCAGCCCTACACCTCACAGCCCAGCAGCACCCTGACGGCAACCCTACAGCGTAGACTGGCACACCAGCACTGATGAGCTGGCACCACTGCTCCGGCTCCCCTTGTTTGCACACCCAGCAGCCCTTTGCTATGACAGGCCATGGTTGCACCAGCAGCTGGCTGGCAGGTATGCAGTCACGGCCAGCACCACAGCAGAGCTGGTCAGCTGACAGGACAGCGAGCCAAGACAGTCAGGGCTGAGGCAACCCGCACAGGCCCAGCACCCCTGGTCGCAACAGCACCTCGTGACATCAGTAAGGACAGCTGGCAGCCAGGCAGCTGGCCACAGCCGTGTAGGTCAGGACCAACCTCCAGGCCAGGTCAAGGCTGACCTTGCAGGCCGGGGCTCACCTTGTGAATAAAGGCTGACCTCTTCTATTATAAGGCTTAACTTCACTGCATGAAGGAGGACCTTGTAAACAACCCTCTCACTTCATCTTATGCACAATGAGGACCTTGTGGGTACAGGCTGACTTTGCAGGTTAGGGCCGCCAAGACCTGTGGAAGGGCATGCATGAGGTGCAGCTTCCCGCCCGCTCCTCCCCGCTGCTGCTGCCGCCCCGGACCACCAGGTTTGCAGTCCTCTTGCCTCCCTGCACTGCTCCCTCCTGCAAAGGCTGCAGGCTGCGAGGGTGTGACCTGGAGTGGGCTGGAAGTGTGACTGATCGAGCTGGTGGGAGGGGCAGACCTGCTTGCTGGCTTGCAGGCAGTGGGGGGCTGAGGGCAGGGGCCTGGGCGGCTGCTGCTAATGGCTTGGACCGGCGGCGGAACACGAAATATTTCTTGACTGCTGCTTTGACTGGGTGGGTGGCAGAGGTGGAGGCCGGCGGGTGGGTAGTACAGGCAGAGTGGGGAGTGGATGTCTTACTAGGAGGCCAGCTGCCTGGTTCGCCAGTAACAAGGCCACTGGCAGCACTGTCACCTATGCTGACAGCCACTGGAGCTGCTGCTGCTGCTACTGCTGCCGCCACGCCTGCTGCTGCTGCTGCCACCCCTGCTGCTGCAGGGGCTGCGGTTGCCGCTGCCACCCCCGCTGCCGCCAGCGCTACTGCCACCGCTGGCGCTTTCATTGTCTCAATACGTCGGGTACCATTCTTGAAGGTGGCGGTGGTGGGGGCGGCAGGGAGTGAAGCAGGCAGCTCGGAGCCTACCTCTGGCCCCACTGGCGAGGCAGCAGGCGGGGGGGAGGGGGTGTCGCTGGGTGAGCTTGTGCGGCAGGAGGTGCTGGTGTCGCTGCAGGGGTCCCAGGCAATGGGATGGGAGCGCAACAGTTCACCAGGGGGGCTAGCCACTGCAGTACAGCCACCCTGTTGCATGGAGAAGCCTGGTGAGGGCAGCGGCATGGTGACTGGGTCAGGGAAGGCAGGGGGGCAGGGGGTTGTGGGGTGCAGGGTGCCAGGCCCACAGGGGGGAGGGGGAGGAGGGAAAAGAGGAGAGGGGCTGCTGCTGCTGCTCCTGGGCAGACCATCCACTGTGGAGCGCCTGCGAGCAGGACGAGGCAAGGCATGCTGCATGGGACGCCTGCTGTGACACCCAACTAGCCCTGTGACCCCTGGCTGTGCTCATCAACAGTGTATTAGTTCAACAGGTGAGCAACAGCAGCAACCAGCAGCAGCAGCAGCAGCAGTTCTGGGATCACAGGCTGTGCTCGTCGTCAAAGTGACCTTACAGCGCGTCACCAGCGTGCCATGGTTGCACAGGCAGTGCTGCTGAAAGACGCGAGGCCACACTAGGTGTTGTGGGCCTGCCCGGGGACCCTGGTCAACATTGCTCAGGTTGGTCACAATCTCTTGCAAGGGGACCAGGGGCCGGCGGGCAGGGGCCAGTGGGGCATGGAGTAGGGGGCAGGATGTGCCAGCAGGGCGGGCAGGCAGGCAGCCCCACCTGCACAGTGCGTTCCAGTGCCTGGCAGTCATGCCGCAGGGGACCTCTGAGACCAGGGCCGGGGGGTGTCTGGTCAGGCCTGACTCGCTACTGCCGCGGGTCAGCCTGGCCTGACGCAGCCGCAGACCCAGCTCAGCCTCCTCATCAGAGCTCACTAACTGCCTCCCATCATACTGATGCTGGTGCACCGTCTGCTGCCCCTCCTGCCGCTGCCTCTCCTCCTGCTGCTGCCCCTGCTGCCCCACCTGCTGCTGCCGCTGCTGCTGCGCTTGCTGCTGCCCTTGCCGCTGCTGGGCCACAGGACTGACTGCAGCAGGGTGAGCTGGTAGTATAGGCTGTGCCGCCCTTGGCCAGGTGCTGCAGAGCTGGGTGTCCCCAATGCTGGTCTGGCTGCTGGCCCTAAGGGGCGGTGTCCTGGCCAGGACAGGCCTGAGTACCACAGAGCTGTCTCCAGCACTGCCGCCAGCACTGCCGGCAGCAGGTCTGCTCAGAGCAACTGGGCTGCGGGGGCTGGCAGCTGCAGAGCGACTGTGGGCCCCCCCCAGCATCGGGTGGCTACTTCGCTTGACGTCCACCTTGGCCAGCTGCCCCTGGGTAGGGGCTGGGCTGATGCTGCTGCAGCTGCTGGGGCTGTCACTGGGGCGGCAAGCCTGGCCCTCTTGTGCTGAGAGTGGCGTCCTCATAGGGCCAGCGCCTGCTGGTGTGTGCACCACGCTGGCCTGGCTGCTAGGAGCACCCCACCGCTGCCCATGTCCCTGCGCCCGCTCTGCTTCCACCCAGGCTTGGTGGGACACAGTCCTTGAGCGGGCCCACCTGGGGTCTTTGGGCACTGAGAAGTGCTGGGTGCAGCTGCGGCTGCTCTTGCTGCTGCTCAGGCTTTTCACCAGGAGCCGGGGCGGGGCAGGGCCGGGGCTGGTGCATGGGGCGTATGCTTCCAGCCGCATCACCAGCTCCTGGACCGTGGAGGGGGTGAGGCGCAGTGGGAGGCTGCTGCGGTCAGGGCTACCGGCAGGTGCAGGGAGGGGGAGGGCAGGCTGGGTGTGGGGGTGCTGGGAGCCGCTGTGGCGCAGTGAGGGGAAGGAGGGTGCGGAGTGTAGGTGGGTGAGGCGGCAAGGGGGAGGAGGGAGGCAGTTGGAGAGGGTGGGCTGCGGGGCTGCTGCTGGAGGTGCCAGATGACAGCCAGTCTCAGGCGGCAGCTCCAGCCCAGCTGGCAGTGTGGCTGCCCGCTTGGGGCAGTGCTGCACTGTGTCTGGAACTGGGCTGAGGTGCAGGGAGGCTGTCAGGCCAGGGGCAGGGACGAGGCTGGGCCAGCGGCTGGGCTTGCCCTGCTCACACAGCCACGCTTGCTGCTGGAACACCTCCAGTGGGGGCAGGGGCAGGGGCACGGGGCCGGCACTGGGCTGGGGCTTGTGGTGCAGCTGACCGATGTAGCGGTAGTTGGTTGTAGAGGCTCGCCGGCCCTGCCGCACAGGTCTGGGCGGCGACTGTAAGCTGGGCAGGGAGCAGGAGGGTGGGGAGGAGGGTGCCTGGGAGCAGCAGGCGCGGGGGCTGTCCAGGCCTGGGTCAGAGTGGGGGTGGTGGCGGGGCAGGTGGGGGCGGGGCGACCAGGCTGACCCAGGGGAGGTAGCGGCTGTGAGGCAAGGCAGGCTGGCTAGGGAGGACGCTGTGCTAGACTGGCGGCTGCAGCACTGGAGCTGTGGCTGGTCAGCACTGCACTGCCTGCTGCTCTGGGGCAGTGGTTGGGTGGTGCTGCACTGCCTGGTGCTCTGGCTTTTCAGGCTGGGCTGAGGTGGGGAGGTGCGGACAGGTAGCAGCGCCCACCCAGCTGGTGGGCTGGTGCTGCTGGGTGCAGGGCTGTGGTTGTGCTGGGGGCTGGTGGAGGTGGTGGGGGGCCGGGGGGCCGGGGTGCACCCCACTGCAGCCTCTGTGCTGATGGCCGACAGAGTGAGCGCTGCGGCTGCAGCTGGCTGCAACAGCTGGTGACAGGTGGCCAGGTCGCTGGGGCCAGGCTGGCAAGGGTGGGCAGGGAGGCTGGCACAGCGCATGGTAGCCTGCTGAGCTGCTGGTGCCATGAAGGGGCTAGTGGATGGCAGCAGCTTGGATGCACCTGGAGCGGGGGCTGTGGGCTCCAGCACCACTGCAGCGGGCTGGGTGTGGAGGTTGGGGGGGCTGGGTGGGGCAGGCGGGGCTGCGGCAGGCTGGGGGAGGGAGGGCTGGGCCTCAGGCTGGGTCCTAGGAAGGTTCTGCGCCACTGCCACAGCTGCAGTGGGTTGTGATTGAGCGGTGGGGTCAGCTTGTTTGGCAGGCGGCAGTGCCGCTGCTGCTGTCAGGGTGCAGGAGGGGTGGTAGGTGGGCACCAGGCCGCTGGATTCTCCTTGTCCTGGTGCTGGTTCTGCCATGGACTTGGCTTGGACCAGGCATGGTGGCGCAGGAGCAGGTGGTGGGGTTGCCTGGCAGCTGGGCAGGTGCGGCTCGCTGCTGGGACTCATGCAGCCAGCAGGGGCTAGCTCCATATGTGAGTGGCAGCGAAGGAGGTGGCTGCTAGGCCCCTGGTCCCATTCAGCCACCTTTAGGTCAGGAGGCTGGAGGCAGTGGGGGGAAGAATGAGGGGTGGGGGCTAGGGCTGGGGCAGGAGCTGGGGTGGGAGCAGGGGTGGGAGGAGGGGTGGGAGCAGGGACAGGGGTTGAGAGGGGGGATGAGGCAGGGGCTGGGGGAGGGGCTGGGGCTGAGAGAGGGGCTGGGGCAGGGGCTTGGGGAGGGGTTGGAGTAGGGGCTTGGGGAGGGGCTGGGGCAGGGGATTGGGGATGGCCTGGGGATGGGGGAGGGGCTGGGGCTGAGAGAGGGGCTGGGGCAGGGGCTGGGGGAGGGGCAGAAGCTGGGGGAGGGGCTGGGGCTGAGGAAGGGGCAGGGGCAGGGGCTTGGGGAGGGGCTTGGGGAGGGGCTGGGGGTGAGAGAGGGGATAGGGTAGGGGCTGGGGGAGGGGCAGGTGCTGAAGGAGGAGAGGGGGCTGGGGTTGGGGGAGGGGCTGAGGTAAGGGCTGTGGCAGGGGCAGGGGCAGGGGCAGGGGCAAGGGTAGGGGCAGGGGCTGGGACATTGGCAGGGGTGCCAGCAGCCCAGCAGGCCTGGGATTGCCAAGCCTGGTGCAGGCTGACCACCAGGTCACCAGCCTCTGCAGCGAATGGCTTTCTTCTCCAGCTGGTCTGGTCCAATGGCGACTGCTTGATGGCCTGATCAGGCCCTGCAGCTGCAGGTGGAAGGCCTGGCCGCTCTCCTGCTGCAATCAGCTGTAAGGGAGCTGGCTCGACTGCTGCACAGCAGCAGGCTCCCAGCTGGTGTGGGGCGGAGGGTGGTGTGGAAGGTGTAGCTGCAATGCAGGGAAGCAGCAGGCTGTCTGAGCGGATGCCCCCGGCAGCCCAGCCCTCCATGCCTGCACCTGGTCTCCCAAACCTGTCCAGCCCAGCCACAGTGGTGGCAGCCATCGTTTTCAGTGCTGCTGACCCCACCACAGAGGCAGTTGCAGCTGCTGCAGCCCTGGGGGCGGTTGCAGCTGTGGCGGCCTCGTCAGCAACCTCTAACATCTCCAGAAAAGGAAGGGCTTCAGACGTGGTGCAGGCTGACCCCGCAGCCAGGGGTGCATCAGCAGCTGTGGCCAGAGGGGGTTGCTGGGGCGAGGGGCCTGCAGATGGGCTGGGGGGACTGGGCGGTGCCTGGGTGATGCAGACAGCGCTGTCAGGATGGTCCCGATGAGGGTGAGGGGTGGCTGCTGGGCAACTGGGAGAGAGCCTCTCCGTCTCACACGGGTCTGATGAGCATGGGCTGGATTGCTTGGGACCCAGCTCAAGCTCTTCTGCTGCTGGTGTTGCTGCTGCGGGTGATGCTGTGGGCGTTGCTGATGCTTCTACCACTGCTGAAGCTGCTGCTGGTGTGAATTCTGCTGCTGCTGCTGCTGCTGCTGTTGCGGCAACTTCTTCTGCTGCTGCTGCTGCTGCTGCTGCTGGTGGCAACGAGTTTGTCAGGAGCATACTGGCAGAAGAGCCAGGCACAGGTGGGGCGGCATCTGCGGTGTTTACCCGCTGCCGGGGCCTGCTGGTTTTGGCTGTGGGCATGGAGGCCTTGACAGATGGGGTGGTGCCCCCCCTCTCCCACTGTGGAGCAGCAGGTGGAGCACCTGCAGCCAGGAGGTGTGGCAGGTGAGGGCACAAGCAGGCGCAAGGAGTGTGAGGCTCAGGGTTTGACTATGAGCTGGAGGGCGAGGCTGCATCTGCTTGCATGGTGGCAGGAGGGTCAGACTCTGCATCATGGTTTTCGTCGTGTCCTACCCCATACTGAAGCAAGTACAAGGGAACGATAGCAAGTGGCACAGAGAAGCACTTGCAGCTGGCAGAAGGCATGAAGATGTTGACTAGAATACGTGGCAGGGGTAAGCTCCACAAAGCAGAGTTTATCAGGCAGGGTGTGTTAGGGGGAGCCAGAGCTAGGTCAAAGCACGGCATGGCAGGACAGGGATGGGTAGGGTGGGTCAGGTCGGCGCATGGCAGGGTATGGTGATGCATGGCAGCATCAATGAGTGAAGGCTACTCTCACCCTTAGCCACCGAGGCCTTGTCACGTACTGTCATGGCCAGGCTGGCAGCTCTGCCCAGTGTGCCTGTGGCTGTTGCAGCACGAGGCACCAGAACTGGCTGGCTGGCGGTTGATGCTGAGGCACACGTCGCGGTGGGGTGGTTGATCAGGCTGTACAGCTCCTTGGCGTGACCAAACATCAGGTCGCATGTGGGACTGCCATGCCGACGAGCTTCAGCCGGGCCATGGGGCACGTGAGCAGCAGGACTAGCCGCCCAGCTGGAGGGCTGTTGCAGCGCATGATGGTGCTGTAGCGCATCGTAGTGCTGCAACCCTGTAAATGCAGCGGACTCTGCATGCCCCAGGAAGTCCATCAGAGCTGCTCGAGGCAACAGGTTGACGGGCTCTGCAGTTGGCCTTGCGTTTTCATGGGACGGGAGTGGGGCATAGTTCATTGGGTGGGGGTGAGTGGGGAGTAAGGGAGGTGGCAACCAGGGACGCTGGGATGGGGCACGCAAGTGCGTTCCCACTGCATCCACAGTTGTGTGTGTCTTCGCATCGTTGCTGGATGTCAGTGCCACATGGTGGCCATCAACCTGTGACCACAGCAGTAGCATGGGTACAATGTCAGCTGGGTTAACTTGATCCGCTGCGCTTCGACGATTTCCCATGTCCAAACACGGCTTGCACGGTATACCACAATTAGTCGCACCTCGGCAGTACCAAACCAAGCGTTGGCGCCATTGTAGAACTCCGCGGCATAGGTTGCATAGGAAATGGTGGGGGGGTGCTGATGATTGCTGGTGGGGTTGGCGGATGGTTGCTGCTGAAGCGGATCCCCGTTCTGGGTAGCTCTGGCAAGCAAGCGCTCGCGGACTTCAGCAACGGTCACCCCAGCAATGAACACTGCCCCGACGGTCTTTTCCAAGGCGTCTAAGCCCTGTGCCTTCATAATAGGCCGTTAGCTAATTGCTGTGTGGAGATGCTCAGTCAAGCTGCATCTGTTGCCTCGCTCCTTTGGGATGTCACTCCGCGCGAGCCCATCCAGGCTGTTGTTTGCCTGCGAACCTCGAATCCCAGGCCAAAACCTCCTATCTAATTCAGCTCATCACGGAAGCTCACACCTTCACACCACCAACAGGCTCTCTACAGGCTACACTACATGCCACTGCACAGGACAGTGTGTGTGTCTGTGTGCGTCGGTGAGTGTCGGCGCTCCTTCGGTGCCTGGTCACGTGAGCCGCATGATTGAAGCACCCCATGTTCCACAAAAAACTCCTGGTGGTCCATCATCTTCGATCCCTCAGCGAGTGTAGGTACAATGCTGCCTTGCCTGGATGCGGCTTGATACGGTGTCACTTCAAAGATTTCAATTGTGAGCTACAAGCCACGAAGCAGCCAGCCAGCCAGCAGCACAGGAGGCGGCACAAGGGCTGGGATTAGTTGTGCTAAGCAGGGGCGACAAGAGCAGAGCATCACACCAGCAGCTGGTAGCGACCTAGTGGGGCGCTTAGATTGCTGCAGTGGAGGTGCTGGCGGTGTTGTGCAGCATCTGGCGCTGAATGGAAATGCTTTTCACACTTCCATAATCACTGCTGTGGTGGGGCTCATGTACCGGTGTAGGCACAGCCTCGTTTCATTCAGACATAAGGGAGGTTCCCCTCTAGGCAGAGAAGGATAGCCAGGCTGCCACAGTATCGCCACAGTACCCTCCCTCTTCCACTGTGAAGCAGCAGGTGGAGCAGCTGCAGCCAGGAGGTGCGGCAGGTGAGGACACAAGCAGGCGCAGGCAGTGTGAGGTTATGAGGGTGACTGTGGTCTTGGTGGTGTCCAGACCCATTCTGATGCAAGTATGAGGCAGCGACAGCAAGTGGCACATAGAAGCACTTGCAGCTGGCAGCAGGCATCATGAAGTTGACTGGGATGAATGACAGGGGTGAACTCCCTCAAAGTTAAACTAAACAGGCGGCATGTATCAGGGCAACAGGGCGCACATTAAGGAGTAGGGAGCGTCCCATTCATGTAGCTCTAGTCGGTGGATGGGTGGTGAGTGGAGTGGCATGGTGTGGCGGAACCTTCCTGAACAAAAACATCATACATGCTGTGGCAGAATCCTCCACATGCACCTCACTTGCTCCTGTGTAGCAGGGCCTGGCAGTTCTGTGCCGTGTGTGCAGACATGGACTGCATGAACAGGAGCAGCAACAGCGGCTGCAATGTCCAGGGGGGCTGTAGATGTCGATGTCAAACAGGGTCAGCATCACGTAGCAGTCAGTCAAGTGCACCGTAGTTCCTGAAGTCAACCGACCCAGCCATGGTTGCCATGGCTGTAGGAGAACAAGACCTGGCTACAGATGTGCGTGTAAAGGACAGGGGTGAAGGTATGTTTCTCTGGTCAGGAACCTAGCTGCTGCTGTTAATGCAGCTACTGACATTTGGTAAGGTGCACGTCTGCATACACAGCATGTGCCTTGGAAACCAGCAACAAATGAGACACATGTGGAACACTCACCACTCGAGCCATATCCACCCTGGTTCTACACCCTGGAACACCAGGCCATATTCCAGCGGAAGGGACAGAGTAGATGCTGTCTATTGATACGGAAGAAGCTCTGGCGCGCTCAGGCGCCTCGACATTCTCAGGTGCCTCAGACAAATGTCACATTCTAAGTTCCACGGTGAAGTTGTGTTTCGTGGCCTACATCCCTTGCTCTGATGGCCTGCTTTAGACGCTCCCGCACAGCCTCTTTGCAGGGCTCGGAGGAGCTGGGTGATGAGCTCTTCGCAGGGCTTGTCGCTGCTGGCGACAAAGACAAAGCCCGTTAGAGCGAACTTGCATCACTCTTCGCTGCGGCCACGCCTCCACTGTATGCCGACCGCACCTCCATGGTGAGCTATGCCGACCTGCTCTGCCAGTGCATATGGCACGCTTTATGCTGGCAGCCCACATCTTGCAACTACACAATGACTTCTCAAATAGGGTAGCCATCTACCACATCACCCATCAACGTTTGGCTCGTTCGTGAGGTGTGTAGTCCAGTTTCCACTGTACTGCAGGTCATCAATTTCGAATGCCTCAGCATGGTGGATCCTCCCCCTGTTGAAGACACCGGCAGCATGCGACTGAGTCAGCCCTCCCAAGGCTGGCTGGAGCCGGCCCCGCTATACATGCAACCCAGCAGGCGCCCCTCCAGCTCCCCCCACAGCTGGCTGGCAGACAGAACTGCAAGCAACAGGCCAGCCAGCCCAGCAGGCCCAGGTCCAGCTACTTCCCAGCTTCCCCCAGTCACACCTAGGTTGCCTGACTTGGCCAACCGCTCCACAGCAGCCACCATCCCCAGTTTCGGCAGGTCAGGCAGGTTGGCAGCTGCTGCCGTAGCTGCTGCAGTCGCTGTGTCAGGGTCAGGCGCGGTGGTGCCCCTCCCTCAGCAGCAAGGGGAGTATGCCTTGAGCCAGGGTCAGGAACACAAGGTGCTCAGCGGCAGGCCAGGCCAGGCTCAGGAAAACAGGTCAGTCAGTGGTAGACCAGGTCAGGCGCATGCACACCGGGCAATGAGTGGCAGGCGAGGCTTCGTGCGCATGCAGTCCATCCTGCCCCAGCACTCCACACCCTGCTCTGCTGCCACCTCCCCTAGGGAGGGCGCTGACCTGCAGCAACCTATGCAGCACGGTCATGAGCAGCAGCAGCAGCAGCTACAGCCGGAGAGACAAGTGCAACAGCAAAAACATGGGCAAAAGGCACCGCAGCTGGGGCAACAGCAGCAGAGCAGTGGGCAGCAACAGCAGCAGCAGCAAGGTGATGAGCAGCAGCAGCAGCAGGGGACAGCGTGGGAGGGGAGTGCTGAGTCAGCTTACCAAGGTGTGTGCCCTGCAAGCACGGCACCACCACCGACACCACCACCAGCTGGCACTACCACCGACAGCATCGCATGTGCTGCTATGTTCATCACTAGCGCAACATCATCATCATCATCATCATCATCATCATCATCATCATCATCATCATCATCATCATCATCATCATCATCATCATCATCATCATCATCATCATCATCATCATCATCATCATCATCATCATCATCACCTCTGTGTCTCTCTGAAGCGATGAAAGAAAGTGAGGATGGGATGAATGAAGGGGAGTAGCACCGTCTGGGCAGGAAGCATCACTACCAAAGAGCCATCACCAGGGTTATCAGCCCGCTTGCTGCCACCACTGCCTGTTGGCTGCAGGTCCTAGCCTAACTTGGACAGCCAGCAGGCGTGCACTCGAGGTGCTGGTGGTCAAGGAGGAGCACTTCAGCCGCACTGACAAGGTGAACAGCCCTGGGAAGTCATCATCATCATCATCATCACCTTGACCACTACTATCATTCCATGGTGTTTGTTGGGATGCGGTCCTATAGATGAGACAGTTTAGGGGAGGCAATGAAGCATTGGGGCCTTCAGTGTGACAACATGTGTGAGGTTACTGCAAACCATGACAGCCGGTACAAAATGGGACAAGGAAATGACTATCTTGCGCAGGAAGTCAGGTGGTGAGTAATGTGCCAAGTGCAACAGAGCAGTCAGGTGTGGTCTCACACACACAGCCCTGGCCGCACTGCGCTCACTGGCTGCACTCTGACCCTGCTGCAGGGCCTGGGCCAGCTGAGCCACCACCAGCGGTTGAGTCAGAGGCTGCAGCGCCTGAACCTGGACATGCTGACAATGGCCGGCGATGGAAACTGCCAGGTCAGGGTTAATGCGGGCAGCAGCACTGGGGCCAGGCAGGCAAGAGGAGTGCGTAGGTCAGCGTCAGGGTTAGTGCTGGTTCAATTGAGTTCTCAGTTCAGTCCAGACTCAGTCATTGTCAACCTAGTCATCACTGGGGCTAGGCAGCTCTCAGACCAGGCAGGCAGGGGCGATGCGTTTGACTGTACTTCATTACACCCTTTATTCCCATGCACATGGCGTGGGCGCCTCCACCTACACTAATGCTACTATGTGTGTTGCTAATGCTACTATGCTAACATGTGTACATGCACAAACCCCTGGCGACAACTCAAGGGGGGGCACATACCAGTTGTTTTTCTGTTGTGCACAGTTGCATGATTTTTACCTCACAGTGTCATGGCACTGATAGGAGCTGATGAAGGCTCGATGGGGTCACACACTACTGAGCCTTAGGCTGCTGTTGCTGCCGTTGGGCCTTGGGTGGCCAGTCTCGCAGCCACTTGTACCCCAGGTCAGGTTATTTCTTGCCCTTATCCAGCAGCTCAGTTGCCCAGGCCACTGTTCAAATGGGCTCTACCTGCTCTTCCTGGTGCACTGTATGTTAAGCACTGCATTGCAGTCTCTGTCTACCTGCCTGGCTGCGGCGCTGGCTGGGCTTGGCTGCCTTGCCCTTGGCCTTGCCTTTGCCATTGTGCTTTGTGGGCAGGGAGGCTACTGGCTACTGGCTATGGCTACTGGCTGTGTGGCTACTTGGCTTGGCCACTACCGGACTGTCTGGTCATGCTGCTGGCTCCATGCTGGTCGCTGCTGGCAGCCGGGTATTGCACCTACCCAGGGATGGGGCTTGTTCACAGCTGAGCTGACCTGGCCGGTGCCAGAATCACCCACCAGCACCACCTTCCCCCGCCACTGGTCTGTAACCCTGTGACCTTGGCCTGGACCTTGCAGCAGGCCCGCAGCACCTCGCCAGCACCCAATCCACCCTGGGTGCCGAAGCCAGCTGCGGGAAGAAAACCAACAGCAGTTGACATCAGGATCGACTTGGCACGCCAGGGCCGCAGTCAGCTACACTGCATGCCACCCCACCACCTCCCAGTACATCAACCCCTCTCACGTTCTTCAAGAAGCGCTGCAGCCTGGGCTCCCTACAGCCTGAGCCGCTGCCATGCCCACTCCGGTCTGGCCGGGGGTCCAGGTATACCTCCCACACCGCGTCCTAGGTGGTCAGCGTGACGTGATGTGCCGCAGGTTGGCCTCCAGGGAGGTGCCAGCTGTGCCGGCTGCTGCCAGGTGCTGGAGGTGGGCCTGCATGGGTGCCAGCCACAGCTGCGGGGTGTTGCGGCAGGCTTTGTTCGTGACACTGGCTTGTCGCACCTGGCCCTTGATCTTCTCCCACCTGACCAGCTCATCTGGTAGTGGCTGGCCCTATGCATCATCCCATATCACCTTTCACCTGATCTCCTTTAAGCCCCGCAGCACAGTGCCCCAAGGGACGCTTGCCTCGTGGTAGTGAGGAATTGTGGCGAGCATCAACAGCGGCAAGCTGCTGCACACATTGCGGAGCACACATGTATCGTAGCACACACATTGTATCGTAGCACAGCGCGACAAACCTCGGGTTCGCGGGATTCGCTGTTCTCATTGGTGGTGCTCGCCTCCCGGATCACTGTCCTGCATGGTGCTGCGCTTTGCCACACTCGTTGATTTCGCCTTTCAGAAGCGTGTAACGGTTGACGTAAATATGGGTTTACATATGGGTTTACATAGTTTGGATGGGTTGGCGTTAATATGGGTTTACATAGTTCGGATGGGTGTTTGAGGCCGATTGTTGCTAGGCTTACACATCAGCGGCACTGGGCCGCTTCCTTGGAGACATTGCGCCACTAGGCTCATGCCTTCTCATATCTGCCCATACCTAATTATACCCGTGTGTCACTCACTCTCACACCTCCAAAGGGCACCTTCGAAGGGCACCTCCTAAGGGCACCTCCAAGGGCACATATACAAAGGGCACCCGACACCATCAGGGGACCCAGTACAAGCCGCCAAGGACATCTCTTTGAATGCTGCTTCTAAGGGCACATCTAGATTTCCGGTACATAGCGTGCTGGCACATCTAGATTTCCGTCAGGGTCAAAGAAACGTGTGACCGGGCAGGTTCAGGGCTGGCAGGGGAGTGCTGGGCCCAGGCTCTGAGGCTGCTGGCTGTGAGGCTTCCTGGCTGCTGCGTTGGGCCTGTGGGGGCTTGCGGGGGGCCACTACCGGGCACCACATCAGGCTCCTCACTGGCTGGTGACGCTGCTGGCTCCAGGCTGGGCGCACAAGGCGGTGTTCAACCTGCCCTGCTGGGGGCTTCCAGTCCACAGGCCTGGTGGCCCTGCGTTTGACCAGGTGCCTCTCACAGGGCTGCTGGCCATTCACTGCTGAGCTGACCCGGCTGGTGCGGTGCTCAACCACAAGCACCACCTTGCCCCGCCACTGGTCTGTGCCCCTGGGCCTGCACACCACCTTGCAGCAGGCCCGCAACACCGCATCAGCACCCCACCCACCCTTGCTGCCAATGCCAGCTGCTCCAAAGAACACCACCAGTTGTTTGGCACGCCCATGCCGCTTGATGGACACAGCCGCCATGTCTTCCTCCAGCTGCAGCCATGCACACAAGGCGCACATGTGGTGGCTAACATGGTGGCACACGGTTATCAGTTGGATGCGGCTCTTGCTCTGCGGCACTGAGCCGCTTCCTCGGAGGCATTGCGCCACTAGGCTCATGCCTTCTCATATCTGCCCATGCCTAATTATACCCGTGTGTCACTCACTCTCACACCTCCAAAGGGCACCTCCAAAGGGCACATATATAAAGGGCAGTATACAAAGGGCACTCGACACCATGAGGCGGCCAGGGCCTAGTCAGCGCGGGGCACAGGGCTGGTGTCAGTGACAGGGTCTGCCAGGGTCAAAGAAACGTGTGACCGGGCAGGTTAAGGGCTGGTGTCAGCGGCTTGCCCTTCCTGTTGCGATGTTGTTGTTGTGATGCTGATGTTGTGCTGCGCAGTTCCGCACCATCTCCTTTGAGCTGTTTGCCACCCAAGACATGCACCTACATGTGAGGAGGGTGGTGATGGAGCACATCAAGTAGGTGCGTGGGAGGCAGGCAGGCAGGCAGGAGGCTGCACGGTGCTGGTCTGAGCTGCTGTGGGCTGCTGGGCAAGAAAGCTGTGGGGTGACCTATGTGAAGATGGCAGTCAAAGGCTGGTGGGAATGGGCCAAGGTGGCGGTGTGATACTGATGTTGCTGCCAGGCCAACAAAACTTGTCCAACAAGGAACAACATGTTGAACTGTGGGTAATCTCACTCAGCTACTACAAACATGTTGTAGCATCCTCGGTCGCACCCTTGATGACTACCAACCCCATACCGGTGGCACTCGTTCAAGGGGCTAATCCTCCTTGACCACTGGGCACCTCACCAAAACTAACAGCTTCATGCTTCATGCAACAAAAAGCAGGTGAAGCAGCTGCAGCCAGGAGGTGCGGCAGGTGAGGACACAAGCAGGCGCCTGATGTTGCTGCCAGGCCAGCATGGCCAGCTGGTTGCTTCCTCGTTGGTCTCTTGGTACATGACGCATCTGCGTCCTTGGGCATGTTGCATGCCCCGCCTGCTGATGGCGAGCTTGCACATCCTGTGCAGGTCACACTGCATGGAGTGTGGGTGTAAATGCTGTCCAGGTCCCACCATGCGGAGTATGAGTGCTTTTTGGGAGAGGACATGGACGCCTACATCACCTGCATGAGCCGAGCTTGCACATGGGGGGACGAGCTGACCCTGGTGGGGGCCTGAGGGGACCTAGTCAGGAGGGCCTATTGGGCAGTAACCGTGCTAAGTGACTGCAAGGCAGCTGGTGGCCAGGGGTGAGCTGAGGCGCTGCTGGGTGGAGTGGAGTGCAGGAGGAAGGTGGAAGGGGTATGGGGTATGGGGTAAGGATAGGACAGGGGAAGGATAGGGGAAGGGTATGGGAAGGGGCAGGGTAGGATGAAGTGGAGGAGGAAGGGGTAAGGGTTACACGGTATGGTAAGGGTAGGGTTAGGGAGAGGTAAGGTTCCTCTGTTTGTGAACTGAATTGAAGGGCTGAGTAGGCCTGGGGATGGGGTGCTTTGTGTTGGCCAGGGGGGCTACATGGCTGTTGCAAGGCGAGTGGGGGCGCAAGGGGCTTAGCAAGGGCGGCATGTGCTTAGTGAAGTGTGTTTGACTGAGCTTTGCCTCAGGAACTCAGTCTACGGCCTTGACATGCGGTGCATGGCCTCATGCTCTTATACTGTTAGCTTGGTAGGTGCTATGCCATGATATGCTGTGCCGTGACAATGCTGTGACAGTGCTGCTCTCCCCGATGCCATGTGATGATGATGGTGCCTCATGCAGCCTCATGCATCCACATGGACGCCCGCTACCTGCTGCCACCTGACCCTCAGCACCTGCCTCATCAGCCCAGTTAGGGTGACAGCAGGCGCAGGAGCCTTTCATTGTCCACAATAACTCACAACATACATGCATGCTTGCATGCATGCATGCCTGGTGCTGGTGTACTGTGTGGGTGCAGCGAGCTGCCTGTGATGCCTTTGGCGTCTTGACGCACGTGGTGACCAGCGATGCTCAAAACTGGTGGGTAAGTGCAGGCTCTGCTTGATTGCACCAGGACCCGGCCCCAATCTGCTGCTTGCTGGCTAGCTCCTAAACCTAGCAAGATTCTGACCTTTATCCTAACGCTAAACCTGGCTAAATTAACCCAAACATGCCAGCAAGGGGTGCAGTGCCTGCATTATGTGCTTGCTTCAGCTCTGCGCAAGCAAGTCAGGCAAGGCAGCTCACCTCCTAGTTTGCCTGGGCCCTGGGCTCAAACCCTGTGGCGCCTGGGGCTGCAGGTACCTCAAATACCAGCCAGCTAACCTCAAGAGTGACAAGGAGATGTTCCTCACCTACATAGCACCCATCCACTACAATGCCATCAGGTGAGCCAACACCACCAGCAAACAGCAGAGTCAGGCCAGCGTATATATACCAGTGATTCTTTTTTTGCGTAATACGTAACGATCGGAACCAAAAGCTTGTTTTCTAGGCCTGGATTTCGTTACCAAACGGACCCTTGCGTCGGCTGGCCTCGGCTGCTTCGTAACCGAAAATTGTCTTTTTGTGTAAAATAATTATAAAAAATGTCTTTTTGGCAGAAGAAAATGCTGCGATGCTTGTTTTTCGTTACCAGTCGGGACCAACTGCGTAACCAGCCATGTGGTGGTCCAGGACCCTTCGTGACCAGCATCAGCTTGGCTGTTTTGAAAAACGAATCACTGATATATACTGCTGGTGTGTTTTTATTTCATGAGCTATGGCTCATCGCATA
The DNA here is from genome assembly GCA_030144725.1 of Haematococcus lacustris. Taxonomy (NCBI): domain Eukaryota; kingdom Viridiplantae; phylum Chlorophyta; class Chlorophyceae; order Chlamydomonadales; family Haematococcaceae; genus Haematococcus; species Haematococcus lacustris. The sequence continues at coordinate 7,719,687 of JASKMD010000003.1, forward strand.
TGGTTTCTAGATCATCCACTTGCAAGTTGCCAATGGCCAATGGCCAATCCCTGTCGTGACATTAGGCTGTGCAAGAAGCTGGTTGTCGTGCATCACCCCATGCCTATGATGCAGTCGTCATCATCATTACATGGCATCGGCCTGTTGGCATCGCTGCAACACTGAGTACACGTGCTATGGTTCAGGCCCGCCTTCAGGGGTCATCGTGCAGCACATCTTGGCTGTGATGCAGTCATGATGCACCATTATGAATGCGCAGGCGGAAGAGCTCGCTGCAACTGCTGACACACTCGCTGGGCACCAGTTTCAAACGCTTGAACCGCGCCGCATCCAAAAGGGCCGACGCCAGCGACATCTGCTGAGCTGTGTGCGCCTTTGCACCCTACAGTCTAAGCAGATGCGTAGTTTTGATGGTTAAGACCACAGCAGGCACACACCACCACTTGGCGACACATGTTACCTGCAACAGCAGCAGCTGCAACAGAAGCCGACACAGTAGCTAGTAGCAGCAGCAGGGGCATGCAGTATAGGTGGCTTTGCTGACAGCTTAGGTCAGCACCTCCCTCCCACCTACAGAGACAATGCACTGTGATGCAACCATCCCTGACCTCTGCCCCGACCCTGACCCCAGCCCTGACCCTGACCTTGACCTTTGCCCTGATTCTGGCCCTGACCCTGACCCCAGCCCTGACCCTTGATGGCCTGCTGGGCTGCTGCCTTCTCCTGCCCAACAGCCAAAGTCACAAGCAGCCTGAGTCACAGTCACCCTGGCCCAGCACCCTTGTCTGCCTGCCCGCCTGCCTGGCCCAAGAAGCAGTTGCCCTCACCTGTCCATACAGCCTCGGGGGGGAACCAGCAGCTATGCCAGTCTGGTGTAGGCCCACCCTTGCTGACACTGCCCCTTGATCCACCACCAGCAGCTGTGCAAGGCTGTTGTAGGTGCATGCTCAATTCATACTGTTTCTAAGCTTCCTCGTCAGCCAAGCGCACCAAGGCCCCATGCCCTCCATGTGCAAACCACCATTGGCTGATGAGGGAAGTGCCCAGTATGGTGGCTGATAGAGAGTGCAACGCCCTGTGCGTTTGTGGTGTATGCTGAGAGCTTCATAGAGGCTAGTGCTAGCAAGGAGCCTCCTATGTGGTGTGTATAGTCTCTTCTGTGGTGCCTTGATGTGGTGTGGTGGCCGCCATGCCAGGATGTGCATGTGAAGTCTTTGATGGGACCCCATGGTGCCCGTCAGCCTGGTCTGGCCGCAGTGCCTCACTCGGGGTAGGGTCATTGATCACTCATTCATCAAGATTGTTGAGCCCCTGTTTCCCTGTCTCCCCCCCCATCTGCAGAGCTCTATTGGGGCATTAGTGATGTAACCACGGTGTAGATTGCAGCATGATGCATGGCTGGTGGGGCACACTGGCTGGGGTGGGGCAACAGGGGTGAGGAGGGTGTCACGTGGTATGCATTCAGTAAACAAGATGTGATAGGGGCAAGGGCGCGCAGTGCTGACGCATGATTCTGGGCTGTCAACCGTGTTTGCTTGTATTGGGCCGCCCGTGAACTAGCATGGACTAGGCAAGTGATGCCTGCTCACATGTGAGCTGTCACTTATGGGAGAGGCAGACTCCGCACTTCTACTGTTACCGCTACCGCCTTGGTTTCAATGAACCATACACAGCCTTGCCTACAGTTCCTAAAGACGTGTAATCAAGAGGCTTGACAGCTGATTAGCAGTGTTGCAACACCGTGACGCACGTTGCAGCGGTAGTCAGCTACAGCACGACAATTCCCAACAAATGTAGATACTAAACCCCCACAAAGGGAATGTGTGTGGTTACAGCTACTAGGGGAGCTCTAGCTACAGATACACACACCAGAATGACAGAGCTGAAGTGGGCATTAGGCACATTAGCAGCAGCCCTTACAATGATGAGCTCGCAGCCTGTGTTTAATTACACTTGTGCTTATTTTGGAGTAGCATGAGGGCTGTAGGGATCAAGGGTTGGTAGGCGGTGCTCGATGTTCTGCTTCGCTGGTTAACAGCTACAGCACAGGGCGATGGGCTGTTCGTTCGACGCCCTGAGTCGCGTGCTGCGTCGACTGCACCCCGGCGGAGAGACCGATATTGGCGGGAGCAAAGGACAGTTGTCACGTCCTGCTAGCCCTAGCGTACGCGGGTACGGATGGCGCCCGGTAGTACTAGCCTGTCAGCACCTGACAGCTTCAAACTTTTATGGCGCCTGACCCGCAGCTCGGATGCATCAGCAAAAGCGAACCTGCGGAATACATACGTGCCCGACGCAGCAGGTATTCATTGATTTGCTGGTTTCTCCATTCTATGGCATACTGAACACGCCCTGATGACGACCCTGTGCTGTCCGCCCTGTAGGCTTGCTCGCGACTCGTGCCTCTAGCTTGACGGACACTGCGCAAGTAAGCGTGCAAGCCCCCGTGCTCCCATTGCCAGGCATTGCCTTGTCCTCCAGGATTGAGGGAGCTTGTATGCAGGAGTCATTGCTATCACAGAAGCACCTTTGTCAAACAGGACAGCAGCCACCACAGCGGCTTACACCAGCCAGGGTCGCTAAAGCAGCAGATGCACCGGCTGGGACACCGCTTGAGAGGCTTGGTGGTGCTGTAGCAGGCCCTGCTGACTCTCCTTCAGTGGCAGACAGCAGCAGCGGCGCATTGAAGTCATCTGCCAGCCAGAGAGCTGCTGCACTGAAGGCCCTGAAGGCCCAGCGGCACACTCCTGCCTTAAGCCACACCAGCAAGAACAGTGATGCAGAGGTGGCCTCTGAGCAAAGCAGCTGCAACGGCAGGACAGCAGCAACATCAATGCCGCAACAGGAATTGACCAGCAGCAATCACCTCACGGAGAATGACACGCGCCAACCAAACAGGTCCTCTTTGAGCACCCTTGCCTCCCAGCTCCCGCTTGCAACAGACATGGCGCATGTCGACTCATGCTCCCATTCTCGTCAGACTATACCGGCAACCGCTGTTGTAGCAGATTTACTTTCTTCAGGTAAGGACACAACCACTTTTGCGATAGGAACCTTCCCTCTCCGGCATTGGTTTATTAGGGTACATCAGCATTCATCTTTCTGAAGATCGCGAATCTCTCCCCACTACCTCCCAGACCTGGTTTGGCTTTTGTCACTGCCTGCAGCTGTCTGAATATATGCCCATGTCCCCAGCCTGAACAGCAGCTTGCAACGTGTGTTGCATGTGTATCTTTTTGATGAAGATGCAGATGGCTGCCAAGGCTGCCAGATACTGACACCCAAAGCCCCAACTGACCAGGGCAAGTCACACCAGCCAGATCACAGCATGCATTACCATGATCCACAGGTGGGCCCCAGTAACAGTACTGGTCATACCTTTGCCATGCCACCCTGTGTTTCAGCCAGGCCTTGTGTGAGCCTGACCGCAGGCTGCAGCAGCAGAGCTCACCAAGGCACAGGCCGCTCTGGAGCAGCAGTCACAGGATGTGCTGCAAGCTAAGGCAGTGAACTTGCAGCTGCAGCAAGAGCTGCAGGATAGCAATCAGAAGGCAGCCCAGGTAGGACAATGACCTGCGAAGTGGTGCACCTCAGCCACAGTGTTCGCCATGGTAAAGGACCTCAAAGAGCATTGAGAAGACCCTGTTGCCGTGCCTTCAACTTCACCTTCACCTTCACTCCTTCCTTGCGCGCCGAATGCCAACAACATCAATGCTTGTGCACAACCATGCTTGTGGCCCAACCATGCTGCGCAGGCAGTTGCAGCCCTGGACGAGTTGCAAGGTGCTTACTCCATGCTACTCAAGCAGCACGCAGTGCTGTCACTGGAGGCTCAAGAGCAGCAAGCGGAGCTCTCTGACCAGCTAGCGCAGGTGTGCGTCTGCAGATGGCGGTGTAACAATGGCGGTGTCAGCACCTTGGCCCTCAACCTTGAGCCTTCATTGCAGTGGAACACTAAGTGTGGACCCCTACAAAACGACATTCCACCAGCTCATACCTGCTCATACCCGTGCGTCACTCACACTCCTACCTCCAAAGGGCAAGCCTCCAAAGGGCACCTCCAGAGGGTACCTCCAAAGGGCACAAGTGACAGGGCAGCATCCGTAACGGCTCCGTCTGCAAGGGTGGTGGCTTGAGTGGTCACACCCAATGTCATGGTCCCTGCTGACCTGCAGGCCAAAGCCTTGCAAGCAGCTGCGCAGCACCGTGCTGAGGCTGCCCAGGTGCTGATGGAATCACAGGCTACATCCGAGTTTGCAGCCATGGTGAGCAGTGCCAGTGATCCAGCCTGACACTACTCTGTAGATAAAGTGCAGGAAGGCTGTCCTGGAGGCAGTGGTGGTCATGGTGGTGGTGTCAGTGCGCCCATGGTCACATCTGTTGGGTGGCAGCCCTGATGAGGGCCGGTGGGGTGGGGTAGGGTAGGGTCTCACTGACCTCGTTTGTACTGTCAATCGGTTTTGTGGCATTTGTTCATACTATCAGGTAGTTGTGTGGCATGTGTCTGCTGCAGGAAGCAATGCAGATGCAGCTGACTGCGCTTTCCGCAGAGAAGCAGAGCCTGGCTACCCAGCTTGCAAAGGCCCAGGTGCGGTGCTGCAGGCAGTGCTGACCAGTGTTGTGCAGCATGCAATACCTCTGCAATACTGTGATGCACTGTGATGAGTGTGAGGGGGCATCTGGGGGAATTGTGTCGTGGCCCAGGGGTCCGTAACCACTCATGCATGTGTGTATCTTACACCAAGCGCAGTGAGCTCGTGGCTAATCAGGAGTATATTAGCAGCGCATGGCAGTGTCCTCGATGCCCTCCGGGCTTTATCTGATTACATATATGGGCTTCATACTGCCCTCAGATGGCCCATGGCTCCCCTGTTTTCTTTCTTGAGCTTTGCCCGCATCCCTGTGCAGTGCAGCCCAAGGTGGGCAGCTGAGGCCAGGGAGGGTGCCTGGGGTATCTGGGGGATGCAGTAACATGACATACTCGAGTTCATGCTTATGATGTGCCCCGCAGCCCTGTGACCTGTGCCCTGCAGCACCTCGACCCTCACTAGGGCCTACATTGGAGTGGACCAGTAGGGACCACTACACAATGGTGTTTTGTCTGTGTGGAAATCCCATGCACATGGCATGTTCCCATGCACATGGCATGGTCGCCTACCAAATGCACTATTGCCTGACCCTGTGAAAGGGCTATAGCCTAAAGTTGGCATGACTGATATGCACCACTTGTAAGCTGATGACATCTATAGGGGGGCAATGTTACTGTGGCGCAGGCTGCTGCTGCTGGGCCTTGGGTGCCTGGTCTCGTAGCCGCTTGTAGTCCAGGCCTGGGACTCCTTGCCCTTGGCTGGTAGCTCAGGCAGGTCTGGCCACCAGCACAGCTCCAGTGGGCGCCACCTGCTCTCCCCAATGCTCTCCCCGATGCATGTTCAGCGCTGCATTGCAGTCCCCGTCTACCCACCTACCTGGCTGCGGTGCTGGCTTGGCTTTGGTAGCCTTGCCCTGGGCCTTGCCCTTGCCCTTGGTGGGCTCAGCTGCCGGCTCAGCCTTGGTGCGCTTGCTGCACTTGGGTGGCAGGGGGTTGCTGGGCCCAGGCTCTGAGGCTGCTGGCTGTGTGGCTTCCTGGCTGCTGCGTGGGGCCTGTGGGGGCTTGCGGGGGGGCACTACCGGGCACCACATCAGGCCCCGCACTGGCTAGTGCACCAGTAGTGCACCTGCCCTGCTGGGGGGCTTCCAGTCCGCAGGCCTAGTATCCCTGCGTTTGTTTAGCCGGCTCTCACAGGGCTGCTGGCCATTCACAGCTGAGCTGACCCCGCTGGTCGACACCCCAGCCTCCCCGGGTGCCGATGCCAGCTGCAGCAAAGGAGACCTCCACCATCCTCTCCTCCATTCTTCCGCTTTATTGCGCGGCGAGGTGCTATGCTGTACGTCTGTAGCTTTTAGAGCACTCACTGAGCCTGAACAGCACTTTGCAACGTGTGTTGCGTGTGTATCCTGTGATGAAGATGCAGATAGCTGCCATGGCTGCCAGATATTGACACTCCGCCCTCTGTGCCCTGCAGCGTGACGTGGCAACTGTTTATGCCAAGAAGCTGGAGCGCGAGGCAGCTCTGGCTGCTCTAAAGAAAAAGTGTGGCAACCTTGCAGCTAGTGTGGTTGCCCAACAGAGTGTGAGTCGCTCTCTTCCTGACTTCACTCATGGCCTGACGGTAGGCTGCTGGCAAAGTGACTCAGCGCTGGCTAGCTGCCTGTTACCTGGCAACGTGATGGCTGATTGTTGGGTGGTGGCTTGGCTGATCTGGACCGCACTGACTACTCCAAGACTGGGCCACCTCATGCTCCAACATCTTCCTTTGTTGCTGCAGGAAGCTGCAACCCTTGAAGCACGCTTGGCATCTGCACGCCAGCGTGTGCACAGCCTTGAGAAGGCAGTCGAGAAGGAACGGGCTGCACGTGAAAGAGCGGAGCGAGAGGTAGGCGAGGGTTTGTGTTGTGTCTTGCCCCAGGCTTGCACCCATCCCCTTACCCAAGACCTAGCCCTGACTTACAGCATGCATTCAGAGCATTTCGATGGCTCTGCAGGCAGGCCAAGCTGCCTGTCTAAAGCAGCTGTGCAGCTCGCATCGGCTGCTCTATCAACATGCTGATGTGTTGAGGCCTGTTAGGGGCTCCTGGCAGGTCACCTTTGAGTGGGCCGCAGTGCCTGGCAATGACACACAAGGTAGCTCACCCACAGGGCACTGGCTCAGGGTAGCATAGGGGGGGAAGGAATGTAACATGGTGCACACCATGTCGTGTCGTCAGTGAGGTCTTAGCGGCTTACTGGCTGCACACTGTACGGATGAGAGGGCGCTTGTCTTTCTTGTTCAGGGACATCTCAGGGACTCAGCAACCCTATCAAAGCGGAGTGGCTGTGCTGGGGTGTGCATCAGGTCGCCATCCTACCGCAGTGCCACCCCACGCTGGCACAGGGTAGCTTACCCTCATGCAAAGGGTGACTCACCCATGTCACACCATGCTCTGTGCTCTCATACAACCCTGCTGCAGGTGACAATGCTGAAGGAGGAGGTCTCTGTGATGGTGGCCATTATCAACGGCAATGCCACTCTCGTGCAAGCCCTGGAAGAGGAGGTAGCTCACAGGCAGCTGGCTGTCAAGGGCTGGTCAGAGGCACCGCACTCCCCTGCTCGCCGGCGCACAGTGCAGGAGGAGCTGAGCACGCCTGCACGCAGTCGACCAGTCATGGCTCCAGGTCAGGTCTGCTGCCTACCAGGTCAGGTCTGCTGCCACCGATTGAGAAAGTGTTGTGCTGTGTACGTGTGATGTAGTGCTGTGCTGCCAGCTCCCTGCTGAGCGCTCTTGGCCTGCCTGCCACAACCTGGTCAATTGTTGGGTGTCCTGGCGGCAGGTGATTGCGAGCTGACACCCATGTCCATTCCCCTGCGCCAAGCCGCTGCAGCGGCTGCAGCGGCGATGACAGCAGTGCCTAGGGCAACATCTGCGGAGTCAAGAGCTCATTTGTCCACCCACCAGCCGCCTGCCTCACCTGCTCAACGCCAGCTACACAGGTGAATGCTGTGCTGCTTCCAAACCATGGCTTGAAGTGTCAACTTGCCCATCATCCAAGCTGTAATACAGGCACATTGTGGTTGCTCTATCCTTGCATGTAAACGCACTGCAACCGCTACATAGTGTATGATGAAGGTTCAAGGCTACCTTGTGCCACTCTCTCACACAATGTCCAACCATGCTTCACCTCTTCCATCTTTCGCAGGTATGCCAGCCAACCAAGGTGCCAGCCAAATCAAACGCTACCCAAAGTCTCTCCAGCTGCTCCCGAACCAGCCGCTGTCTTCAGGCCTGCTGGGTGTGCGTCCAGCGGTTCCCCTCGCAGCCCTTGCCGCGGGAGCAGCCACAGGGAGTCCTGCCTGGCATCAGTAGCAGCAGCAGCTGCCACAGCCCGCAGAGCTGGCACCCGCAGCCCCTCCCCCATCCTGCGCAAAGGCAGCCCACGCACACACCATGCCCACACCGCCACCACCGTGAGGCCCTCTTCCAGCCCCTCTGCACTGCAGCACCCTGCCGCGCCCCGGGCAGCTGCACTGCTAAACAACGGCCCCAGTCCACGGCGAGCACCCGCCCCTGGTTGCACCCTAGCACACGATGCTGGCTCAGCCCCTACCGCAACCGTTGGGCTCACCACACCTGGCTTGCCCCAGCAGGGAACACAGCCAAGCAGCCAGGCACGCAGCGCCCAGCTCTCCCCCAGGCCCTCCTACCTTCCTGCCTCAGCCGCTCCCAGTGCCAGCCATCCAGTAGTGCTTGCTGCAGCTGAGAGTGTGGCAGCTGGCAGGGGTGGGGGCAGGCTAGGGGCAAAGAGCCCACGACCTGGCAACGGGTGGCGGCCTGGCATGCCCTACCTCAAGACTGACAAGCCTGCCACCTCTCCACTGCCGCCTGACACCGTGGGCTGCGTGCCATCAGCATCGGGACATCAGCAGGACAAAGCAGCACTGTTTGGCAGCCCTCTGCTGTGTGCCCCTGATGGCCCCTTGCGCCCATCCCAACCACCAGCACCAAGCAGGTGTGTAGCTGGAAGGCCTTGTTGCTAGCTCATTGCAGCTCGTTGCAGCTCATTGCAGGTGTATGCCTGAGCCTTTCGCCTGAGCCTTTCACTTGAGCCAGCACCAAGAGAGAGCCAATGCATCTTGCTGATGTTGCAACACAGCAACCGATCTCGCAGTTGGGCTACGCATTTCTTATCACAATTGCCTTGCCCATGCCAACACTGATCTTTAGTGGGTACAGGTCAACGAGACAATGCCTAGCTCCATAGCCAACTGTGTCGTTTTTCCCTCTTATCCTACTTTTGATTGGCAGGCATGCTACCTTCATGCCACTGTGTTGACCCCTGGCGCCGCAGGTCAGAAGACCAGGAGACACAGGCTTGGCAGGCAGGCAGCCTGCACATGGCCAGCTCATCTGAAGACCCTGCCGTGCTGCCAGGCACACGCCGCCCACCCTTTCATGAGGCATCACGGTATAGGGACAGCGAGCAATCCGTGAACGGAGCTCTTGTGCCTGGCCCCAAGTCGGCAGGGCAGCAGGAGGGGGAGGCTGGCAAGGCATCCAGCCCAGCATGCCACTTAGGAAAAATCGGTATGCAATCCAGGGCAGCTGTTGCCACAGAGCAGGGTCGTCCAACACTGGTCGCATCGGACCTCCTGGCACGCGCCAAGCAGTTGTTAGGCAGCACCACCAGCAGCAACTCTGGCAGTGCAAGCATGGGTGGAGGGGGCACCGGCAGCAGCTGCGACAGCTGCAAGTCCTCCGCAGGTCGCGAACCCGCCCCATCCGAGCAGCATGGCGGAATACCCCTAACTGACAGAAGACGGCGCAGACGCTGGACAGATCCTCGCACCAGCGGGCAAGCACAGCCTGGGGGCGCACCCAGCCAGGGGCTGATGTCACAGCTGTCACAGCAGCAGAGGCCCTTGCAGTTGGCCCAGCTGCCTAACCAGCAAGCCAGTCGTCGCCACAGATACACGGACTCCTCTATAGAGCCTGGCATGGCAGCAGGCCAGGGAGTTGCACTCCAGCAACCGCAAAGCCAGCAGGTCAATAGCCACCAGCAGCAGCCGCAGCCATTGCAGGGGACGCTGCAGCGGGCACAGGTATCTGGTGCTATGGATGGTCAGGGGCGAGGCTCAGGGGCAGGTCCCTGGCAACTGGCAGACACACACAGGGGCAGGGAGCCATCAGGCAACCTCCTGCAGCCAGACCACTGCAGCTCGGCAACCAGGCACCTGCTGGGGCAGACCATGCAGCAGGGCAGTCCGGGGAGTGAAGCAGCAGGCAGCCTGCCCGCGCTGCAGCTCCTGAGTGCTGGGGCTTCAGCAGATGATGGCCCCGCTGCGGTGAACAGGCACAGCTGCACAGGGCATGGGAGGGAGCTGCGAGGCGAAGGCAGCATGCCAGAGGTGGGTGACACACAGATTTGACTTCACAGCCAGCTAAGCATCAAATGCGGGCCCATTTTCATCCCAGCGATTAGCTCATCGGCCTAGCGGGCAACACATGCCCGTACAGGAGCAATAGTGTGACCAGCGCACTAGGGGTGGAGGTGTGCCTGTGTCGTGTCAGCACCTCGACCCTCACTAGGGACTATGGACAGAGTTTTGTCTGTGTGGAGATTTATTCCCATGCACTCGGCATGGTCGCCTTCCACCTACACTATTGCCTGACCCCTGTGACAGGGCTGTAGCCTAGAGTAAGCGTGACAAACATTTTATCAAACATAGTTGTATTTAGTATAGTCGGCATTTGAACATTAATTGTAAGCTGATGGCAGCTGAAGGGGGGGCACACACTACTGTGCCACAGCCTGCTGTTGCTGCTGCTGGGACTTGGGTGCTGAGTATCGCAGCTGCTTGTAGCCTAGCTCAGGGCACTCTTTGCCCTTGGCTGGCAGCTAGGCAGCCCAGGCCACCAGCACAGCTGCAGTGGGCGCCACTAGCTCTCCCTCACACGCTGCATGTTCAGCGCTGCATTGCAGTCCCTGACCTTCAGCCTCAGATCCACACCATGGACCAGCCTTGTACGTCCATATCAGGCCATGTGCGCTGTATTGATGCCACCTGAGTTCGTGACCTGGTGTGATGCTGCAGCCCATGCATTGCATTGTGCATGCTGCAGGTCAGCGTGACATCATTGGCCGAGCTAATGGCAGGGCCTGGGCGTGTGGCCCCCTTGCCATCCAGCTTGCAGCCCGGGGCGTGTCAGCATCAAATGCTCCATGGGGACCACCCCCTGCCCCTGTCACCCCCTCCTGATCCTGGCACTGCCCAGCGAGCCAGTGACAGCTTGGAAGACCTGGGCACCCCACGCTCTAGCCAGCTCAGCCCCCTCCCATTGCAATCAGCAGCCAGCCAGCCAGCCAGTGTGGGGCCAGCAGCACTGGACACAGGCACCAGTGCAGCGAAACTGGGAGGGGTGCTGGAAGATGGAATGGGGGCAGGGGAGGCAGAAGGAAACAGCTTGGCCCAGGTGGGTTGCTTGTGATGGTTCCTATGACGTACTGTGCATGGCAATGCCACCTCATCAGCTGCCTGGTTTACACACATATGCAGTCCTGGCACTGCCCTAGCCCTTACTTACACCTGCACTGTGTAGACCGTTTCTATAGTGTGTGTATATGTGTGCGTCGGCGATAAGTGCACCCCGTGTCTTACAAAAGCTCATGGGTGGCCCATCATCTACAATCCCTCAGCTTGCCCACGGAGCTGTGTAGCATGTGCGTCTGCAGCTTGATGCAACTCCGGCATCACCAACTCGGTGTTTGCTCTCAGCTCTTGCCAGTGTGACAGCTGGAACTATTCGTCCAGATCCCTTGGCCCTCAACCTAGAGCCTTCATTGCAGTGGAACACTCAGTGTGGACCCCTACAAAACGGTGTTTTTCCTGTGTGGAGTTCCCATGCACATGGCATGCACATTGCATACACACGGTCATGGTCGCCTACCACCTACATTATTGCCTGACCCAGTTATGGCGGACCACACCATGACTCCGACGAACCTTGTTTTCGCGGGTTTTCAGTTGGATGCGGCTCTTGCTCTGCGGCATTGGGCCGCTGCCTCGGAGGCATTGCGCCACTAGGCTCATGCCTTCTCATATCTGCCCATACTAAACTATACCCGTGTGTCACTCACTCTCACGCCTCCAAAGGGCACCTTACAAAGGGCACATTACAAAGGGCACCTCCAAAGAACCTCCAAAGAACTATTCGTCCAGCATCCCGGGCTCCTGCTGTTCCTGGATTTGCACCGTGTCATTGTGCAACCACCTTCATGCGGAATACCCCATGCTGTGCATCTCCATGCTGCCCAGGTGTGGCTGTCTGGCCTAGAGTCAGATGACTCCACCATGCGCATGGCATCTCCCCTCAAGCTCGCCTGCCTGGGTGCAAGCGTACATGGCATCATGGGGCCGCAAGCACCAACAGCACCTTCAGCTGCGGATGAGCCAGATGCTGCAGAGCAGGAGCTGCCCCAGCCCCAGCTGCAGGAGCCAACCCAGCCCCAGCTGCAGGAGCAGTGCCCTATGCCACACCAAGGCCTTTTGTGCCCAGCGGCATTGCTAGAGCATTGCGACGGCTCACCGCCAGCCTCTGCCCAGCCTCCTGCATCAGGCGAGCCCAGTGGGCAGAATGTTGCAGGTAGTGGCGATGACCTGCTCAACTCCTTCCCTCCAACAGCAGGGGAGGGGGTGCAGGCCAGCTGCCTTGGTGGCTCCCAGCTGCCCAGCTCCCCGCCCACCCCCACCGCCCCTCCCTTGTGCAAGCTGGTAGACCTGAGGTTCTCAGTCAGGGCCTCGCTGCTGCCCTGGGTGTCACCTGCCCAGCTGCCTGACCTGGCGGAGGTCACCCCCTATGCCTCGCTTGCATGGTCCCTCTCGCCCCCAGCAGGCCTCATGCTGACAAGCGAGCCTGCTGCTGGAGGTGCTGGGGCTGCAGCGAATGGCACTGCTGCTGCGATTAACACTGCAGCCCAAGCAGTGCAGCCAGCCGCACCCCCACCAGACACCCCTTCTCAGCTTGATTCCACCACCATCTCAACACACCCTGGGCAACAACAGGCTGTGGCAGCTACTCAGTCAGACAGCACCTTGGCCCTCAACCTAGAGCCTTCATTGCAGTCTTCATTGCAGTCATCGCAGCCTTCATTTCAGTCAGGCAGCGTAGCAGCAGCGACGCAAGCAGGCACCCCAGCACTAGCCGAGCCGCCGCCGCTGGGAGCAGCCCATGCACTCCCCTCCCCTCCCCTACCCACAGCCCCACCACGGACCACAGCAGCTGAGCCACCTGGCACCCCAGCACACAAGCTGCTGCCGCTGGGTGCTGCAGCTCGGGCTGCTGCCGGCGCGGCTGAGAGCTGCCGGCTCCGGCTGGCAAAGCCCAGGACGCCGTCACCTGGCCCCTCCGCCAAGTGGTCCCCTGTGAGGAGTAAACGGGACACGGCGCCGCTGCGGCCCCGGTCGCCTCACCCCTGCCAGCCTGTTGGGAGTGTGTGTCACCCCCCACAGTCTCAACCCACCCATCAGGGTGAGGAGCCGCACACATCAGCTAGTTTGAGCCCAACAGCTGTGGCGGGCGCAGAATGGGCTGTGGGAGCAGCAGGCACCACTGCAGCCACCAGCCCCCAGTTCTGCTTGCACAAGCCTGCTTCCACCACCAACTCACAGTCCCCCTCCCTCTGGTGGTGTAAGGAGGTCGGGCAGGGGCAGGGTGACCCAGGGCAAGCACACAGCGCCCAAGATCAAGTACCTCCAGCCCCAAGCCATGTCAGAGAAGAGCCTGACGCAGCAACTGCGCCCACCTCGTCCAGCATCCGGCAGCGCATGAGGGAGGCGCAGGACACGCTGGCCTCCCTCACCGGCATCCTGTCCCGCCTGCCTCAAAGCCCGTCACGCAGCCAGGCGCCAGCTCCACAGGACTGTACAGTCCCCCAACCCATGGCCACCAATCAAACGGCCCATCAACCCAACGGCCACCTTCAAACCCACGACCCCCAATGCCACAGGGCAGGCAGGCTGGGTGTGAGCAGCGCACATGCCAGGGATACCCCTCCCTCTGTGGCAGCTGTCGACATAAATAATGGCCATCTCCCATCCCTTAGTGGGCAAGGCCCCTCCCAGCCAACCCTGTACGCCGAAGGCTCGCAGTGCCAGGGCGGTGCAGGGCCTGGCCGGGCAGCTGCTCAGGCACAGGCTGGACAGGACCCAGCCCCGGCTCTCCAACCAGAAGTGGAGCCTGTGCCTAGGTCCGCTGAAGGCATGGCAGCGAAGGCAAGCAAGCTGGGCCAGCAGCGGCAGCGTGCTGAAGAAACCTGTGAGGCCCTGCCCTCTACTCCCTTCACTCCAGGTGCATGTCAGTCTGTCGGGGTGAGCATGGGGCAAGCTGCAGGAAGCAATGGTGTTGCACTCAACCCACTGTCGGGTGCCACGAGGTCACTGCTCGCTGGGCCTGCTGCGGCAGTAGCCACCTGCGCAGCCATGACCTCCAGTGCTGCTGAGCTAGAGGTGGAGGGAGGGGTCAGGGCTGCTGCCCAACCTGCCGCCGCAGATCAGCCAGCTCCTCTCCCGGTCGGCAGCCCCCCTCAGCCTGTAGCCAGCACCCCCACACCCTTGGCCGTCCCCCAACGTGCCCTTACCTTCACCCAGATGCACAACAGGATGTCCTCCCTGCCTCCGTCCTTCCACACAAAACCCGTGGACAACATCGCGCGCCAGCTCACCCCACGACCCCTCCACCCACTGCCTAACGGCCACACTGCACCCAGCACCGCCCTCGCCGCCCTCACCCAGCTGCGGTCCCCCCTGCCTGCCTCCGCACTAGCCGCTGCAGCAGCCAGCACCGCACCCGCCCCAGCCAGCATGCACAGCTTGGCCATCGCTGGGGTCACTGTGCCTGCCTCGCCCCTGATGCGCCCAGCCTCAGCACTGGCCCCCAGCTCGCAGCCCGGGCAACCCTCCGCCGGGCCAGTGGGGGCCAGTGGGCTGGGCGCAGGGCTGGGGACTGCCGCCGCGGGGACAGAGGCAGGGCGCTCCCTGGCGCTCCCTCCCACACCCTCCAGCATCCGGCCCCTCAGCTTGGCAGAGGTGCTGCGGCGCCCTACGTCTTGACCCGCCCCTCCCCTGACCACCCCACCCCACCGCACCCCTGCACTTACCCTATCCTAGCTTGAGACTTGCCCTACTGCTGTGTTGGTCAGTTGCCAGGCTTCATGGCAGGGTGGCCAACCTTGTAGTGTAGGCCACAGCAACTGTGAACCGTTGGCTCTGCACTGCACCAATGCCCCAGCCCATGGCAACACTGCACCAACGCCCCATCCAAGCCCTAGTCTTTCCCGTCGTGGTGTGTTGTTCACTGCATGTGGCACTACTCCTTGAGCCTCCCATGTGAGAAGACAAAAGAACGAGGTGAAGGGAGAGGGAGGCAACTGCCTGAGAGGGTGGGCTACAAATGGGCATTAAGGATTACGAAACATGCAATGTGGTCACAGCACATGTCTCCCCTATGGATCAGCTGGATCTGTGTTCTCTGAAGTGACTGGCGATACGGTGTACTGACTGCTGGCTGGTGACGAGCATGAGGGCAGAGCTGGGCTGCACACACCGCATGGCCCTGAGCCCTGTCCTTGTGGCTCTGGCCCTGGCTGCAGCCCCTTTTCTGTTGTGGCAAGGGCCTAGTGCTTTTCTTAATAAACCCATAGATGCAGCCTGGCAGCGCCATTCACATGTCGTGCTAGATGAAATGGGGGTGAGATTAAATACAACGAGTGTATGGAGATGAGTTATCTTGAGCCATGCATTGCATGACGGAGGCAGGATGCAAAGCGACAACCCGTGCCCAATTCCTCACTGAACACAGACGGAGCTTGTGCCGGTGTCAGATGACGATCATGTTGGTCCACGCAATGGGATGGGATGGGTTGTAATGCAGGCATTGTGGTTGCTCAGTACAGATTATAGCAACTCCCTATGACAAACAGGTGTCAACCATCCTCCTGTGGCCCGCCTGAGCTGAGAGCACGGCGACCATCAGCAAGGTGAGTACTCCTGGTTACCCCTCCCATTGGACCACCAACCCCCCTAACGATAAGGGACAACGGCTTTTCCGGATTCATTTCTGCACGGATCTACACGCGGATTGAAGCGTCGGAGAGCGGCTGCGCTGAGGCACACGCTAAGCTGGTCGGGCATGTTGCCGGGTATCCGACCCTGCCGAGCCTGCGGACGGATTCCTGATTAACGCGATGGATAGTGCGCGATGTGCGAGGAGCCCGACCTCATGCCCAACATGAAAACCAACATGCGCTGGCTCTGGGGCTCTGGAACTAGGCTCTGGGGCTCTGGAAATAGGAGGAGACCACAGTAGGGGGCACAGCAGTGGCAATGCAGTCGTGCAAGGCGTGCAGTCGTATTAGTCAGACTCTCCAGCGGGACTAGATGGTCTCCGCAGCGCGGGCAAAGCAATGCAGCAGAAACCAGGCCGAAACCAAGCAAGCACTCTGCTGTGCTTCTCCGCTGCTGGAGATGCGGGTAGTAACTGTCCTCGCAGGTGCAGGCAGGCAGGCGCAGGCCGGGCGGGCGGAGACGGTTACCCTCAACTGCCACAACCGCGGAGAATCCGAGCAAATGAGCAAAAAAAAAACTTGGGAATAGGCCCTATATCTAGTCTATATCTAGTCTATTTTACGAACCTTATTAATTAGGCTCCAAAAGGTGGGTTAACCCTCCTCCATGCTGCCCACTCTGCTGATGCCAGTCTGACAGCCATGCAACTCAATGGAACTCTCCAGCCTTGCGTCACTGGCTAGGGCACTCACTGTGAACCCCCTGGCAAGTTTTCAACTGTTGTTGAGAATTGTTAAGAGGGGTTTTAGAAGCTGGCGTGTGCACATGCCTGCAGCATGCCGACATCCAAGTATTACCCCTACAAACGGCAGGGGGGCCAGGCTGCCCGCTGTGCGTGTTGTGTGAGGTCTACGCCAGCTGGCAGCACTGGCTGGGTGGAGATTCAATGTGGAGGGGGAGGCTGTGTAGGATGATGTTGAGAAAACTGGGCTCCATGCGTAAAGTGTACCGCAGGGAGAACTATGCATCCTGCGTTGTGGGTGTTGTAAAGCAGCAATTGAAAGGCCCATCGCGCAGAGCGCAACCGTTCGCGTGCCTGGCAGACTGCCGGTCACCGTGGGTGCCAGCAGCTCGGGCGCGCAGGCGCAAGCGCGACGCAAAGATAAGACGTTCCGCGTTTAAATAACAACTCAACTCTCACCAGGCACGCCGCATAGTCAAATGTCCCTTACGTGGTGGTTCAGTGGTTCAAAGACCCATCAAACCGACCCAACCATAACCCAAACCCTAAACCCTAACTAATTAAGCTCTAACAGCCGTCCCACTACCAACCCTTAACTTAACCCTACTACCAAGGCTTCTCATGGTGGACATTCCCATATCCTCCACAGAACTTCACCAACGACATGGTAACATGTGCCCTGCTGCTCCTCCTGCCCTTCCTGCTCCTCCTCGCCTTCCCATCCTCATGCCTGGCCATGGGGCGCCATGCATTCCTCAGACTGTGCACATGGGGTCAAGTCGAGCTGCTGCTGGCCCGGTCCCTGGCCGCGATGAACAGTGACCCCTTGTCCCCCCTGCTGATCCTCAGCTCAGCGTCCAGGTAGCTGGTGGTCACATAGCCAGTAGGCCCCACCAGCCGGCCCCCCTGGAGCAGGTTGGGTACCGCCAGGGGCAGCTGAAAACTGCAGAGCAGACAGCATCACACCCACGCACCAGACAGGACATGGAGCTGGTGGTGCCACACATTGTCACCTGTTGCACATGGTGCCCTGTCACCCCCCTCACCAGCCCCACCTACAGCTTAGGGACTGAAACCCAACATCGGCTGGGCCAGCTACCAGCTAGCTACCAACTGAACCTAGCCTCAGCCGGGGGGGAAGGGTCAACTCGACACACTCTGTTTGGCCTACTACCTACAGCCTCACGAAGAGACGGCACTGGCAGATCGAGTGGGGCAAGAGATCAGGCGGGCTTAGCAGGGGGAGAGCAGGGCCCGGAGCGGCAGGACGTGACCCACACCCTGTCTTGACACACACCCATCTTCAACATCCTCCATCAAGGCTGGTGTTGTCTGTGCACCCGTACACCAGGATGGGATGGGCAGAAGCTAAGGGGAGGGTGGGCAGCATGCATTAGAGGGTGGGCAGCGGGCCACAGCCCCACAGCACCTGGGGTACCCCTCCACAGCGATCTCAAACCGCGTGAACACAGCCTTGAGGCAGGGAGGCTGGGAGGGGCCTGCCGCCACCACCTCCGCAGTGCCCCACACGCTGATGCGCCCTGACTGCCCAAACGCCTCAAACCTGAAGTCAGGCCAACAAGGCGGCCAGCACACGCTGGGAGACGAGCAGGCAAGGTGTGCTGACTGGTGACACGGTGTGCTGACTGCTGGCTGGTGACGAGCATGAGGGCAGAGCTGAGCTGCTCACACCACATGGCCCTGAGCCCTGCCCTTCTGGCCCTGGCTGCAGCCCCTTTCCTGTTGTGGCAAGGGCCTAGGACCTGAGCCCTTCCCCTTGGTCCCGGCTGCCTGCTGTCCATGGCCTGCTGCTGGGGAGGCCCAAGCCATGCCATGAGCCACTATGTCAGGACTCCAGCTGGGGTCATGAAGCAAGCAGGACCCGGAAGTGAGAGCTTGCACTCGATGTAACACAACAGTGAAGAACTGTACCCAACACACAAAGCTTAGACAGGCATCACACCTGCAAACTCTACAAAGGCCTGGCTGACATGACTGACACATAGCCTGTGTTCAACAGGTCAGCTAGGGTCAGCAATGGTCAGCTAGTGAGTCCTGCAAACCACATTGATCAGCACAGGGACATTGATCAGAAGGGTCAGCGGGCGTCAGCAATGGTCAGTGGCTGGTGACGGTGGAACGTCTTAGTACATGCCAATAGGTGCCCCATGCACCTCTGGGCAATGGACTTTACACAGCACCTGGGCCCTGCAGCTAACAGTAGGTGATGCCTGCCTGCCACCTGCTGCCTGCCACCTGCTGCCTGCCACCTGCTGCCTGCTGCCAGGCAACGGCACACCTCAGGTGCTGCACCCGCACCGTGCCTGGTTCTCCACAGTGCCAGCCTGCAGGTCGAACACTTGGAAGTTGCCGCGGGAGCGAATGCCACCAGCAGGCCCGGGCAGCGACCCACGCTTTCCCACCGCGCTGCCGGCCAGGATGGGCGCATACTGATAAAACACCTTATACATCAGGCCAGAGATGTCCTGCACAGGTGAGGAGCAGGCAGCCTCCTAGCTGCAGAGGCAAAGATCGGGGTCATGTACAACAGATCATTACTGACCGGCTGCTGCTGGGCCCCTCCTGCCGCCGTTTGCCTGCAAGCCAGCTTTTGGCTGCAAGCTTGCTGCTGGGACTGCTGCTCCCCTTGCTGCCTTTTCTTGTGCCGCTGCTGCTGCTGCTGCTGCTGCTACTCCTGGTACTGCTGCTGCTATAGCTAGAGCTGCTGACGCTTCACCTACTAGTAGTGGACTGCCGCTGCTGCCGCTGCTGCCACTGCTGCCGCTGCTTCTTCTACTGCCACCACTGCAGCTCCTACCACAGATGGTGTTGCTAGTGTTTGACCTTAGTCTGCACACTGACCTGGAAGGGGGAGAACACGCGGGCCTCCTCCGCCGTGCCTGGCCCACCTGCCCCCGCGGGTGGAGTGGCGCTGGTAGTGTACAGGAGCACCCACCTGTGGAGGGCAAGGTAGCAGGGACACAGGCAGGGCGGGACTGACCCGTGGACGTTCCCATACCCGCGCTCCCCTGCCCCTGCTTTCCCCCTCGTCCCTTGTTATGCTAGCTAGGCCCCCTTATGAACTGGCAACTAACTCAACTGAAGCCTGGGTGCATTGAGAATGCTTCCAGCACATGACTCGATCAACACCTCCCCATCACCGCACTCGCCTACCTGCACCACACAACTCAGCAGGTAAGGCTGCACTCAGCCTGGCTGAGCCGCTGTCTCACTCAACCTGACATCGAGCTAATCGGCCCCACTCCGTTTAGCTGGATGCTTGCTTGCATGCTGTGCAGTCTTACTCAGTCTGTAATCCCTGGCTGGTGCCTAGTGTGGGAGTGCAGCTGTGGTGGGTTGCTGTCCTTAAACCTGTAGCAAGTCAAACCCACACACCCACCTGCCGTTCATGAGTGGAGAGCGCTCTGGGACAGGCTCAGGGTTATGGGCAGAAAGCTGACGCACCAGGTGAAACAGCTGTGAGGTGTCTGCCTCCACAGCTGGTGAGCTGCTGCTGCCAGCATTGTTCAGCCTGCGCAGGCCCAGCACTGCAGGCACTTCTTTCGTCTTTGCCTGCACAACTGCATCGAGAGAGCTGGGCGCCAGGCTGACGTGAATGGGCACATACTTTGTGACCACCTCCCGCAGCTGTAATTTCAGCTCGGCTCCCGTTAGGATGTGTTGGGTGGATGGAGCAGCATGGCTGGGTTGAGCAGCTCGGCAGCGCATCTCCGGCCTAAGCAAAGCTCGTGGTAAACCGGCTCGGCCGGAGCTGGAGCGCGCCGAGTCGTGCATGTGAGCCGGCAACAGTTTGTGATGTAGCACAGCCATTGGTGGCGAGATTGATGGGATGAGGAGAACAGCGCCTAGTGCCCGGTGCTATCGTACGCGTGCACATGGTGTTTTAGAGCGCCTGTGTGTTTTAGAGCGCCCATGACGTGCAGGTGCCATCATGCGGTATGATTCATACCCGACCCTGTTCATCCGCCTTGCTTTGCTCGCATGCTTGGTCAATGTAATGCAGGGCTAGCAGTCGCAGGTTACTTCGCTCCTCTTGTTCCCACCACCGTTCTGCTTAAAACTAGAATAATCTCAGGCTCTCCTTTGAGTTTGTTGAGTTTCAGGCTGTGGATGAACACCTCGACCCTGACTAGGGCCTACCTTGAAGTGGACCATTAGTGTCACACATCCCCGGATGGAGGACTCTGTCAGCTATGCGTTGCAACATGTATCATTATATACTGTGCAGTGTGTTAAGTAAAATGGCGGCTGAAATCTTGACATTCAAATTCATGCCAGTTTTGCTCAAGCGGGCCTCGTCGCGAGAGACCGCCGCGACCGACCGGGCCCAGGAGCACCTGCACACATTGAGGGACATTCGCCGCAGTGAAATCGACTCACATGGCATGTCAAACCGATGTAACAACGCCCCTCTACCCATGCTCAGCACGGAAACACACGACGCTGGAGCGTTGCTTGAGCCCTTCGTGAGCCTTCGTTACCTTGCTTGGCAGGTTGGGTCCGATCCCTCACGCCCGCCTTGCGCTTACGTGTCGAGCACGTGTCCAGCTCCGTTGTGGCCCCCTGCTGCTCAATTGGAGGGGTGGGCAGCTCAGGGGATGCACCAGCACTAGCTGCCAACTGCTGACAGGGGGGGGGGGGCAGCAGGAGGGGGGGGGCAGCCCAGAGGAGGCATTAGCACCAGCTGCCAGTTGCTGCCTGGGGGGGGCAGCAGGATGGGTGGGAAGCCCAGGGGCGGCACCAGCACCAGCTACCAGGGAGGGCGGGGCTGGGAGGGGTCGGGAGGGGCTGGGAGGGGGAGGGAGGGTGGGGTGGTGGTGGGGAGGGGTGGGCAGGGGGTGGGAGTGCGATTGAGAATGCTTCCACACTCAGGCGAATTAGTAACAGCATTTTTGAGATTCAGAGCCTCGGACTTGGTACATAGTCAAATGAAGGCATTGTAAGATTGGGGGTTGAAACTAAATATCGTGATTTTGCGCGGTTGGTGAGATACGGCCATGCTACAGTACTGTAGAGGTCTACAGTACTGTCGGGGTACCTCGGGAGACCATTTACAGTACTGTAGACACCTACAGTACTGTAGACATCTACAGTACTGCAGACATCTACAGTACTGTAGATGTCTACAGTACTGTAGGTACCTCGAGGTACCTCTAGAGACCATTTACAGTACTGTAGACATCTACAGTACTGTAGACACCTACAGTACTGTAGACATTTACAGTACTGTAGACACCTACAGTACTGTAGACATCTACAGTACTGTAGGTGTCTACAGTACTGTAGACACCTACAGTACTGTAGGTACCTCGAGGTACCTTGAGAGACCATTGACAGTACTGTAGACATCTACAGTACTGTAGGTGTCTACAGTACTGTAGACATTTACAGTACTATAGGTACCTCGAGGTACCTCGAGAGACCATTGACAATATTGTAGACATCTACAGTGCTGTAGACATCTACAGTACTGTAGACACCTACAGTACTGTAGACCTCTACAGTACTGTAGACATCTACAGTACTGTAGATGTCTACAGTACTGTAGGTACCTCGAGGTACCTCTAGAGACCATTTACAGTACTGTAGACATCTACAGTACTGCAGACATCTACAGTACTGTAGACACCTACAGTACTGTAGGTACCTCGAGGTACCTCTAGAGACCATTTACAGTACTGTAGACATCTACAGTACTGTAGACATCTACAGTACTGTAGGTGTCTACAGTACTGAAGACATCTACAGTACTGTTGGTACCTCGAGGTACCTTGAGAGACCATGGACAGTACTGTAGATGTATACAGTACTGTAGACATCTACAGTACTGTAGGTGTCTACAGTACTGTAGACATCTACAGTACTATAGGTACCTCGAGGTACCTCGAGAGACCATTTACAGTACTGTAGACATCTACAGTACTGTAGATGTCTACAGTACTGTAGGTACCTCGAGGTACCTCGGGAGACCATTTACAATACTGTAGACATCTACAGTACTGTAGGTACCTCGAGGTACCTTGAGAGACCATGGACAGTACTGTAGACATCTACAGCACTGTAGACCTCTACAGTACTGTAGACATTTACAGTACTGTAGACCTCTACAGTACTGTAGACATCTACAGTACTGTAGATGTCTACAGTACTGTAGATGTCTACAGTACTGTAGGTACCTCGAGTTACCTCGGGAGACCATTTACAGTACTGTAGACATCTACAGTACTATAGACATCTACAGTACTGTAGGTGTCTACAGTACTGTAGACATCTACAGTACTGTAGGTACCTCGAGGTACCTTGAGAGACCATTGACAGTACTGTAGACATCTACAGTACTGTAGACACCTACAGTACTGTAGACATGTACAGTACTGTAGACATCTACAGTACTGTAGACATCTACAGTACTGTAGGTATCTCGAGGTAACTCGTGAGACCATTAACAGTACTGTAGACATCTACAGTACTGTAGACATCTACAGTACTGTAGACATCTACAGTACTGTAGACATCTACAGTACTGTAGACATCTACAGTACTGTAGGTATCTCGAGGTAACTCGTGAGACCATTAACAGTACTGTAGACATCTACAGTACTGTAGACATCTACAGTACTGTAGATGTCTACAGTACTGTAGGCATCGCAGCGTACGCTCCGTGCCCGCTTGCCTCGGTCTTGAGGTGTCCTGCTAGCGCCTTTGCCTCGCCGTTTACAACCGTCCAAACCAACCATTGTTAACAACGTATCCACCTGTAGTACTCAGATATGGTGTTTTTGAAACAATGTCGCCATGATTCCCACACACACCATCATAACGTCATTCATGCTACACCTCCTCATCATCGTCCTACTCTCCCACCTCTGCCTCCTCTGTCTCATTTGCCTCCTCTGTCTCATCTGCCTCCTCAGCCTCCTCTGCCTCCTCTCCATCTAGTGCCTCCACTCCCTTCTGTGCCACCTTTCCTTTTTTAGGCTGCCCCTCCTCATCGGATGCCTCTGCCTCCTCAGCAGCCATAGACTCATCCCAATGAGCCAACAGTTTGCCCAACTCTTCTTGCACGTCCTTCTCACCCAACGCCCAGTCTTTGTTCCACTGGGCGTCCACCGGTGCTTGGGCCGGCCGCTCATAGGGCTCAGGCTGCACATAAACACCTCCATCTAATGGCCCTAACCCCTCTGGCCAGTGATCATGCTGCTGACGACGCTGAGGGTGACTGGTGGGCTGACATTTGTGCACGAACTCCACGTCCAACATGGACAGGAAGCAGGTGGCATTGTTGATGTACCCCTCGCTGCCATAGAAGTGCACCCTGGTGGAAGCATTGCCCGGCAGGCCCCAATCCCCTGCATGGACCGTGTAGCCGCGCATCCCCAACACCTCACCCGGCTGTAAGGTCACCCTGTAGACCTGCATCAATGGCATCGCCTTCATGGCCTTTTTCAAGGCTGCTGCTGTGATCTGCCCCTTGTGGTATTTCTCCACTTTCAACACCTGCACATGGCTGCCTGGGCTGACCAGCACCTGCGTCACTCCAACAGCGATGATCATCACCAGACCATCTCGCCCCCAAATGATCCTGGGGGGGGCTGCGGGGGTTGCTGCTGGAGACGCAGCAGGCACTGTGGTGGAGGGAACGGCTTGTGGGGGAGGGCTGCTGGTCTGGGGTGCTGCTGCGGTTGTCGCTGCTGTTGTTGAGGGGGGGGGGATGGAGAGGGAAGGGTCTGGGTTGACGTCCACATGCAAAGCCTGGGCTGCCACCAGACCTGTGGCCTTTGTGAGGGCCATGTCCACCGATCTGACGGCACGACCATGCATGGTGTCGTTGGTCAACACTGTACCCCCTCTGAGGGTGACCTGGGAGAGCTGTGAAGCATGCTGCTGTAGCCTTTCGAGGTAAGGGCGAGCAATTCTGACTGCTGTGGCATACTGCGTCAACCGGGTCCGTGCTGCTTCGCCTGCTGCATTGTTCTGGGCTGCTGTGGTTTGCGCCTTTTTCAAGATGCGTAAGGAGCGGGCTGTCCAGCACCCTGACATGGAGACCTCATCTGGCAGGCTGCCATCTGCAGTCGCCGTGGTGAAGGGCATCTGCAGGCGCTGGCCGGTGCTGTATTGCACGGCCAGCTTCTTTTTGCTGACGACTGGCCAACCATATGCTTCCGTGAGGGGGATGTCGTTGAAGATGGCATGGCCAAACACCAAGCTCAGGAGCTGCAATGCCCACTCCTCCTTAGCCGTTGGATGAAGGCTGGCGGGGAGGCGGGTCAAGGCAACACCCAGCTCAAGCACTGCCTGTCGCCACTGATCAGCCTGCTCAGGGGTGAACTGTTTGACCACAGTTTTGCCATTGGCGTAATCGCAAGGCCGCCAAACAGTAGCCTGCAGTCATACACAATGTTCCTCATAGACACAAGGAATGGGGTTTGGTAAGGGTATAGTGATAAGGCTAGGGCTAGGGCTAGTGCTAGTGCTAGTGCTAGGGTTGGGGCTAGGGCTAGGGCTAGGGCTAGGGCTAGGGCTAGGGCTAGGGCTAGGGCTAGGGCTAGGGCTAGGGCTAGGGCTAGGGCTAGGGCTAGGGCTAGGGCTAGGGCTAGGGCTAGGGCTAGGGCTAGGGCTAGGGCTAGGGCTAGGGCTAGGGCTAGGGCTAGGGCTAGGGCTAGGGCTAGGGCTAGGGCTAGGGCTAGGGCTAGGGCTAGGGCTAGGGTTAGGGCTAGGGCTAGGGCTAGGGCTAGTGCTAGGACTAGGGCTAGGGTTAGGCATGGGCATGGGGATGCGGACGAGGATGGGTTAGGGCTAAACCTATCCCTATCCCTATCCCTATCCCTAACCCCAACCCAACCCCATCCCCACGTCCATGCCCATCCCCATCCCTAGCCCTAGCCCTAGCCCTAGCCCTAGCCCTAGCCCTAACCCTAGCCCTAGCCCTAACCCTAGCCCTAGCCCTAGCCCTAGCCCTAGCCCTAGCCCTAGCCCTAGCCCTAGCCCTAGCCCTAGCCCTAGCCCTAGCCTGAGCTCTAGCCCATACAAATGAAGCGTGTCCACCCCAGGTCATGGATGTGCCCACCAAGTACATGAGCAAGGACGAGACCTGGGCTATTGTGGGTGTGATCTTGGGTGCTGACAAGTCCAAGTTTGTGGAGGGCTACGTGAACCAGGTGAACAAGCTGTGGCAAATGTTTTCAGAACCACAACAGAATGATACATGACTAACAGGTAGCATGTGTGTTTGGCAGTTGCTGGTGGACCTACGTGACTCGCTTGATGAAAGCAAGCGCGACTGTTGGGTCCACCTGCACGCCCCCAAGGGCTACCGTGGTGCCAATGAGGCCACGAAGATCCGGCTATACCCTATGCTGGCCAGCGTGGTGGCGGACACTCCGGCTCGGTGAGTAAGGGTAACATATACACCACCAACTAGTTGGGTGTAAGGCCAATGATGCATGGTGCTTTGCAGGATGTGTTTGATGAAGAGTCTTGGCCATGGTGCTTGCATGAACTGTGCCTGGTGCTGGCTGCGGACCCCTGGAGACGGTGGTGTGCACCCCAAGGGTTACTGGCTGCCGGTGGAGGTGTTGGTGCCAGACCTGAGCCGCTATCCTCCTCCCCCCCTTGAAGAAGATGCTGGTGTGGGTGCTGGGGTGGGGAGAGGTGGTCGCCATACGGGCAGGGCGGCTAGTGTTGTTGGTGGCCCTGGGCGTGAAGGATTGAGAAGCCAGGGTGCAAGCCAGGGTGGAGGTCAGGGCGCTGGCCAGGGTGCAAGCCAGGGTGCGGGCTTGGTTGCACCACAAGATGATCAGGGTGGGCATGCTGATCGGTTTGAAGGGCGTGATGAGGAGGCAGAGGGTGGTGGTGGAGAGGTTGGTGGAGGAGCTGCTGGTGGCCAGGGGCATGATGGCGAACCCGTGGTGGGCAGGGGTGTGGTGGGCGAGTGGTTTGAGGCTTGGATGTGGGAACGTCGGAATCGTTTGTCAGAGGAGGACATGCAGACTCGTGGCGCTGCCGTTGAGGGAGGCTGGGTGAAGGGCCCAGACATCGGGTGTTGGGGCCGGCCAATAGTGACCAAGTACCTCAAGTACGTGCAGGCCAAGTGGCTGCATGTGGTGCCCATCGCGCACGCCTTCCTGTTTGGTGTTGTGAAGCACCATATGCAGTGGCTGTTTTCCAAGAGCGGACCTTTCAGCAAGCGCCAAGGCAACGACAAGGAGAGTCCACGTGAGACGATGATCAAGCGCTTCATGGACATGCACTTCCCTGTGACGTTTGGACGACGACTGAAGCACACAGAGGATTTCACGTGAGTGAGCTGATCTGAGTAGGGTATGGTCTGAAAGGTGTCTACAGTACTGGCAGGGTATACAGTACTCTTGGGGTCTACAATACTCATATTTGTCTACAGTACTGTAGATGTCTACAGTACTGTAGAGGTCTACAGTACTCAATGAGTCTGAAATACTGTAGAGGTCTACGATACTCAACAAAGTCTACAGTACTGTAGAGCTCTACAGTACTCACAAAAGACTAAAGTACTGTAGAGGTCTACAGTACTCATAAAAGTCTACAGTACTCTGAGAGTCTACAGTACTCTGAGGGTCTACAGTACTTTACTAACCCTAGAGGGTCTACAGTACTTTACTAACCCTAGATGTCTACAGTACTTTGAGGGTCTACAGTACTGTAGAGGTCTACAGTACTCTGAGGGTCTACAGTACTGTAGAGGTCTACAGTACTGTAGAGGTCTACAGTACTCTGAGGGTCTACAGTACTGTAGAGGTCTACAGTACTGTAGAGGTCTACAGTACTGTAGAGATCTACAGTACTGTAGAGGTCTACAGTACTGTAGAAGTCGACAGTACTGTAGAGGTCTACAGTACTCTGAGGGTCTACAGTACTGTAGAGGTCTACAGTACTGTAGAGGTCTACAGTACTGTAGAGGTCTACAGTACTCTGAGAGTCTACAATACTGTAGACCTCTTCAGTACTGTAGAGGTCTACAGTACTCTGAGGGTCTACAGTACTGTAGAGGTCTACAGTACTGTAGAGGTCTACAGTACTCTGAGGGTCTACAGTACTATAGAGGTCTACAGTACTGTAGAGGTCTACAGTACTGTAGAGGTCTACAGTACTCTGAGGGTCTACAGTACTGTAGAGGTCTACAGTACTGTAGAGGTCTACAGTACTCTGAGGGTGTACAGTACTGTAGAATTCTACAGTACTGTAGATATCTACAGTACTGTAGAGGTTTATAGTACTGTAGAGGTCTACAGTACTGTAGAGGTCTACAGTACTCTGAGGGTCTACAGTACTGTAGAGGTCTACAGTATTGTAGAGGTCTACAGTACTCTGTGGGTCTACAGTACTGTAGAGGTCTACAGTACTGTAGATGTCTACAGTACTGTAGAGGTCTACAGTACTGTAGACCTCTACAGTACTCTGAGGGTCTACAGTACTCTGAGGGTCTACAGTACTGTAGAGTTCTACAGTACTGTAGATATCTACAGCACTGTAGAGGTTTATAGTACTGTAGAGGTCTACAGTACTGTAGAGGTCTACAGTACTCTGAGGGTCTACAGTACTGTAGAGGTCTACAGTACTGCAGAGGTCGACAGTACTGTAGACATCTACAGTACTGTAGAGGTCTACAGTACTGTAGAGGTCTACAGTACTGTAGAGGTCAACAGTACTGTAGATATCTACAGTACTGTAGAGGTCTACAGTACTGTAGAGGTCCACAGTACTGTAGACTCTCAAAGTACTGTAGAGGTCTACAGTACTGTAGAGGTCTACAGTACTGTAGAGGTCTACAGTATTCTGAGAGTCTACAGTACTGTAGACCTCTACAGTACTGTAGAGGTCTACAGTACTCTGAGGGTCTACAGTACTGTAGAGGTCTACAGTACTGTAGAGGTCTACAGTACTCTGAGGGTCTACAGTACTGTAGAGGTCTACAGTACTCTGAGGGTCTACAGTACTGTAGAGGTCTACAGTACTGTAGAGGTCTACAGTACTCTGAGGGTCTACAGTACTGTAGAGGTCTACAGTACTGTAGATGTCTACAGTACTCTGAGGGTCTACAGTACTGTAGAGGTCTACAGTACTCTTGGACTGTAGGTGTCAAATGACACATATAAACAACTTCCCCTTCACAACACTGATGTGAGCCATCTTGCTGCAGGGGGTGGATCATGGATGACTTCATGCATTTCGTTCGGTATGGCTGGCAGTACGTGTTTCGAGACAGTGGAGAACGGTCACCTGCCCATTTGGAAGGCATTGGTGAAGGCTGTGCTGCACTACCTGACATCAGGTAACCAAGATTGCCACAACAGCTGCACCATGAGTGTACACCTTGAGGTACTGCATGGCCCGTCATCATGCCCTACAGAGGGAGACCCGCAGCGAAGCCCAGACAAGACACCGGAGGCTGAGGCACTGTATGAGGCCCGGCTAAAGGCGGGTATGGACGAGGGCGCTGACGCCATTCACACCTATGCCTACCTGCTGGCTGAGAAGGACTGGCTGGGAGAGAACGTGCCGATCTCCTTGTTCTCCAGCAACCTCCATATGTTGTGCTGCCGGTGCGTGTCACCATGCTCCACCATCCATTGGCCATCGCATACAACAGGCCACAAATACGCTGATCATTCGATATGGTGTGCATGTGCTATGCATGCAGGTTGCCTGATCAAGAGCGTGAGCGCGGGCGTGCTTGCTGGGTGACGGAGTTCTTCGTGGAGCGCGCCATGCAGCGTGCCAAGCACTTCAGTGGCTCCCATGCTGCTGGGCTGCAGGTGACCTTGGCCATGTGTTTGCGGGAGCGCTTGAGCCGACAGATGCAGCAGTGGTTCAACACACACAGGCATAAGCATGGGAGGGATGCATGGGCTGAAGAGCAGGAGGGTGAGGGAATGGATGAGGAGGGTGAAGAGAATGAGGAGGACAGAGAGGCTGCTGGCCAGCAGAAGAAGAAGAGCAGCAAGGGTGTCAGGGATGCTAAGCCGGTGCCTGCGGAGGAGGTGTGCCAACTCTTGGGGTGTGGTTACAGTGAGTGCCCGAATGGTGGGGAAGGCGAGGAGTGGGTGCGCCAGGCATGCATCAAGTTCAGGGAGGAGTTCTTTGCTGAGAGCATAGAGTGGAGCGATGCAGACATCAATGCAGTGTTTGCAGATCCTGTCAGTGGTGCCAGCCCAGCAGTGCCCCAGCGTGTCAAGTACTTCAAGCGTGCAGACGGGCAGGTCATCCACAGTGTGGACTACACCAAGGTCCATGTGCGTAACAGCAACTGGGTAATGAACCAGTACCTACAGATCATACCCGGGCAATACACAGGGGAGCATGAGTTGGTTACGGTGTGGGGGGAGGTACCATATGCATCACATATCCAGTTTTGGGTGCGGGTGGAGCACCCACACAAGCAGGGTGTTTTCCTGCGCCTGGCCATTGCACGCCTGTACCGCACCACCCTTGTTCCACAGCTAGACATGTTAGCGGTAGCACGAGGCACACCCCTTGCTGATGGCGACTCAGCAACAGCAGAGAAGCGGGTGCCAGCAAAAAGGAAGCAGCCTTCACGGCCTACACAGCGCAGCAAGAAGCAGAAAGCAGATCAGCAGCCGACTAGGGTGACAAGGTGATTGACATGGGTCAGACAGCCAGGGGTACGAGGCCCCAACACAGGTCAGGCGTTCAGGGCGCAAGCCAAGTCAGAGGCAGCTTTACCAGGCTCCCCTTCCCACACCGGTGCGCCAGCAGCGCTCACTTGTTGGCCGGCACCCATCCACTCTTTACTCAGCAGCTGGCCCTCACGACTGGTTTGCGGTAGATGGGGCTAAGCTCACACACCTGCTGGTGCCCTTCTTCCCGCACAAGGAGGGTGGGGGCGACATGTACTTTGTTCCATTCAGCAACAAATCCATGGACAAGTAGGCAACAAGGGCATGCATGAGTCACAGACATGTTGAATGACCTTGCAATGTCTGTCAATCATGGTGTAAGTATGAATGGCTCTTACAAGCTCCTTTGTCTATTATTTTGCGCGCCAGCACACGACATGATTCATTCTAACATCTCATGACCACATCTCATGACCACAACTGTCAGCCGCCGAATCCCATGTGCTTGTACTAGTCGCCAAGACAAGCAGAGTTACCATGAAAAGCAAAGGAACGATTAAGATATATGACCTCTAAAAACAGCTTAACAATTGCCTACAGTACTGTAGACCTCTACAGTACTGTAGACCTCTACAGTACTGTAGAGGTCTACAGTACTGTAGAGGTCTACAGTACTGTAGGTACCTCCGCTCCAACTGCTCACACACTCAGAATTTCAACACGCGCCAAGTGGCGTTGGAGTCGCAAGGACAATCCGAGGCGAACCCCATCAAAAAACTACCCCCCTAGGATGACGAATATTCGCGCTAATTTGCCTGTGTGCAACACATGACTCAATCAACACCTCTCCATCACCGCACTCGCCTACCTGCACCACACAACTCAGCAGGTAAGGCTGCACTCAGCCTGGCTGAGCCGCTGTCTCACTCAACCTGACATCGAGCTAATCGGCCCCACTCCGTTTAGCTGGATGCTTGCTTGCATGCTGTGCAGTCTTACTCAGTCTGTAATCCCTTGCCGCACTTGTTGACCCTTGCTTGTTGCCCCGCACATAGCCCCGCACTTTGCCCTTGTTACTTGCAGGTATCGCCAAAAGCAGCAGCGATTACTAAACTTGCGGCGCAATGGAGCTTCCTCGTGAAGTTCCACTATCAAGACTACCCGAGCCCTAGAGCAATGGCGCACTCTAGGGCTCCTAGCTACTTCATTGGCGTTCACTAGTGCAACGGGCTGGTAGCCATGTAAGCCTAAAGCTGTTAGTTTTGATGAGGTGCCCTGTGGTTGTGGGGTCTGCCCACGAACGTGCCATCGGAGTGGGGTTGGTAGTCATTAAGGGTGCGACCGAGGATGCTACAACATGTTTGTAGTAGCTTAGTGAGATTACCCACAGTTCAACATGTTGTTCCTTGTTGGACAAGTTTTGTTTGTCTGTAGTCCCTGGCTGGTGCCTAGTGTGGGAGTGCAGCTGTGGTGGGTTGCTGTCCTTAAACCTGTAGCAAGTCAAACCCACACACCCACCTGCCGTTCATGAGTGGAGAGCGCTCTGGGACAGGCTCAGGGTTATGGGCAGAAAGCTGACGTACCAGGTGAAACAGCTGTGAGGTATCTGCCTCCACAGCTGGTGGGCTGTTGCTGCCAGCATTGTTCAGCCTGCGCAGGCCCAGCACTGCAGGCACTTCTTTCGTCTTTGCCTGCACAACTGCATCGAGAGAGTTGGGCGCCAGGCTGACGTGAATGGGCACATACTTTGTGACCACCTCCCGCAGCTGTAATTTCAGCTCGGCTCCCGTTAGGATGTGCTGGGTGGATAGAGCAGCATGGCTGGGTTGAGCAGCTCGGCAGCGTAGCCACTCACAGCCAATCTTTGAAGAATAGAAAGTTTATGATGCGGATAAAGTGTCAGATAATGCTGAATTGTCCGGAAAAACCTAGTACGGATCGCAACCTCCCATTCGCGGCGTGGTAGAGTAGTTTAATTACAGCGATTAATTACAGCGAGTCGTAATAGACGTATTCACCAAGAGAAGAATGCACAACAAGCTTGCGATGCTAAAAGCTCGTCTTGCGTAGAAAGCATGTCACACCTATGGCATGAAGAGAGTAAAGCACGAGGCTACCATCCATCCTAGCTGAATGTTCACTACTTGTGCAGTAACGATCCATCCACATGTATCACAACTTGCCCAAGGTGGTGCTGATTGTAGTGGTAAGCGTGCTTGTATTGATACTTGACTAACAGTCAGGTCCCACAAGGTCTGTTTGGCAAAGTGTACCGTGAGCCATTTGATGCCGCGCTTACACAGCCGTGATCAGCGAGCCTTCCCGATATGCCTACTGCATCAAAGGGCCTGCACGGCTAGGGCGCCCACCAGTGTCGACAAGTGTCCAGGTGGCAAGGTTAATGTATATGGATGCGGCGTTCTCTAACGCGGGTGCCAGTAGGTGATGATGCTTTGCGCACGGCTTTGATGCTCAGCGTCATGGCTCTCCAGGTGGACAGACCCAAGGCAGCAATGGAATGCTGACCCTGGATGGACTGACTGTGGCGCAGGAGGGGGCAAGCTGCTGCTGGCGCATACGGCTGGGTAGTTTGGTGACGCGGAGCAGCCAGCAGCCTTGCTGGCAGCCTCTGGACCCTGGATGGGAGGAGTGGAGGGAGAGGCAGATGCTGATCCCTGGCTAAGGGAGGAGGGTAGGAATGGAGTGCTGGGAGGTGGTGGTGTGAGGAGGGAGCTGTCAGTTGCCAAACGTGACGGTCGCCTGATCACCCTGGCGGGTCTGGCAGGAGTTTAGGTGATGGTTGGAGATGGCTGGGGTTGGAGATAAGGAGTTGGTTGGGGCTGGGTGGCGCATGGGCAGTGCAAACTGCATGATGATGCCCAGTTTCCAGGGCTGGCAGCTGTACCACCAGGGCTGGCAGCTGTACCAGGGCTGGTGGTGGCCCCATGCTTTTGTAGGGCTTGTCCCCCTTGCTATCAAAGCCAATAGCACCAGCGCCCGTTAGAGCACACAGGCCTGCAACAAGGAGAACAATCGCTTTAGGTTTTAGGTAGCAGTAACCTTGCATGGTGAAAATGAGCTTCTGGTATCATTGTAACATGGTATCATTGGAACTTCTTGGCTATCATTGTAACTCACCAGATTAACGCGTGTGGGCCTGATGACAGATGTCATGCAGCAGGGTACCCTGTCCTCTAGCTGCTGGCCTGGCAGGATGTGCCATGCTGCGTCTGGGATGCTTGCAACTCCGCCTCCAACACCTATGTACATGACAACACAGCCGATGGGCTGGTGTTAGGGCTGGGGCACACACAGCGGCTGGGGCAGCAAGGGCAGAGGGGGTAGAGGGAGCAGGGAACAGCAAGGTCCGCTGAAGCCTTACCATGAACCGGTTTGCGATGAAGCCGTGCGGGTCCACGGGGCAAGGCCAGCGGCAACCCAAGCTGCCATTGTCGCCGATCCTTTCTTACTACGCTTAGTGCGGGGTGCCATCGCTATCAATGGCCGCCAGTCTGCATCATTTGCGCCGCTTATGAAGGCTGGTGGTAGCTTGGAGGAACCAGAACAATCTCATCTACTTTCGCAGCCTGGTGAGCGCGAGATGATGGGGTACTTTAGACATGAGCATGCTAGGTATGTCTGGGCGTATGTATGGGTGATAATCTTAAGGATACCGCAATCAAAGTAGATGAAGTTCTTGGGGCAGACCGCTTGCACAACCACATGAGGTCAGCACAACGTTTGATGTAGTGCCTGCCCAGAAATGAGGTTTCAACTAAATGTAATTGCATGAGCCTCCCAACCTGCGCAGGGCAGATGTAACACACTGCAGATCCTTCCCGTAGGAGCTATGAGCATACCCCAGAGCTAGGGCGCAGAAACCAGACGGATGCGTAGCAGCAACAAGCAGCAAATCGACCTCAAAAACAGCACTGCAGATTTGCATGCCGGCACCCCATCGCGGCACGCCGACCGACCGACTAGTGACCGCTCTACCACGTTCGTCGTTGCGGCGTTGTTGATTCATGTGCACTACCGTCAGGGTGCAAGGAGTCACTGGTGCCAGGATACCGCGGAGGGGGGCAATGTTGACTTTAGCCCGTCCCTCGCAGGCCAAGCTGCGGAGCACCACGCCGCAGCGGGGCGTCGCGGTTTGACCTCTTGGAGTTCAGTATACGCGACAAAAAGTGACGGTACATTTTATCGAGCCATATTTATATATTATTTATTTTACCTGACTAACAGTAAACAAAGAATCAATAGATCTCCATGGAGTAATGGAGCTACTCCCCCACGATCACAGCCCACGATCACAGCCCCCAAACCCCACGATCACAGCCCAGGGCTATTGTCTCCATAGCATCACCATGATATGGTGATGGCCGGCACCCCACACTGCAAGCAGACAGTCACAAGCAGGCTTGTCAAAATTGCAGTGATAGGCTTAGCTGGCGCGAGCGCGTTACAGCCACAGCGGAAGAAGCGCAAGCCAGAAAACGCCACAGATGGCGGATCGACGGACAGCATGGACGGCTTGCATCTTTTAAATTGGCTTGCATGTCTGACCTTTGGCAAACTAAGTATTTCTGCATTTCAAACATTGCAGGCCTACAGACAAGCCGCGTTTGAAAGGATAGGCTGACAACCAGCGGCATCCGCTCAAATTCACTGACGATGAAACTCTTTCAGTTTTTCATGAAAATCTGAAAATTTCATTGTGAAAATGAAAATCTGAAAATCTGAAAATCTGAAGATTCTCAAGCCTGGTCACAAGGCGTCTGAGCTTGCCCCACATAGATGAGCTGGAGTGGTCACTTTGGGAAAGCAAGGGTGAAACAGCCATGCCCTACGCTGCTGCTCCTGCCTTGCTGACACTGCCCTAGTTCTATGTCTCAAGCTGATCCATGTTTTGGATGGGAAACTGCTGCTGCTCATGATACTTTAGGGCACTCACACTTGACGTGGTGCGGCCCTCCACCACCACACGGTAGGTCACTCTGGGCATGGCAATGAAGGTGACGCGGGATGACCCTTGCCCACACACACCGCCATCATGATCGATGATTGCATTGGCCTGCAGCCAGGCGAAATAAGTAGAGCAGCAGATGACATGACCGCTGCATCAGGCCAATCACAGCTATGTAGGCCAACCCATTGACAGTGCTACATATGCAATGGACAGCACAACCATACCATGGCCACCTAACCAACCAGCACAGCTGTAAACACTCAATTCACAGCCATTTGCAAGGAGCTACTCACAGGGCACATGGAGCACGTTACACGTGATTCTTGATAGATGTCCTCTTCGTAGACATAGAGGACAGTATCCCAGGCAGGGACGCCAGCCACACATGTGGTTATTGTAACGCTGCGCATCGTATTCACGGACCGCATCATATAGGTGTAGTCCCGTGATGCCCGACAGATGGAGCTGCTGATGGTGTTGCAGGTGGAAACATTGGGGACCCACGGCACAGGTTCTTGGGACCAGCTAATGAAGTGGGGGTTGCTGCATGAGCCTGCATGGCAGCAGCAACATTGTTTGAACCAAGTGAGCTTGCAACTTGGCTGTCTTGCCCAGTGCGTATCAAGGCGTGCAGAGCTTCCGCAATTGATCTTACCTTCTGGTATTGGCGGTGGTGATGGTGGTGGCGATGGTGGTGGTGGTGGTGGTACTGGTGGTCGTTCAAAGGATGATATGGCGATGGCCGGCACCCCGCACTGCAAGCAGACAGTGACAGGGCACAAGAGATTGCCCCACATAGATGCGCAGGAGTGGTCACTTTCGGAGAGCAAAGGTGAAGCAGCCATGCTTTACGCTGCTGCTCCCGCCTTGCTGACACTACCCTAGTTATATGTCTCCAACTGATCCGTGTACTGGATGGGAAACACATGCTGCTCATGTTACTAGAGGGCACTCACACTCGATGCGCTCCAACCCTCCACCACCACCAGGTAGGCCACTCTGGGAAGGGCAACGAAGTTGACGCGGGACAACCTTTGCCCACACAGATTGCCATCATTATCCATGTTTGCATTGTCTTGCAGCCGAACGAAACAGTACGTGCAGCAATATGTGAGCCCACCAGATGACCTGACCACTGCACCAGGCCAATCACAGCTGTTTAGGCCAACTTATCGACAGTGCGACATGTGCACGGGACACCACGACCATACCATGGCTGCTGAACTAAGCAGCACGGCTGTAAACACTAAATCCACAGCCATGTGCAAGGAGCTACTCACAGGGCACATGGAGCACGCGCCACTGTGCTCTGGGAATACATAGAGGACAGTATCCCAGGCAGTGATGCCAGACACACATGTACCAATTGTGATGTTACGTGTGGCGCTGAAGGCTGGCAGCCGGTAGGTGTAGTCCCTAAATATCCGACAGGGGGAGCTGTTGGTGGTGCTACAAGTCGAGGTGGTGGGGATAAATGACGCACTTCCTAGGCTCAGTTGGAGATTGTGGGGGTTGTTGCATGAGCCTGCATGGCAGCAGCAACTTTGCTTGAATCAAGTGAGCTTGCAACTTGGCTGTCTTGCCCAAGGCGTGCAGAGCTACCGCAACATCGATCTTACCTACTGGTGATGGCGGTGGTGATGGCGGTGGTGATGGCGGTGGTGATGGCGGTGGTGATGGCGGTGGTGATGGCGGTGGTGATGGCGGTGGTGATGGCGGTGGTGATGGCGGTGGTGATGCTAGTGGTGATAGTACCAGGGATGAAACGTTGATGGCCGGCATCCCACACTGCAAGCAAACACAAAAAGGGTGCAAGAGCTTGCCCCACATAGATGAGTTGGAGTGGTCAGTTTGTTAAAGTAAGGGTGAAGCAGCCATGCCTTACACTGCTGCCCCTGCCTTGCTGACACTGCCCTAGTTCTATGTCTCTTGCTGGTCCATGTCCTCTATAAGAAACACATGTTGCTCATGATACTAGAGGGCACTCACGCTTGATGTGCCCCAGCCTTCCACCACCACCAGGTAGGCCACTCCGGCATTGGCAGTGAAGGTGACACGGGACAACCCTTGACCACACACACTGCCATCATTACTCATGATGGCATTGGTCTGCAGCCAAACAAAGCAGTAAGAACAACAATATGTAAGCCCACCAGATGACCTGACCACTGCACCAGGCCAATCACAGCTATGTAGGCCGACCCATTGACAGTGCGACACATGCAAATGGACACCACAACTATACCATGGCTGCTGAACTAAGCAGCACGGCTGAAAACACTCAATCCAAAGCCACTTCCAAGAAGCTACTCACAGGGCACATGGAGCACGCGCCACTCTGCTCTGGGAATACATAGAGGACAGTATCCCAGGCAGTGATGCCAGACACACATGTGTCAATCGTGATGCTGCGTGTGGCGCTGAAGGCTGGCAGCCGGAAGGTGTAGTCTTGTGTTGTCCGACAGGTGGAGCTGCTGGTGGAGCTGCAGGTGGAGGTGGTGGAGATAGATGCCGCACTTCCTAGCACTCCTACAATTTAGTCCCTGCGTTTGTCCCTGCGTTCTACCGACCTTGTCCGATCGGGCTGGAAATTTGATAGATGGCAGTTTGCAGAAAATAAAACATATTTTTCAAAAAAAATATTTTGAAAAAATCAACAGCTGTTGCGCTGTGGCCCGCAACCTATCCCTGCACTCATCCCTGCACTCTAGCCACAGGGCCACAGCGCAGCCGCCTTTGATTTTTTCAAAATATTTTAATTTGTAGGAGTGAGGGTCAATTGGAGATTGTGGGGGGTGCTGCATGAGCCTGCGCACAAAAAACAACAGTGCTATGTGTAGTGCAGAAATGGCATCGAGAGGGTTGCTCGACAGACGATACGAGTTATGCGGCAGTCTTACCCAAGCCTGCCATCTGACCGTGTGCTATCTTAAGTCCTGCCGCCAATAGAATCAATAGAAAGGCAACCATCGGCCTTCGGCGCACCATCCTATGCGCAGTGGGCAAGTTAATGCGCGGTTCACGCGCTGAATCTACATAACGAGTGTCGACGCATTAACAAGCCAGAACCTGTGGATGACGTTCTCCCAAGGACGGGTCTTGGCCAGGTCGGGTTGGATGTCACTAAGCGAGAATGTCACTAGCTAGTTCTTCCTTCTAAAAGCACTACCATAGACACGTCCTTGGATATGTGACGGTGGGGAAGTGTGTGTCGGCGGAGACATATGTGACGGCGGGCATGTCGGCAAGAAGTACAAGAAGACACTTCCGGCAGAAGCGGCGTAGATTAAACAATCATGCAATCCTTCCTGTCAGCCCCACCAGAACAAGAAGAAGAAGACTACGCCAATGCTAAAGTGCAGAAAGGGAGGAGCTACCGCGTAAACTTCAGCAGTCCGCCCCTTGGCTGAGGCTCTGAGGCTGCTGTCTGTGTGGCGTCCTGGCTGCTGCATGGGGGCTGTCGGGGGATGCGGGGGGCCATTACCGGGCACCACATCCCCGGTGACCTAACTCTACTAAGCATCACAAACAGCTCCTAAGTTGCACTAAGCTTTGCTGCCTCCCTCGCTGCCTTCTTGCTTGCTTTCTTCGCTGCTAGCTTCGCCCCCTGCTGCTGCTGTTGCTGCTGGTGAAGGTCCGGCTGTGCTTCTTGATGCTGCACCACTCTCTGTGGCAGCTCCTGCTCAGCAACGAGCTGACTTGCTGCTTGGTGCACTGCCTGCTTTCTTGTCTTCTTTGCAGCCTTCCTCGCCACATGCTCAGGGGCTACTGCTTGATCAGCAGCGACAGGGTCAGCTGGTAGTATCAGCTCACCCTCACCCTCCACCTGCTCCTCCTCCGGCTGCTGCTGATGCTGCTGCCCCTGCCCATGTACCTGCCTGATCTCTCCCTGCTGCTGCTGTGTGTCCTGCAGCTTTCTCTTCTTCTTCTGCTTCTTGCCTGTCACACCCTCCTCAGCCTGCACCACATGGCCTGGCTGCTCTGTGAGCTCTGGGTTAGCTGCTTCATCATGGGCTGCTGACTTGCTTCCAACAGCTGACCGACTGCCTGCTGCTGCACCTGCTAAACAGCAGTGAGGGTGCAAAGGCGATCAGGAACGCAGCCAGTGGGGACAAGGGAACATGCATCGGAGCGGTAAGGAGCAGGAGGCAGGCAGGGAATAGGAAAGGGGTCTTTCAGGCAGGACCCACCTAGTGAAGGCCTCCAAGGGGAGGGGTTCCTCAGGCAGTATCCGTTCAGCACCTCCTTGCAAAGCTGGCTTCTGATGACTTGGCCAAACACCCCTGGACCCTCCCTCCTGGCCCATCCCTCCCCAGCCCACCCACTTCCTTTGGACGGCAGCATCGCTGACTGCTATGACTCACAGGCTGAACCTGGCCCTGGGCTGTCCATTGGGCCCTCCACTGGGCTGCACATCCCTCTCAGCCTACCCACTTGCACCAGCTGGCTTCCTGGTCACAGCACGCGGCTCAGCTCGGCCAAACAGCTGAGAGTAGGTAGCCAGCTCCTTCTCAGCTGACATGACATGCCGCCTGTGCGTTGGGCACACACAGCACCGGGCACACCAGGCGGGCAGGGAACAACCCATGTCATCGCTGGCACCACACCTCTCACCCTTACCTCACTCACGTATCAAGTGGGGCCATAGAGGAGGCATGAGATGGGAGGATCCCACCGGCCAGCTCGGCTGAATGGGCCCATCCGCCCCGCCCCGCCCCGCCCCGCCCCGCCCCGCCCCGCCCCGCCCCGCCCCGCCCCGCCCCGCCCCGCCCCGCCCCGCCCCGCCCCGCCCCGCCCCGCCCCGCCCCGCCCCGCCCCGCCCCGCCCCGCCCCGCCCCGCCCCGCCCCGCCCCGCCCCGCCCCGCCCCGCCCCGCCCCGCCCCGCCCCGCCCCGCCCCGCCCCGCCCCGCCCCGCCCCGCCCCGCCCCGCCCCGCCCCGCCCCGCCCCGCCCCGCCCCGCCCCGCCCCGCCCCGCCCCGCCCCGCCCCGCCCCGCCCCGCCCCGCCCCGCCCCGCCCCGCCCCGCCCCGCCCCGCCCCGCCCCGCCCCGCCCCGCCCCGCCCCGCCCCCGGCCCCGCCCCCGGCCCCGCCCCCGGCCCCGCCCCCGGCCCCGCCCCCGGCCCCGCCCCCGGCCCCGCCCCCGGCCCCGCCCCCGGCCCCGGCCCCGCCCCCGGCCCCGCCCCCGCCCCCGGCCCCGCCCCCGGCCCCGCCCCCGGCCCCGCCCCCGCCCCCGGCCCCGCCCCCGGCCCCGGCCCCGCCCCCGGCCCCGGCCCCGGCCCCGGCCCCGGCCCCGGCCCCGGCCCCGGCCCCGGCCCCGGCCCCGGCCCCGGCCCCGGCCCCGGCCCCGGCCCCGGCCCCGGCCCCGGCCCCGGCCCCGGCCCCGGCCCCGGCCCCGGCCCCGGCCCCGGCCCCGGCCCCGGCCCCGGCCCCGGCCCCGGCCCCGGCCCCGGCCCCGGCCCCGGCCCCGGCCCCGGCCCCGGCCCCGGCCCCGGCCCCGGCCCCGGCCCCGGCCCCGGCCCCGGCCCCGGCCCCGGCCCCGGCCCCGGCCCCGGCCCCGCCCCGGCCCCGGCCCCGGCCCCGGCCCCGGCCCCGCCCCCGCCCCGCCCCGCCCCGCGCGGCCCCCGCCCCTGTCACCCACTTCCACTGCTCTTGGTCCCTCTTGAACGCCTCTGCCCCGACCTTGGCCAGCAGGCGGCTACCCCAGTGCTTTGCTGCCAGCGCCCTCTCCTGAGCCACCAGGTCTGCCACCAGCGCTGCCTTTGTGCCCAGTTCCTGCAGCAGGCCCACAGGCGGCAGCAGCAGCAGCAGGCCAGCTGCCATGATTGGGAAGCAGCAGCAGACTGTTAGGCATGCCAGTGTTGCTGTGTACCTTAGCCAGGAAGTTGGTGTTGCAGCACACCAACACAGGTATGCTGCAGCAGCAGCAGCACTAGCGGTAGCAGCAGCGGCAGCAGTGGGGGGGGGGCAGCAGCGGGGGCAGGGGCAAGGGCAGGGGTGGCGACGGCAGCAGCAGCAGCAACAGCAGCAGCATGGCACCCCCAGCAGGAAGGAGCATGCAACCATCACAACATCACGCTGGTCTGAGTATGGTGTGCATGCGTGCATGGACATGAAGTGCATGGCAGTGCATGGCAGTGCATGGCAGGGCACGCACCGCCCAGCCGTAGCAGCGCTCCACCAGGAAGGAGCCGGAGCCAGTGAGGGCCATCACGCCAAAGCCACCTGACATGTTGCCCAGCAGCTTCTGCTTCACCTGATGCCTCAAAGAAGCGGCAAGGAGGGCCAGACACCGTCGGGTGAAGGCGGGAAACGGCAGGTGGGGTCAGGTGGAGGCAGGTAGGGAGAGGTGGGTGTAGGAGAGGGGGGGGAGGCCGGGGGGGTTGGAGGCTGCAAGAGAGGGAGACGGGTGCCCCTCTGTTGTGACATTGTTGCATGGAAGGGGGCGGGTGGGGGCGTGCTTGTGTGTGTTTGTGTGTATGTGTGTGTGCAGCGAGTGTCCCTAACGGTTGTGGCAGGGTGTTAAAGACAGACTGTGTCTCAGTCAGGGTGTTGAAGACAGGCTGTGTCTCAGTCATGTCAGCCAGGCCCAACTGGTGTTTGCAGGTGTGTCTTTGCCTGCAGTGTGAGACCTGCAGTCTTGGCTGTGTGCATTTGGTGCAGTTCTTCACTGTTGTGTTTGGTGGAGTGCTGGCTCTTACTTTCCTGGCCTTGCTCGCTTCACACGGACTAATGACACAGGGGTTCACATGGACTGATGGAGAGCAGACGGAGACCCTAGTCTCCCAAGCTTGCATGGAAGGTGGTGGGTCCACAAGCCGGTGGGTGGGGTGTGTGGCACTTAGAGGCAGGGACTGATGACCCTGGGGACAAATCTAATGAGAGGAAGGGACTGATGACTCTGGGGACGAATCTAAGGACTCTCAAGGTCCCTTCACAGGGACTGGCGGCCTAGCCCAGCCCAGAGCCTTGTCCAGGGAAAAACATAGGCGACCAGTGTCTGAGCGACCCAGTGGTAAACCTGCAGCAAGACGACCGTCTGACGGCATGCTGGTGTGCGTACCTTAGCCGGCGCGGTGCCCTCCAGCAGCGCCTCGAGCACCCGGCTGCCAGAAGGGTCCCGGCCCACACGCGCGAGGTCCGCGGTCGACATCTCGACCAGGCTGTCTGTAAACACTCGACACGCGCCCTGCCATGCACGGCAGGAACACATCACCAGCTCGTGTTCAGCGGCGAAAGTGCGCTCAGCAAATGCATAGACACTCACAGTAGGAAAGGGATACTGCCGCGTCGCACATACACACGACTTACTACGATATATATGATTACTTACAATACTTAGCACATACATCCGATACTTGATTGTTACGACTTGAGTAACCTTTTTTAACATTCGGTGCAAGCTTCGGCTATCGCGTAAAGTATGCGCGCACCTGTGCGAAGCGCAGTAGGTTGATTAAGATGGCGCCGCCGAGGGGCGATAGCCTGGCGGGCGGGACCTGCTTGTCGTGTGCGACATGGCCGCTCGGCGTCAACTCGGGCAGGGGGGTATCGGTCCCCAGGCTGACGCCGTAGTTGTCCAGGGTCAGCAGGGCAGGGGCGGCCACAGCCACCTCTGCAGCAGCCGCAACAAGTGCAGCAGCAGCAGCAGCAGCAGCAGCAGCAGCAGCAGCAGCAGCAGCAGCAGC
Source organism: Haematococcus lacustris (assembly GCA_030144725.1). Taxonomy (NCBI): domain Eukaryota; kingdom Viridiplantae; phylum Chlorophyta; class Chlorophyceae; order Chlamydomonadales; family Haematococcaceae; genus Haematococcus; species Haematococcus lacustris. The sequence goes on from JASKMD010000003.1 coordinate 7,762,351, forward strand.
AGCAGCAGCAGCAGCAGCAGCAGCAGCAGCAGCAGCAGCAGCAGCAGCAGCAGCAGCAGCAGCAGCAGCAGCAGCAGCAGCAGCAGCAGCAGCAGCAGCAGCAGCAGCAGCAGCAGCAGCAGCAGCAGCAGCAGCAGCAGCAGCAGCAGCAGCAGCAGCAGCAGCAGCAGCAGCAGCAGCAGCAGCAGCAGCAGCAGCAGCAGCAGCAGCAGCAGCAGCAGCAGCAGCAGCAGCAGCAGCAGCAGCAGCAGCAGCAGCAGCAGCAGCAGCAGCAGCAGCAGCAGCAGCAGCAGCAGCAGCAGCAGCAGCAGCAGCAGCAGCAGCAGCAGCAGCAGCAGCAGCAGCAGCAGCAGCAGCAGCAGCAGCAGCAGCAGCAGCAGCAGCAGCAGCAGCAGCAGCAGCAGCAGCAGCAGCAGCAGCAGCAGCAGCAGCAGCAGCAGCAGCAGCAGCAGCAGCAGCAGCAGCAGCAGCAGCAGCAGCAGCAGCAGCAGCAGCAGCAGCAGCAGCAGCAGCAGCAGCAGCAGCAGCAGCAGCAGCAGCAGCAGCAGCAGCAGCAGCAGCAGCAGCAGCAGCAGCAGCAGCAGCAGCAGCAGCAGCAGCAGCAGCAGCAGCAGCAGCAGCAGCAGCAGCAGCAGCAGCAGCAGCAGCAGCAGCAGCAGCAGCAGCAGCAGCAGCAGCAGCAGCAGCAGCAGCAGCAGCAGCAGCAGCAGCAGCAGCAGCAGCAGCAGCAGCAGCAGCAGCAGCAGCAGCAGCAGCAGCAGCAGCAGCAGCAGCAGCAGCAGCAGCAGCAGCAGCAGCAGCAGCAGCAGCAGCAGCAGCAGCAGCAGCAGCAGCAGCAGCAGCAGCAGCAGCAGCAGCAGCAGCAGCAGCAGCAGCAGCAGCAGCAGCAGCAGCAGCAGCAGCAGCAGCAGCAGCAGCAGCAGCAGCAGCAGCAGCAGCAGCAGCAGCAGCAGCAGCAGCAGCAGCAGCAGCAGTAGGGGGTTCAGCAGCAGCACCAGCAGGTGAAGCAGAGACCTTGCTAAGACTGCGGTTTTGTGAGGTACACACCACCCTTGTCAGCGAGAGCATGAAGGTTTGAAGGTCAACGTCACACATATGAAGAGCCCCCGCCCTTTCTGAGTGATGCCATGCACTTTGCCTTCACAATAAGAAGTACGCACCATGCACCATGCACATGCACTATGCACAGCCATGCGGCCAACAGCACGCGTCTGGGTGACTCTGGCGGGAGGGAGGTGCAGCCTGGTGTGAGAAGGGAGAGGGGTCTGGCGCTGTGGCTGTGCCCTGTGGGTGGCCCACTGACCATCCTACCTGACTTCCCCTTCCACTGTGGTGCCAAATCAGGCAACACGGCAGCCAGCTTGGCACACATCTCTTTTTGGCAACACCCTGCAAGACAACCAGGCAGCATACTGTACATCAGCAACGCGGGAGGGCGGGCGGGCGGGGGGGCGGGCGGGCGGGCGGGCAGGGCGGGCGGGGCGGGCGGGCAGGCCATGCATGTGATGAAATGCACAGTCTCCCCCTCACCAGCCCTGCTGCAAGCAGCCACCAGCGCAGCGACCACTCCGCTGCGCCTGCCCCGCAGCAGGGTCCCCAGGCTGGGTGCCAGCTCCTCAAACAGTGGCTGGACCTGGACCGGCAACAGCAGGGGGGCCGGGGGTGCGGTGGGGGGGTGGGGCGCAGGGGCTGCTACACAGCTGCTGTAGGTGCTCGTTGAGTACAGAAGGTGGTCAAGTTGCCTGAGTTGAGTATCTGGTGGCGCAGTGAAGAGTACGCCCAGGCAATTGCCAGCCTGGCCTGGCTGATGGCTGAGTTGCCTGACTGCTAGGCAGTCTGCAATAGAGGGAAGTGGTGGGGTGGAAGACAGGGTAAGCCAGGCTCCAGCGCCAGGGCCCAGGGGCTCCAGGTCCCACACAGCTCAAAGCTCAAAGAGGGGTAGGGGGAGGGCAGGGGGAGAGTTAGGTAGTAGGGGTAAGGGTTTAGGGGTGGCAGCCACAGGACATTGCCCGGACCTCACCACCCACCCTGACTGACCCTGACTGCACCACAGCCTGGTGCACCACAGCTTGAGCTGTCATAGCCTGTCTTCACCTTGCTTGCTCTCCCCTGGTCACACTAACCCCTCCCCCTCTCCTGCTCACAACCACCCCGCCCCACCTGCTGCCTCACCCACATCCCTGCCACAGCCCCCTTGCTTATCCCCCACTTACCTCCCCCACGCCCCCCCTTGCCTGCCTGTCTGCCATGGCCCCCCCACTACCCACCTGACCAGGGGTATGACCCCTGCCGCAGCTGCTGCTGCTGCTGCTGCTGCTGCTACCCACCCAGCCTGACCACCCCCTCCCCCCACCCACCTGGCCAGGGGTGTGGCAGGCAGCCAGCAGTGCCTGCAGCACAAAGTTGGCGCTGGGGTGGGCGGCTAGGCCGTCCAGCTGGCCTGCGGGTAAACGCAGGTCGGGTGAAGAGTGATGGGGCAGCGAGGGGGCCAGCAAGGGGAGTAGCAAGGGGGGCAGCAAGGGGAGTAGCAAAGGGGTCCATCAGGGCTGAGGTGGAGCCGGCGGAGGCAGGTGAAAGAAGGTAAACGCATGTGGAGTGGCGAGTGATGGGGCAGGCCACAGGCCACAGGAGCAGGAGCAGCAGCAGGAGAGGTGCGGGAGAGCAGCAGCAGCAGCGGCAGCGGCAGCAGCAGCAGCAGCAGCAGCAGCAGCAGCAGCGGCAGCGGCAGCGGCAGCGGCAGCGGCAGCGGCAGCAGCAGCAGCAGCAGCAGCAGCAGCAGCAGCAGTGCCCCCCTCCCCCCTATCGTCATAGCTGTCACTCCTGTCTCGAGCATCAGGGCAGCGCCTACTCCTTGCAGCCATGCAAGCAGATCATCCCAGCCTGCCTTTGAAATAGCGTGAGATGAGCTCATCCAGCAGGCCGGGCACGCATGGCGCTACGGCCAGCACCGCCTCCAGCACATGGCTGGCGGTGACATCGTGCGTCATGGCCACCACCTTCGCATGGGGCATGCATGGAGGAGTGCATGGCATGGGTGCCGCATGGGTGTCCAGCATGAGCAGCATGTGCAGGTTGGACAGGGAAGCAAGGCAGCAGCTCCTGGATGGCTTGCAGCCTTCAGCAGCTAGAAGGAGGACAGGGCCGTCTGACACTGGAGGGACAGCCACGGCACACATGGCACAGCAGTTGCAGCCTGCTCATGATGTCACGATGTGCTGGACACACCCAGGTCACACCAGGTCACACCCAGGTCACATCCAAACTCACTCAAGGTCACATTATGTTTACTCATGGTCACACTTTCGTCACACTAGGATTCCCCAGGTCACACTCACCCGCTCGTTGGCCACCCCCTCCAGCATTTTGCCCGCCTTAGGCGCTCCGTCCACAAAGCATGGCGCCCCCAGCACAGCGGGCACCAGCGCTGCCAGCACCTTCCTGACACACAGCAGCCGGCCACACAGCACTGCCTCTTCCCCACTGAGCCCACTGAGCTCACCCAGGGCAGCTGAGACAGCCATGGTGACAAGGGAGCAGGGTGGGCCAAGTGCAGCTGTGTGGGGCGCCAGTGTGACCATGTGGTCGTTGCTAGGGTTGCTGGGGTTGCTAGGGGTGTTGTCGAGGGGTGTTTCATGAGTGCCAGGAGCAGCAGGGGTGTTTTATGTTTGTCAGGTGCAGCAGAACGTGGTGCCATGCCAGTGTGCTTTTGTCCCTCAAGGAGGACAATGGCTGTTGCGACGTCGGCTGAAGACGACGAAGTACGCCAGCGGTAACGCCAGCGGCAAGGTTGTTGTCGAGGTGTTTCATGTTTGTAAGGTGCCATGCCAGTGTACCTGGTGCCATGCCAGTGTGCTGGTGCAAAGGGGTCTCCAGGCTGCAGCGACGCCAGCGGCAAAGAATCACATTGCATGTGAGGGGTTGCATGTAAGATCTAATGATGATGATGCCAGCGCATGGAGCCGGCAGGGCAGAAAGCACCCTCTTGCTGGTTCAGGTGCAGCGCCGCCCATGTTCATGAAAACCCCAGACCCTGCGCTATGGACCAGCTTGGGCTGTATGGAGTTGCATGGAGGTGCATGAGAATGCATGGCTTGTATTCGTTTTTTGTAGCTTGGAGCATTGTCCGTCAGCGTCATTAGGTGTGTCAGCTATTGCCACTTGAGTCAGCTGGGTAACACTAGGGGCCTGCTCCATCTTATCCACTCCTACCCTATTCTATATTACTACATATTTACGCCTATATCTCTCCCTATACCTCAGGTATGTGTGTATACTTATATATTTATATCCTATATTTATATCCTTGTCCTTATCCTTATCCTTATCCTTATATACATCTTCATCATATCCTAGGTCTTTGTTGCTCACATGACACGACTGGTCAGCTTCCCCTGAACTTCTACCCCCTCTCCCCCCAGCTTGCTTAATGCCCCTCACCTGCAGTTGGGCAAGGTGGCGGCTGCTTTTAGCGCAGCCTGCAGGAAGGGGCTGGCGTCGCGGCTGCTGCTGAGCTCAGCCATGGCATCGCCCGCGTACTCCTCACTGCACAGCACCTGCACTATAGCCTGAACAGCAGCAGGAGCAGCAGAGGGGCAGCCTGTCAGGTGAGGCGGAGGCAGAGGCGGAGGCGGAGGCGGAGGCGGAGGCGGAGGCGGAGGCGGAGGCAGAGGCAGAGGCAGAGGCAGAGGCAGAGGCAGAGGCAGAGGCAGAGGCAGAGGCAGAGGCAGAGGCAGAGGCAGAGGCAGAGGCAGAGGCAGAGGCAGAGGCAGAGGCAGAGGCAGAGGCAGAGGCAGAGGCAGAGGCAGAGGCAGAGGCAGAGGCAGAGGCAGAGGCAGAGGCAGAGGCAGAGGCAGAGGCAGAGGCAGAGGCAGAGGCAGAGGCAGAGGCAGAGGCAGAGGCAGAGGCAGAGGCAGAGGCAGAGGCAGAGGCAGAGGCAGAGGTGGTGGCAGTGGTGGCAGCAGCAGCCCCCCCAGCTGCTGACCAGCTCGACCCCCCAGCTTCCACCCAGCTTCCATCCAGCTGCCACCCACCTCCACCAACTCAGGGTAGGCGGCGCTCTCCTGCCCCTCCCACTCCACACCCCAGCCCTTCTCTGCCACCACCTTGGCTGCCAGCCCTGAGCGCTGAGCAATCTGCCCCTGCCCCGCCCCCCTGCCCTTGGAATGGCCCCGCCCCCCAGGCCCCCCCTCTGCCGCTTCCCCTGAGGGGGGGCCTGGGGCAGCGGCCTGGGGCCCCTTGCTGCCGGCAGGGCGCACATCCCGGCCGCATAGCACACACAGCAGGCGGCGCGCCACATGGGTGGCATAGCGGTCGTTGATGAAGTCCCACAGGCTGCTGCACAGCTCTGAGGTAAGCTGGCTCAGCAGCTGCAGGGCACAGCAGTAAGGGGGGGGCCAGAGGGGGGCGGTGCAGGGGGCAGGGCAAGGGTCAGGACCAGGGTCAGGACCAGGGTCAGGGTCAGGGTCAGGGTCAGGGTCAGGGTCAGGGTCAGGGTCAGGGTCAGGGTCAGGGTCAGGGTCAGGGTCAGGGTCAGGGTCAGGGTCAGGGTCAGGGTCAGGGTCAGGGTCAGGGTCAGGGTCAGGGTCAGGGTCAGGGTCAGGGTCAGGGTCAGGGTCAGGGTCAGGGTCAGGGTCAGGGTCAGGGTCAGGGTCAGGGTCAGGGTCAGGGTCAGGGTCAGGGTCAGGGTCAGGGTCAGGGTCAGGGTCAGGGTCAGGGTCAGGGTCAGGGTCAGGGTCAGGGTCAGGGTCAGGGTCAGGGTCAGGGTCAGGGTCAGGGTCAGGGTCAGGGTCAGGGTCAGGGTCAGGGTCAGGGTCAGGGTCAGGGTCAGGGTCAGGGTCAGGGTCAGGGTCAGGGTCAGGGTCAGGGTCAGGGTCAGGGTCAGGGTCAGGGTCAGGGTCAGGGTCAGGGTCAGGGTCAGGGTCAGGGTCAGGGTCAGGGTCAGGGTCAGGGTCAGGGTCAGGGTCAGGGTCAGGGTCAGGGTCAGGGTCAGGGTCAGGGTCAGGGTCAGGGTCAGGGTCAGGGTCAGGGTCAGGGTCAGGGTCAGGGTCAGGGTCAGGGTCAGGGTCAGGGTCAGGGTCAGGGTCAGGGTCAGGGTCAGGGTCAGGGTCAGGGTCAGGGTCAGGGTCAGGGTCAGGGTCAGGGTCAGGGTCAGGGTCAGGGTCAGGGTCAGGGTCAGGGTCAGGGTCAGGGTCAGGGTCAGGGTCAGGGTCAGGGTCAGGGTCAGGGTCAGGGTCAGGGTCAGGGTCAGGGTCAGGGTCAGGGTCAGGGTCAGGGTCAGGGTCAGGGTCAGGGTCAGGGTCAGGGTCAGGGTCAGAGGATGGCTGAACTGGCTTTCCCTGACACTGCCTGCTGCCCCACCCACCTGCTCCAGGCTGGCCACATCCTCCTCCCCCATGGTGTCCTGCTGAGAGTGCAGGCGCAGCAGCAGGTTGTCGGCCACGTGGGAGCCGAAAGGGCTGCAGGCACAGTCAGCATAGCACCAAACCATCTGCTGTTCTGCTCCTGCTATCGCTGCTGCTGCTGCTGCTGCTGCTCCTGCTGCTCCTGCTGTTGTCTCCCTCCTCCCCCCTCTCCCCCCTCCCCCCTCCCCCCGCACCTCACAGCCACCTGCTGTATGCCCCCCGACGCCACCACAGCCGCCAGGACCGCCACCAGCTGTCCAGGCTGAGCACAGCTGAGCAGTGACTCCATCAGCCGGCTGCACACTGGGTCAGCGGTGACCAGGGCCTCGCTGCCTGCCACCTCCTGCAGCACGTTGCTGACCAGCAGCTGGCGCTCCTCATCGTCCACCAGGGTTTGGAAGTGCTGGTGCACTTCGGACAGGTAGCTGCTCAGCTCCTGGGGCACCAGGCTGATATGGCTGCGGGACTGCTTGCCAGCGGCGGCGCTGGCGTGGCTGTCTTCAGCCAGCGCGGCGGCTGCAAGGCTGGTGGCAGGCTGGATGGAGGGGTCGCCAGCATCGTCAGCGTCAATGGTGCCGTCTGGAGCCCGCCGTTTGCTGCTGGCTGCGACCTCCTGCAGCGTCGCATCCACTACTTCGACGGGCGCGCGGCGCTTCTTCTTTTTCTTGTCGGCCGGTTTGCGAGGTACGATGTCCCCCTGTGGGGCTACTGTGTCCACCATGATTTACTAGCGGCGAGGTCCGACGGTGTGCGGATGGCTCCCGGTATTTTTTCGCGGCATGTCATTTTTGCCCTTCATGCACTGTTTGTTGCGGCGAGCTGCACATGCAGCTGTGAGGGAGCGCAGATATCCACGGGCAGGCCTGAAGAGTCTGCTATATCTTTGTTTGTGTAGTTTATGGTGTCTGCTGTCGGATATCTGTTCCTCACTGCTGTAATTTTACTTCCGATTGGACTCTCTCAACTTGTTTTTCCGGAGGGGGTGGAAGCCATACCACTGAGCGTGCCACCAATGGGCGCCAACCTGGACCGCGGCCATAACCATGCAATATCATGCACACCAGAAACGTGACAGCAGGGTCAGGTTGTCGAAGATAAAAAACAGCGGAGCACGGCCCGAAGCCGCCAGCGTCTACGCCATCCGCTGCCTCGTCATGCAATGTTCAGGCTTTCCGCGGCTTAGGACACCCTCACGGAGCCCAATCGCACACAATGGTCCATCCAGCTCAGCATGGCAGCGGCCTAGCCTCACGAGGTGTGCAGATGCTGCAGATGCGAAAATGCTGGAGGGATCGAGCAGTTCAGGTGAGGACAGATGTAGACCTGGCAGCTCCGCAACACGCTTATTGGCCACGCCGCGAGTGACCGGCAGCCCGTGGCAGCGTCAAGGGCACCCGGCCCGTGCTGCTGCAGGTGCCTTGGGGCACGCGGCCGCATCCTCAGGCCAGCGAGCGGGGCAGGGTGCAGCCTCGGCCGTGATGTTGTCGGCCTCACCCCCGCGCCCCGGTGCTCCAGCCCCGCCACCGGTGGTCGTCCTGCAACCGACCCCGGCGTCAGTGGCGGCTGCTGTTGCCGGGACAGCAGCAGCCTCGGCAGCGGCAGCAGCAGCAGCAGCAGCCGCCAGCGGAGGGGGTGCAGTGCAGGGCGCTCCGTCCATCACCATTGGCCCACCCGGTCAGTAAGCCATGTCCACCATTGCTGCTACCGTTGCTGTGTTCAACACCACTTGCCTGCCCTGCCCACCATGCTTGCACCTGCCTGTACTGCAAAGACTAAGCCTTGTAAGCCAAGCAGGCAGAAGACCATCAGCTGTGTTATCGACCAACAGCTGCATCGTGGCTGCCAGACCTGTGCGCTGCACGGCCTGCCCCTGCCTCGCCCCCCTGCCATGAGCCTAGCCCCGCCCCTTAGGGCCCCCCAGACCCGCCTCTGCTGCCTCCCCCTCTCCCACCGCAACACCTCAACACCTCAACACCTCAACACCTCAACACCTCAACACCTCAACACCTCAACACCTCGACACCTCAACACCTCGACACCTCAACACCTCAACACCTCAACACCTCAACACCTCAACACCTCAACACCTCAACACCTCAACACCTCAACACCTCAACACCTCGACACCGCAACACCTCAACACCTCGACACCTCAACACCTCAACACCTCAACACCTCGACACCTCAACACCGCAACACCGCAACACCTCAACACCTCAACACCTCAACACCTGCTGCATAGCTGTAGCGCATCTAGCAAGTAGCCATCAGTGTGCTCTCGCAACAGCACAGGCTGTGCTGGTTGAGTCATGTCCAAGTTTGGCACAGGGACTCATGGCGATCAGGCAGGGTGGGCAGGGTGGGCGGTTGGGACCTGATACACTGCCACTGCCACTGCCAGGGCGCTTGGAGCTGTGCTGTGCTGGTGTGACAGTGCTGATGGCTCTTTGCGCTACAAGGACGTTCCTGCAGCAGCCTGCATGGCTGCATGGCTGCTCCCAGTACATGATAAGCCCCCTTGCCCCCACGCGGGCCATGTGGCCATGTCTGCACACATTCGCAGATTATAAACTGATTGGTGGCTGCTTGGCTGCCAAGCATGCTGACTATTCTACTGCAAGGGTGGCAGCTAGGCTGGTTGGCTGCAGGCCCTGCACCGCCTGTGTCGCCCAGCAGCAGCTACTGGGAGCTGCTGAATAACCCGGAACAGGAGAGCACCATCTTTGGCAACAGGGCCCGCAGCGCCATGGACTCCAATGTGCTGCGCAGGTTAGGGCAGGGGCAGGGGCAGGGGCAGGGGCAGGGGCAGGGGCAGGGGCAGGGGCAGGGGCAGGGGCAGGGGCAGGGGCAGGGGCAGGGGCAGGGGCAGGGGCAGGGGCAGGGGCAGGGGCAGGGGCAGGGGCAGGGGCAGGGGCAGGGGCAGGGGCAGGGGCAGGGGCAGGGGCAGGGGCAGCAGGCTGAGTGCTGAGGCAAGGCGACCCATCTCCCTTACCTTGACTGCTGCTGCCCAGTGCTGCTTCTTGCACTGCTGCTGCTGCTTGCCCCTGCTGGCTGTCTATCATTGTGACATGGCACCACTTGCCATGCGCAGTGCTGCTGCCTGCTCTGCTGCTGCTTGCCCCTGCTGCTGCAGGAAGGGCCACCTGAAGGAGCAGGACTACCTGATTGACTACATGCGGAGGATGCATGAGACACACACATGTGAAGAGGTAAGCCCTGGCCCTGGCCCTGGCCCTGGCCCTGGCCCTGGCCCTGGCCCTGGCCCTGGCCCTGGCCCTGGCCCTGGCCCTGGCCCTGGCCCTGGCCCTGGCCCTGGCCATTCAAGATGCACTCGGCTTGGCAACCTGCATAACAGCAGCTGCTCTAGCGGGTGTAGCGGGGGTCCTTGCAGGCCTGGGGGTTTGCTGGAGGTCCTAGTCCTAGGTGACGGCCAGAATGACCCGGGCTCGCAGCTGCTGGATGATGGTGGGTTCACGCCCCATGATGGTGGGTTCACACCCCATGATGGTGGGTTCACACCCCATGATGGTGGGTTCACACCCTTGTGTGTGCCAGCCTGGTACAGCTGCCTGGCCTGGCTAACAGACTGGGTAGGGGGTGGTGGTGGTGATGTGGTGGGGTGCAGGTGATGCTGAAGATGGAGCGCTGGATTGCAGAGCACCGGCAGGACCCCAGGCGCTCCAGGCTGCGGCGGCTAGTGCCTCAGGTGGGCCCCCTGCCGCCTGCCGCCTGCTGGCCTGTGACTGAACAGCCTGTGGCTCACGCCCCTCAACACTATACTGTACATACTGCAATGCCCCTGCAGATCAGGGTGGCGGCACCGCGCGCCCCTGACCCTGCAACTCCATAATGCTAGCCATGACCCCAACCCTGCCTACACCCCAACCCTGACCCTGCAAACCTCAGCCTAGCCCCCTGGGCTGCTCCACCCGCCCTCATCATCCAGGCCTTAGAGGCTGTGCTGGCCTGTGGCTGACTGGCCTGTGGCTGATGCCCCTCGAGACTCTGCATACTGCGTTGCCTGCCCCCTGGCCTCCTGCCCCTGGACCCTGGACCCTGGCCACTTGCAACATGCGCCCGCCCTCCACCCTCCGGCCCACCTGTGCCACTGCCAGCACTTCCGGGTTAGGGTTAGGGTTAGGGTTGCCCCTCAAGAAGGGTTGTACACACCAGTGTCTGATTGTTCGTTTGGCGAGTGTCGATTGTTTGGTCGTTTCGTAAAGCAAAAGCAAAGCGAACATTTCGTAGCGCAAAACGACCTTCAAACCATACCAGTTGATAGTGAACGCTATATTTAGCGCTAACAATTAACGCACTGGTACACACCCTTCAAGGTTTCCTGCCGCCTGGCTCCCTGCCCCTGGCCTGATGGCCACTGGCGCCATGCGCCCCCCGCCCTTTGCATGCCACCCGCCGTCCGCCGCCCGCTGTTTCCCTCCCTCCTTCTCGGCCTTGCTCCCAACCTACCATCCAGTCAAAGCCAGCGCTCCTCACACCCCTTTGTCCTCTTCCTCCCCTTGCTGTCACCTCACTCCTCCTTCCCTGTGCCAACCTCCCCCTCCCCCTCTCCATGCCTGCAAACCTGCTTTGGCTCCCTGCACACATCTCCCCCTCCTCCCCCTCCTGCTCCTGCTCCCCCCCTCTACGCCCCTCCCCCCTCTGTTGGAGTAAGCGCAGTGCTGCCTCCCCCTCCACCCTGTTGTTGCCATGGCGTGCTGGGTGCAGCTGGGCAACTTCTTCACTAGCCTGCGCCTGGTGGACGCCTTCCGCGAGTATGACGCCGTGTTCGCCCTCAGCAGGTGACAGGAGCGAGGGGGAGGGGGTGGGGGGCTGGCAGGGAAGCTTAGAAAGCTAGGGGAGGGGGGGGCTGTCAGGGTCAAGGGCAACGGGGGAACGGAGGGGCAAAAGGGACTGGAGGAGGCTAGTCTGAGGAGGGGCTGAAGGCTGCCTGGCGTGGTGTAGGAAGTCTAGGGCTGGCGGGCTGTCAAGGCCGCAGGGAGAGCCCAGGCACAGCTTGAAGGCGGCAAGCTAGAGTCAAGGGTGGCGGGGGAAGGGAGGGAGGCGGGGGTATGGGTGGTGGGGTGCAGGGGCAGGGCAGGGTAGGCGTGTGGGGGTGGGGCAGGTGGGGCGACCCAGGGCTGCACTGGGGGACGAGGTGAGGACCGGGTGGAAGGGAGGGGGGAGGGAGGGGGGGGCGAGGGAACGGGGGAGGGAGGGAGGGCGGAGGGAGGGGGGGGTGTAGGGGCTCTGCCCTGCCCTGCACATCTGCCCTGCCGCCCCCTGGGGCTGCCTGGCTGCAGGCGGAAGTACATCCCGCCAAACTTTGCAGAGCTGCGGCACATCGTGAACATTGCCCAGGTGGTGCAGGCCTGGGCATCCTCCCCCACCCACCCTGTGCTGCCCCTCCTCCTCACCCCATGATGCTGCATCGCAGTAAGGTGGTTCCTAATTACTCCACCGCGATTTCTATTTACTCCACCGCGGTCTCTAATTACTATTCGCGCCCCCATCTCCATCGGGCAATTGCTTTACCCCCCCGCACACACACACATACACACTTTGCTTTCTTTCCTCCACTTATGGCCTGCCCCCTCCCCGCCGCCCTGCTCCTCCCTCCTCCCCCTGCCCCCTCACCCTCACCCTTGCCTGACCTCAATGCCCACTCCTTTCCCTGCCCTGATCCTCCCCTCTCCCCCCCCCCTGCACCCCATCCCTTAGTCCCCCCCCCTTTCCCCCCTCCCCCCTCCTCATCCTCGCCCCTCCTCCCGCCTGCCAGGTGCACGCCTCAGCTGACGCCATGAAGCTCATCACCTTTGACGCGGACGGCACCCTGTACGCTGACGGCTCACACTTCCAGCAAGACAACGCCATGATTGCACACATCATCAACCTCATGCGCTGCAACGTGCATGTGAGGGCAGCGGTGGGGCGAGGCCAGCCAGGCAGGACAAAGCCAGGGCAGGGCAGCAGGCTGAGGAACGGAAGAAAAGGGCTGGTAAAGGGGGGGGGGCGGGGGCGGGGGCGGGGGCGGGGGCGGGGGCGGGGGCGGGGGCGGGGGCGGGGGCGGGGGCGGGGGCGGGGGCGGGGGCGGGGGCGGGGGCGGGGGCGGGGGCGGGGGCGGGGGCGGGGGCGGGGGCGGGGGCGGGGGCGGGGGCCCCTCCCTCGTTACTCTTATGCCCGTCCTTGTGGTGTGTGGTGTGTGTTCCCTGTGTGTTGCAGGTGGGCATAGTGACGGCCGCAGGCTACCCGGGTGAGGCTCACAAGTTTGAGAGCCGTCTGGCGGGGCTGCTGGAGACCTTCCGCAAGCTCAGGCTGCCGGCTGAGATCATCAACAGGTGCCAGGGCAGCCAGGGGGGAGGGCAGGGGGGAGGGCAGGGGGGAGGGGGCGCCAAAGGGGGTATGCAGGGCCTAGTGCCTGTAGCTACTGGTGCTGACTGCTACCAGCACTGGAGTGGGGGGGAGAGACAGGGGAGGGGAGCAGGCGCAGGGGGGGGGCGGGCGGGCCTGATGCGCTCCTGCCCCCACCGGCGGGAACCCAGGTGGCCCAGTGTGGCCCTACTGGCGAGGGGGACAGAGATGCAGCAGGGAGGAACACAGGGAGGGCATTGCAGCCAGTGGGCCTGATGCGCTGGGGGGCAATGGTGGGCGGTTGGTGGGCGAGGGGGGTATAGGGGCAGCAGGGAGGGCGTTGCAGCAAGCTGGGGAGGGCTGCCCAGTAACCCGGCTGCAGTCTGCCCGGCATTGGAGCGCTGGGCGTGTTTGAGCAGCTGATAGTGCTGGTGGAGGTGATGAGGTGGCAGGGGGGCAGGGTAGGGGGGGAGGGGCAGGCAGGGGAGGGGCAGGCAGGGGAGGGGAGGAGGGGGAGACAAGGGTGGGGGGAGGGGGGTCATCATCATATGCCAGGCAGGAAGGGCACGACAGGAGGGGAGGGTCAGGCGAGGTGGCAGCATCCTTAAGGTGGGTGGTGCGACGCCCTTCCCAGCTGCTTGCCAGAGGGTCCAGTGGGCTCAGGGCCATCCCTGCCCTTGGCCCAGGCCCTCTGACTCAAACCTGAACATCACACAAGCAGTCAAACCTGACCATCCCTGGCTTGACTGCTGACCCTGACCAGAGGGTTCAGTGGGCGATGACAAGACAGTGTGTGGGGGCGTGGTGGAGGCAGTGTGGTGGAGGCTGTAGGCAGTCACTGCGGCGTGAGTGAGGTGTGGTGTGATGTGATGGGGTGGGGTGTGATGTGGTGTGTTTGCAGGTTCCACGTGATGGGCGGTGAGTGCAACTACCTGCTGCGGGTCACTGCCGACACCAAGAGCCTTGAGTTTGTGCCGGAGCCACAATGGCAGACCCCCCCCATGCAGTGCTGGAAGGAGGAGGTGGGCAGCAGGGGCTGCTGCTTAACCTGCTAGTGTGACGTCTGGTAGTGTGACATCAGCGGACAGGGCTGTTCCACCCCCCCTGCTGCTCCCCCCCTGCTGCTGCTGCTGATCCCCCCTGCTGCTGCTGCTGCTGCTGCTGCTCCCCCCCTCCATTGGCTTCAGCACAGTGCCAGCGACCCACACACTGCTTCAGCACAACTGGCCCCCTGCTGCTCCCCCCGCTGCTGCTCCCCCCGCTGCTGCTCCCCCCGCTGCTGCTGCCCCCCTGCTGCCCCCCTGCTGCCCCCCTGCTGCCCCCCTGGTGACCCCCTGGTGACCCCCTGCTGCCCCCCTGGTGACCCCTGCTGCCCCCCTGGTGACCCCCTGGTGACCCCCTGCTGCCCCCCTGCTGCCCCCCCCAGGACATCCAGGCCATGCTGGACGGTGCCGAGGCCCTGCTGGTGGAGAGTGCGCAGCGTCTGAACCTGCCCATCAGCCTCATACGCAAGAATCGCTCCGTGGGCATTGTGCCGCAGACAGCCACCATCTACGAGGTCAGGCAGGGGGGAGGGGGGAGGGAGAGGGGAGGGGGGAGGGGTAGAGGGGGGAGGGTGGAGGGGTAGAGGGGGAAGGGAGAGGGGAGACTCAGGGTTAGGGGAGACTCAGGGCGGTGTGACGAAGAGTTGTGTTAGGCGAGGAAGGAGGGGAGGTGGGGAGGGGGAGGGGAGGGGTACGGGACGGGAGGGTAGGGCGCCACAAGCTATGCCAGTGAGCTGTGCGGATGCTGCTGGCAGCTTAGGCTGAGTGGCAACGGTGGTGCTGGTGCTGCATGGTGTCACAAAGAATGCGAGTGACTTTAAAATGGCATGCAAGTGACGAAAGGTGACATGAAAATTTGTAAGAAAAGGTGGTGACAAAATAAAGGGCGGTTCTATTGCTGCTGTGCTGGTCAGGCCAGCGGCTCGGCTGATGTGGGAGGAGGAGGGTGGAAGCTGTGATGCAGCTGAGGGGTGTGGGGGGTTGAGCTGGAGCTGAGGCAATGGCAGCTGTGGGGATGAGGGTGCGGGGTCAGGGTGAGCGGCTGTGGCTGAGCGAGCTGCAGCTGCTGCTGGGCTGCTGCTGCTGTGTGCAGGTGCTTGAGGACATCGCCCTTACGGTGCAGAACCAGCTGGTGTCTCGCATCCCCTTCTGCGCCTTCAACGGCGGCAATGACGTGTTCGTGGATGCCGGCAACAAGAGCCTGGGGCTGCAGGCCATGATGGCCTTCACAGGGGCCATGCCTCATGAGGTCAGGAACGGCTGCCCTGCCCCTGCTGCTCTGCTGCTGCTGATGATGCTGATGCTGATGCTGATGCTGACCCACCCGTGCCCCTAAAGATGCTGAAGATGACCCTGCTTGCCCACCCCTGCCCCTGCCCCTGTGAGGCCAGGAGCTGCTAAGCTGCTGCTGACGCTGACCCGCTCTGCTGCTGCTATAGGTGCATCTGTTGCTCTTCATCCCCATCTGACATCAAGTTGTGCCACAACGCATACCACTACCACAGCTGACTTACTGCTGCTATGGACCTGCTGCTTAGCGGCTGACCCTGACCCTGACCCTGACCCTGACCCTGACCCTGACCCTGACCCTGACCCTGACCCTGACCCTGACCCTGACCCTGACCCTGACCCTGACCCTGACCCTGACCCTGACCCTGACCCTGACCCTGACCCTGGGTTTGGCAGGCACAGTTTGCGCAGCCTAAGGGCGAGGCCAGTCCTAATAGTTGGAACAGCCTGTAGGTGGCTTTGTTAGGAGGGAAATGCTGCTTTTGCTGCTGCTGGCGCAGCAGCGCTCTGTCTGACAAAAGCTATGTACAGATGATGTTGATACTGATCATGATGAGGGTGATTGCTGTCCAGACCATGTATGCCCATCGCAACCATCACCACGGTCACACCATGGTCACACCCACCATCGCCTCACACTTTCCACCTGCACCACCGTGACCATGCAGACGCTACATGTTGGAGACCGGTTTACGCTGAGCGGCAACGACACCGCCACCCGGGACGTGTGCAGCGTGCTGTGGGTGGCAAACCCAGAGGAGACTGGGTTCTTCATCCGCATGCTGCTCAAAGACATCCGACGCAGCCGGTGGCAACCCTACATTGAGTGAGGGGCTGCCAGTCTGTGGCAACCAATAGCAGCAGCACCACCAGCAGCAAAGGCAACAGCAGCCACAGCAACAACAGCAGCAGCTGCTTCAGGGGCAATGGAAGCAGAGCAGCAGTGGGGTGGCAACAGTAGGGGTGGCAGGGGTGACAATGCGTGCTCCATTTTCCCTCAGCAGTGGAGTAGGAGAGAGATGACCTGGTCTGCACCATGAGGTGCAGCGGAAGGCAAGCCAGCTGCTGCCTGCCAGGCTGAAGGCAGGGGATGGGTGCGCAGGTGCTGGCAAGGTGCTGGTTGTTGGGTGCAGGACCAGCTGCAGGGCATAGGTCCCCCTTGTGCACTGCACCACCATGGCGGGCTGTGGGGCAGCATGGCGGATTGTGGGTCAATCGCATCAAGAAAACGGCAAACACATAGTTAGGCAAAAAAGTGAGGGTCCAGGGAGGGGGGGGTCCAGGGAGGGGGGGGAGCAAAGAGGTCGGGGGCAGGGAGGTGGGGGGCGACAGGGAGGCTCAGGGCCAGGGAGGAGGGGGGAGGGAGGGAGGGAGGGAGAGGAAGGGGGGGGTGCCAGGGAGGTGAGGGAGGTGGGGAGGGGCCAGTTGCTGGTAGTCACGATGCAGGTCTCGCAACAGCCCCTAGCCGTGACAGCCATGGCTAGATGGGGGCTGAGGGCCATTCAACATTGTCTGTGCGGCTTGTCTGTTCCACCACTGGGGTAGGGGTCAGGGGGCCAGGGGTCTGGCAGGGGGCAGGGGGCCAGTGGTCAGAGGGACAGGGGTCGGGGGCCAGGGGGGGCCCCCTCCTGTCGTAGCAACCCTGCTGTCATAACACCCTCGCTTGACTTGGGCAGGCGCGTTGTGGTCTTGGTTCTGCATGAGGTTCTGCATGAGGTATTGCATGGCCCACAATGAACGCCATGCTAAATAGTGGCAGTTAACATCACGTGGCGCAGGCGTTGCTATGGCGCAGGAAAGTGACATGACAAATTGTCGTGTGCTTGGAAGATCAGAAGTCAGGCAGAAGTTGGAGTGTGCTGATCAGGCGCTCCCGATACGGAATTGATGGTTTGCATGCGTCGTTCAGTACATGGTGCGTAAGTGGGCAACCAACGTCGAAGCTGTACTCTACGGCAAGTACAGCCAGGCATGAAGGTCATGAAACGGCGGCAACGCTTTACTGTGCCACGAAGCTGTGCGCTCCAGTGCTTCACCTGACCCAGCTGACCCATTGCTGCCCTGGGCACACTGGCAGCACCCCTGATTACAACCATTATGGTCAGGGAGCATCAGGTCCTAGAAGATCTCACTTGTTTGCCTTGTTGGCCATAACCTGCATGTGTATACGTCACCACAAGGTTTGCAAGTAATCGGTAATTGTCACGGTCTCCGGCATAAGTACTTCCCTTGTTCCACACGAGGTGATGCAAGCATGTCATAAGACGATGATGGTATTGACTTACATTGTTGTGACCGCCTGCCTGTTACGGCTGCTCGGCCTTGCGGATTAGCACTTGGGCATGAAAACCAGTCGGCGAACACGAAGTTTTTCACCCCAGCTGTCACGTACTGCCAGATAGCCCCATACCCTCTGCTACACGAGATGCGCGGGATCAAAGCTCATCGGTTGACTCCAGCACGCCAAGCTAGGACTATCTTTGGACTGATTATTGCATTGTCTGCGGCAGCGGGTTTCTGGCTAGCAGGACACTCTAGACATCGAGCCTCACTGAGCCCGCAAACTGCGCCAAGTACAGCTTGCAGCGGGATTTGCATTCAAGTCGATGTTGGCAAGCTGAACGCACTGTCGTACACGCAGCAAGGAGTGTCGCTTGACAGGTAGGAGGGCTTCTTGTGTGTACCGGCTCCAAATCATCTGCCAAGCACCGTACTGCACTTATCGCACTGGCAGGTGCACTGGCAGGGCCTCCCGTAACTCCTGTGCTCCACCCTGACCTGCCACTCCTAGCCCTGCCACCCCTGCCCTGACACTCCGGTCTTGTGCTTGTGCACACGGTTACCAGCAAGTCACAGCTGATGTAGGCCATTGAGGAGGGGAGGCTCATACACCAGCACCACCAGCCCTACCTGCCTGTGTGGCTCACTGCCCTGTAGCACTGAGTTTTCCACCACCTTGAAGCCTAGAAGTGTGGAAGCTGTGTGCCTAGCCTGAAACGGCTTTGTAAGTCTTGAATGCAGCAGCGAATGTGGCCTGGTCACCGAGCTCCTGCACGACTCCAGCTTCGAGTTAGGCGCCCTCGCCGCCCTGTGGCCATCAGGTGCAGCCACCACCCTCCCTCAGGACATAACGCTCCCAGAACCACCCTGGGTGGGGCCACCAGCACCTGCACTCCTGCTACTGATGTGGGATGGTGTGAGGTATCACTGGGGCAAGGGGTGCACCCTTACACAATGCCTCCCCCAAAGCAAGAGGCCAAACCCAAACTCTACAACTGCCGCTCGATTTCCAAGGTCCACGATGACCCTAGAGGCTCCATCACCACCTTGACACTCAGGGCAGCCAGGAGGCACCTTCCATGCCATGTCCTCCCTCAAGGCCCACCCAGCGGCAAGGGCAGCAAGAGTCTATTTCTTCCTTGCTTTCCTGATGCAGAGGAGCCCTTGCTGACGGGATCGTCTACCGCAACACTGGTGGCTGTTGGCAGCGGCGGTGGCAGCAGCAGCGGTTTGCAAAGCCTGGCTGCAGTGGCAGGGGCGGATGAGATGCCAGCAGCCCGGCCTGGGACGTGGCAGTGGTCTGACATTGTGGAGGTGAGCTGGGTGGCAACTGGAGCATGGGGTGGGTAGGGATCCAGCAGGGACCTCTGCCATGGGGTGCATGTGTGCTTTATTATTGTTTTAGCTCTACACAATATAACGATGATAACAACAGCGATAACACTGGTGTGCATCACCGGCGGATGCACTGTGGGCTCCCTGCTCCCTTGCCTCCCTCCTTAGTCAGGATGCTCCTAATTAGGAGACATGGCAGGAGGATGTGAGCATCTTGGTAGGCGCATGACAGTTAGGGACCTGGGGCGGCTTGTGTGGGGGGGTAGATGGGTTGGTTGTGAAAACCTAGTCCTTCATTGACAGACACATGTGCCACTGGAATGGTAGCAGCACAAAGATCTGCAGGGCAAGCTTGTCACAGCCTGGCAACTACGGCTTGTTGAACTCATGCGGTTCTTTGTTGCAGCAAAGCTGATCAGCAGCATGTCAAGCACAGACGTCAAAGACGATGATGCCATCATCTAAGCAGCGCAGCAACCAGTCACAGGCAGCATGGTCCAGGCAGCCTGTCTGCTAGCGCTGTGCTGCCGCTCTGGCCTATGCTGACCGCAGGCTACCTACACAGGCATTACTGGAGGGCAGCTGGGCGCTGCTGCGCATGCCCTGTGCATCTCTGCAAGCACCACTGAGGATGTGGTGCTCTTCCACACAGGCCACACTGGGCAAGGTCCGTGCCAGCGGAGTGCTGGTGCCTGGTGGAGACTGACCAGTGTCATGATGTGATGAGTGATGCACAGTATTGAAGGCCAGCAGCTCGTGACTGCTGCCAGGCGCAGGGTCAGGGGCTGGCCCGGGTGAAAGGGTAGGGGCAGGAGCAGGAGCAGGGGCAGGGCTGGGTCAAAGGGTAGGGGCAGGTGCAGGGTCTGGGGCTGCAGGGGCAGGGCCGGGGCTGGGGCTGCCACTGGGGCTGGGGCAGGGTGCTGGAAAGGGGAGCTGGAAAGGGGCCCTGGCTAAAGTCAGGGCATGGCAGCCCCTGCCAGCGCACATGCAGTAGCGAGAGCATGATGCATGGTACAGCCCTCTGCTCCTGCTGTTGCCGCCTCTGACATCTGGCCTACTTGCCTGCAGCCAGGCAGACAGTGACCGCTGAGGTGGTTGCTGATCCCACATGCAGGTTTCCCTGTAGCCAAAGGGTCGTCTTTCCGCCTTCGGATGCGCATAAAGGTGTGTTCTGCCATGCTATGTGCCATGTGTCGTGTGCCATGTCCTGCCAATGGGGGACCCATTGCAGGGCTGCTGAAGCCTGACTGGGGGCGTGCAGGGCTGGGGAGAACCCAGACACGCTTCCAATGACACGTGTATGCCAGCAGTGATAAAGCTGCCGTGGGGGACAATCACACATTGGGTGTTTAAGAACTAAGTGAGAGCGATACAATTACTCTATTGCGGGTGCATGACTGGGCATATATAGTTCGGTATTTGAGTTTGATATTTTTATTATTTGATTTCCTATTTGGTACACGAACATTTGTATCGTCGCCATTACTAACTGGGCCACTCACCGCACAACGGGGCGGGCACATTGTGTTTTTTAGACAGCATTGCCAAGGCACATTTGTGGACCTTCATTCCCTCCTCCCCAAACACCTGCTTGGCTGCCTGAAGCAGGCTGCCTGATGCATGCTGCCTGCAGCCCTCAGCTGCTCCAGGCCGTCTGCTGCACTCCACCTAGTGCCTGCTGCCTGCTGCGTGTCGAGCACCTCCAGGGCCATGCCCACATCATCCAAGTGCTGCTGACCTCTTTGGACGATAAAACAACATGCAGCCTGACCCATGTGGTGCGGCAGCATGACCAGTCCGATGAGGATTGGGAGGAGCTGAGCGTGACCCTGACAGCCACCCACGCCTGCCCTCAAGCCCGCCTGCTCCTCAGGCAAGGCTGGTGCACAGGGCCTGCCCCTCCAGCTTGTGCACAGCCTGGGGAGCTTCGAGGACAGGGCGGGACAGGGCAGGGGGCGGGTGGGGGATACCAGCAGGGCAAGGTGGGCAAGGTCGGGACAGGGCAGGGCAGGGCAGGGCAAGGCAAGGCAGGATTTAGAAGCAGCTGAACATGCACACTAGCCTATGAACAACTGGTGGTCCTAAGCAGACAAGGCAGGGCAAGGTGAGGAATGGTTAGGCGTGGCAGCTGCCTGTGCCCTGCCTCAGAGGGGCAGGGCTGAGCAGGGACTGTGGTGTGGGTGTCCTTGTCTGCAGGTGGGGTGGTCTGTCGCAGGTGTGCCTGGACTGGGTGTCGCTGACACCAGAGTCAGCATGGGACTCAGGTGAGAGGAGTATGACAGCGCCCTGGTGGGCTGCATGGCAGCTCTTGGTCAGTTGTGGACCTCAGGGGGCTTCAACAGGGCGCTGTAGGGAACTGACTAACCAGGCACCAGCCCTTCTTCTTCTCCTTCTTTCCCTTCTCCCTTCTATTATAATTGTTAACATTCTTCTTAACATTTTTCACGTGTTACTATAGTTATAATTGTTACTACTGTTATTCATTTTAGCACACATCGGGCTTGGGTCAGGTGGCTGCACATTGTCTCGCTGCCCAGGCCTCCTTGCTCTGAACGAGCCAGCTACCTTGCCCTGATCACCATAGTCCTCATCATCCAGTGCAGGATGCCTGCAGAGGGCAAGCTCCGCCGCTTCCACCAGCAGCTGGTGGAGGCTGTGAAGCACCTGGGGCCGCAGTTTGCCCGCATCCCTGTGCAGCGCAGCCCAAGGTGGGCAGCTGAGGCCAGGGAGGGTGTCTGGGGGGTGTCCAGCAGTGGCAGATCCATAGAGGTTTGTTGGGTGACGGCAGTGGTAGGGGCAGAGGCTGCAGTAGCTTGACGAGGTGATCACTGTTAGGTTACACATGCTTCTTCAAAAGCACTGTGTGTCTCCCTCGTTTGATCTACCTGACCTAAATGAGGGCAAACCAGCCTCACTCTCAACCTCATACCCTTCCACCCTGCCACATCGCCTCTGTTATCAGCTCAGCAGGCAACAGGTGTTGGGCTGTCAGCACCTGCCATACTGGCCTGCTGGGTATGATGCAGGTTTGCAGAGGGGACCCAAGAGCCGCGGCCCCTGCCTGGCCTGCTGTTCCCAAACCTGGGTGCGGGAGGTGAGTGCTGGCCCCTGCTGCCTGACTGGGTAGCGCAGCAACCATTCCCATAGCCTCATGGCGAGCTGGGTATTATGCTTTCTTATGTGGCGGCCACAGTGGAAGGCCTTTGCTGCCTATGTAGAGCCTGTAGAGCCATGTAGAGCCTCTTCACGTCACACAGAAGGCAGTCGAGCTGCAGAGCAGGGTGGCGCTGTAGTTGAGCTTGAAGCGGATAAAGCTGCTGAGTATGGTAGCCTATGCCTGGCCCACACTTGACACACTGCTGCCCCCATTGCTGACTCCATCATCAAGAGCTCAGGAGCTCAAGAGCACCATTGCTCACTCCACCATCAAGCCCCCATTGCTGACTCCACCATCAACAAATCCAATAGCAACCTTGCTGCACATTCTTCTAGCTGCTAGCTGTTTGATCCATGCTTGATTGGCTTACTTGACCTGCATCATTCACTTGGCAGGGCATCTGACCCTGACCCCGACCCTGGCCCTAGCCCTGACCCTGACTCTGACCCTGATTCTGACTCTGACTCATGTGGCCTTGGTGGCCTAGCTGCTTCCCACCGCACGGCTAGGCACCTGAAGCTTCACACCCAGCCGGCTGTCCACCCTGCTGGCTTCTAATGGTGGGCGAGTCAGGTCAGTGCTTGGATTGTGTTGTTCTGTGCAGGCCTCAGTCTGGTGAGCTCAAGTGCTTCAGCCCAGCAACCAGTTCCTGAGAGCCTCCTCTCGCTCTTCTAGTGCCTGCACTCTCTCCTGCATTGCTGCTGAGCTGTCTAGCTGGCCCGGGCACGTCAGCATGCAGCGTGCAGCATGCAGTATGGCTGGATGGTGGGCAGGGTTGACACCTCAAGCGTGTTGTCATGATGGGTGGGCTGCGGGCAACAAGAGCCCGCTTGGCCAATGGGGTGCAGCTAGTGTGGCGGACCCATGCTGTGCCAAGAGCGTTGCCACCTATGTACCTGCAGTTACACCTGTTGCATGCAGTCATCACGTGCACTTCACTGGCATGTGCAGTTTGCCGCATACAGCATGCATACAATGCATAACTAGGTACTAGGCTCGGTACCCAGGTAGTCATCTCACATGTAGTGCAGTACCGTGGCATGCAGCTGTCCATGCATCGAGCACACGGCAATGAATGTGGATGTGGGTGGCATCGCTTGAGGAGCAAGTCAGCGTACAAAAAGTCAACGACTTGCCTGCTTGTTTGCCTGCCTGCCTGCTTATTGTCCCGTGCACCTTCTTCATTGCAGTTGGACACCATGGAGCTGGCCCGACAGCTAGGTGCTGCGCCGCTCCTGGTGCTGAGCTTGTCCAGTCCTGCTTCTCCCGGCCACAACCCAGACCTGCTGCCTCTTACCCAGGTCAGTCTGATGGGTGTTGTTGTTGTGCATGTTGTATGTGTTGTGCGTGCACCGCCTGGTCTGGCCCGGCTGGCTTGTGCCTATTCTGGCAAAGAGACTGGTGGTAGTCTTATGTTTCATATCCCTATTTTCATTACTATTATCATTGTTATAACTATTGTTATGATTATTGTTATCATTCTTGCTTCTACGTGGGACGGAGAACAGACAGGGTGTACAGACACGGTGCCCAATGTGCATGTCTTGCAGGACGTCCTGGCGTCCCTGGAGTTCCTGACCGCAAATAGCAGCAGCAGGTGCGGGCTTGCCGACCTTCCTCCTCGAACTGCACAACCAGGTGTTGAACCTTGTTTCTGCTGTGAACAGTAGAACAGTGGCCCCTGGCAGCTCACTAACCCCACCTCCTGTCACCTGTGACGGTGCCCGACCTGTCCAGCTGAGCCAGGCAGGCGTGTGCCTGGATGGCACAGCTCCACATGTAGCCGGGGGTCCAGCTCAGACTCAGACTCAACATTCAAGGCTATTCAGGCAGAGACCCTGGGCCCCTGGGCTCGTGTGCCCTGCAGGTGGGGGGCAGAGCGGGAAGCCCAGGGCCAGCCGCAACCGCTGCCCCTCACCCACCTTGTTGTGGGGCAGGACGCTGACTGCTCCCAACCGTGGTATGCCCAGGTGCAATGTCACCCCTGGCCTGTGGTGTTTGCTAGAAGCAGGGCGTAGATCCTCAGAAGCTAGTTGGCCACTGAGCTGAGCAGGGCACCGTGGCAGCTTGATCTCTTGCATGGCATGGCATTTGAAGGGAGCTTTTCCTTGGATGCATGTCAGTCCTGCCAGAGTAGTAGTCTTCATTTGTTTTGCATGGCATTGCTGTTGCATCGCGTCTTGTTTCCTTGTATGGCATGGCGTTTTGCGCAGTGAGAGCAGGTGGGGACATACTGTGGTGTGTATTGACGCAATGATGGTGGTGTATGTGATGCTTTTGCACAAGAAGGTTATGCATGAAATAGAGGGTTAAGCAGTACCCAGTACACCTAGTGGAGAGATGCATGCTACCTAGCTGCGCTTTTGAGCCCGCTCCCCTGCATCTGTCGGCACCTAGCTGCGCCCCTGCATCCCCTGCTCCCCTGCATCTGTCTCTATGGCCTCACCTTCCTCTTCTGCATCTGTCTTCATGGCACATGACTGGGGTGCTGCTGGGAGCCAGGCAGGCATACATAGACACGGCCACGCACTGCTCCAAGACAACAGCTTGTGTGTTCACTGTTGAAGGTCGCAGTGTTCCCACCTTCCCCTCCACTGCTGCTGCTGCCGCTGCTGCGTAGGGTTGTTACATATCATTTTCAATTTGTGCCTCACGCCTCGTCAATGCGGTGCACAGGGCTGAAGTCAGCGGCCTTGCCCCTCCTGTGCCCTGCAGGCGTACCAGCAGCTGGCTGCAGCCGTGCGTGCCTCCTTCCCCCACCTCCAACTGCTGGCCTGTGCTGACCTGGGGACACTGCCTGTGATGGACGGCTGGGAACTGCAAGCCCAACTGGACCCTGACACCACCGCGCGCCTAGGGGAGGCGCTGGACGCATACCAGGTACACCGGACTACGCCTTGTGTCCTGGATATGCCGGCTTTGTGCCAACACGATGCACCACGCCTTCTGCCGGCTGATGCAGCATCCATTACACAACCTCTTCTGCACATGTGCCTCCGTCACAACTCTGTGATGTGTGATGTGTGAATTGTGAGATATGGGTGCCTCATGTGGAGGCGAACGTCAATGCACCTAGGGGCATGCTCTAGATCTCTTGACATGGTCTAGTCTCCATGTCAGAGGTCCCAGGGGAGTCCCAGGCCATAGCCTGCCTCACAGCCCTGCGAAGCTTTAGACGTAACTTACAAGAACAAGCGGCCTGGCTGCACATGCACAACAGCTTGCTGTCTCAGTGTGCCACATTGCAATGCAGACATTGCTTGGCTGTAGGTGCCTATTTTATGCCTTCCCTGGGGCTTAGCTCTCCTGGCGAAGCTCTAGACCTCTCCCCACTGCCTTTCACCTGTGCTGCTAACCAACCTCCTTCACTGCTCCAAGCTGTATCAACTCTGACACTCTGTGACCACTTCTAACTGTGAGATCACTGGGACGCCTTGGTGTTTTGGTTGATCTCACAGGGCAAGCCCTTGTCAGTGGTGCTCGGGCAACCGCATCGTTTACAAGGCACTGGAGCCAGACCTGGTGACAGCGTGTTGGCTGGACTGATGGCAGCAGCCCGCTCCCTGGTGCTGGAGAGGCATTGTGACCGGGTGAGGTGGCAGGCATGTGGGCAGGCAAGCAGGCAGGCAGGCAGGCTCGTGACTGCACCTGTACCCCTGCAACTTTACCAATGCACCTCCTTGCCTCGCCTGGCAGCCTGCCTGCTCAACAGCCCGTCTGCCCACCACCCTGTCCGCCTTCCTCCCTGCCTGGTGCCTGCCTGCCCAGGTGACCATGGTGTCCTCCCAGGGCCTGCTGCTCCCGGCTCAGAACCCCAGCCAGCCCTGGGGCAAACATCACAGCTTGATTGTGTACAGCGCTACACACCAAGCACTGGAGACCCCCGCCGCCCAGCTGCGCCACCTGCTGAGACAGCACCAGGGCAGCCTGTGTGCAAAGGTGGGCGAAGAGCACAGGGCAGCAGGGGACACTAACCAGCCAGCATCAAGTCAAGCGGTCAAGCCTGGTGCCCTGGGTCGTGCCTGTGGGTAGTCATCAGCTGCCAGAATGTGTGCCTTTGGCAGTGGGTCGTGGGTCACCCATCTGTGAACACGCTCATGTGGCAGCCTTAGCAGGCGTGCACCAAACACACAGCAGCCCTACCACACACATCACACAGCAGCCCTACCACACACATCACACACAGCAGCCCTACTACACAGCCCTGGTAGCCGTCTGGGCACACACACGCACGCACGCACGCAGGCCACTCACTGCCTCCAGCAGAGCCTCGCTTTCCAGTGCTGTGACTCTACTGCCTCTTAGATTCTCAACCAGTCCTGCTGGTGCTGCGCATCAGTGGTGAAGCATGAACTGTGCATCGGTGGTGTTGCGTAACCACTGCTGCGCCTGGGTTGGCCTGGGTCTGGTGCTGCCCAGTGCAGGGTTGGCAGCTGCTGAGCTCCCCTGCTGACAGCGGCCAGGTGGAGAGCTCCGCGTCTTGTAATGACGCAGCCTGCACCCACCTCATCTTGAAGCTAGTCAACCAGGGCCACATGAAGCAGGCGGTGGGTGCAGCCAGTGGGAGGCAGGGGCAGAGCTAGCCAGGTGGTGGTGGGTGAACGGGTCAGTTGGTACTAGGCAGGGGGAGGGCCTAACAAGCAGGCAGGGGCAGCGGGGGTTACCAGCAGCAGGCTGGGTCGGGGATGAACCAGCAGCATATCCTTTGCCGTGTGTACTGACACTCTATATATTCTATACATACCTCAGCCCGCATTGGAGTGGAGGGGGCTACATTGGAGTAAACCACTAAGAACCTAGGGATCACTCCATGACGGTGTTCTATCTATGCGGATTTCCCATGCACATGGCATGGTCGCCAGGGACAGGGCTATAGCATAGAGTTGGCATGACAAACATGCGTTTCTGTAAGCTGATGACAGCTTAGGAGGGGGTACACACTACACAGTAAAGTGCCTAATTCCGGCCATTTCTTTGCCAAAACCGTCATAACTTCTCCACCACTGCTCCAAAGTGAATGAACTTTATATCACCGAGTAGGGCTTGAAACCTGCTGCGGTAGCAGTAGCTCAGCAGTAGCAAGCTCATGTCTGGGCTCCACAGGCTTGAAACAACACGGCCAAAACTCTGACATACCCCCAAAATAGGGTGTTTCAAAACTAACTCTACCTAAATCTGGCCATTTGCAATACTCCCAACTTTGACTTGAACTCTACCCTGCATTTCAAGGCATGTATTCACCATGGGGTTGATCACCAAATGCAATAGGAATAGTTAAAGGAAGTTGTGTTGTGAGTCATAAGTTAAAGCATCACAGTGTGCCACCCCCCTTCACACGCGAGCCCCTCCGCCATACTTAGCTGCCCTGATGGAAACCTGCTCTTCCAGCTCCAAGGTATCTAGCTCCAAGGTATCTAGGAGCGTTGAGGAAGCTTCCTGAAACGCTCCTGGTAGTCGCGGCCGGGCCTTAACTCCGGATGCGGGTAAAACCGGCGGTCCCGGCAGTGCTAGGATCTCTCCTCCCACAATGCGCAAACATAACGCGACCCGACAACCACCCTTGTAACTACCTAACAATGCGATGCGCGACAAAAAAACGGGGGCTTTCAGCGAAGAAACGAGAGAACACGAGGAACGGGGTGGCCGGAATTAGGCACTTTACTGTGTACTGTGCCGCAGCCTGCTGCTGCTGCTGCTGGGCCTTGGGTGCTGAGTCTCGCAGCCGCTTAAAGCCAAGCTCTGGGTACCCCTTGCCCTTGGCTGGCAGCTCAGGCAGGTCTGGCCACCAGCACAGCTCTAGTGGACGCCACCTGCTCTCCCCAATGCGCTGCATGTTCAACGCTGCATTGCAGTCCCTGGCTACCCACCTGCCGGGCTGTGGTGCTGGCTTGGCTTTGGCTTTGCCCTCAATGGGCTGGGTGGGCTCAGCTACCTGCTCAGCTTTGATGCGCTTGGCCGGCGGGGGAGTGCTGGGCCCAAGCTCTGAGGCTTCTTGGCTGCTGTCGGGCGCGGCTTTTGCTTGGCGGTGTTCGTCCGTTTCTAAGGAGCCGTTGCGCCACTAGGTGCTATGCTTCAACACGTCTGTGACTTATCCAAGCAACTTAGGGTTGTCACAGATCGTTTTGACGTTTGTACCTTGAAAGCCTCAATGCCTCAATATCATGGTTTGGGGACAGACCAGCGGCAGGTGGTGGGGTCACCCAGCAGTGCCCAAAGTACACCCTGGATGCAGCCATGCCATGGGGATCGCAAACCCTTGGTCTTGCTACAGGACACCGTCCAGCAGCCACAGGTGTTACAAGACTGGTAAGGTAGGAGGCAGGTGGGCAGGCAAACGAGCGGGCAGGCGGGTGGGCGGGTGGGTGGGAGGCGGATGTGGTACACCAGCAGCTGGTGGAGGGGGGTGTTACATTTGCCCCTAACTTTGCCCGCAGGTGACGGTGACCATCCAGCACACAGTGCCACCCCCTGCACCTTCGTGGTGGTCCCAGACGCCCCGCCCGCCCCGCCTGCTGCTGGCAGGCGCAGAAGCAACGACCTGGGCTGTCAAGGTAGGCTCAGGACGGCCAGGGGGTGACCGAGCATGCAGGGGCAGGTAGATGGGCAACGTGGGCCAGGCCAAGGGGGCAGAGCAGGACAGTCGAGGCCATTAGGTAAGGCATCCAGTCCAGCCAATGCGGACTCCAAAAACACGTAACCCTGCCCTGGCATCACGCAGCCTGTCACCAGGTAGGTTGGCAGAGCAGGACAGTCGAGCAGGGTGGGCCAGGGTAGGCGTACAGGTGTGAAGTCCAGGGTTTGTTGGGGCCGCGACCCACACAGTCCATGTCCATGTCCATGTCCAGGTGTCAACTCCAGGGTTTGTGGGGGGCTGCGACCTACAGCACTTGCATCAGTGCTGGGTCAAACTTGTGGGGGGGCTGCGACCTATACTACTTGCATAGTTAAAGAAATATAACGCCCAGCAGCCACACCAGGCTGGTGGTTTGGAGGCTTAGCTAAGTCTACAATAGAAGACACCCCTATGTGTGCCACTTCCACCACCCCTGCTGCTGACAACAGGGTCCTGACGACGCTGGGCCGACCTTCGAACACCCGAGCAACCAGCTGTTCCAGGCCCAGCCCGCCCAGCTGACCGTGGTCCCCACTGTCTCTGACTACACCCATGTGTCGCTCATCGTGCAGCTGCTGCCACACTCGTTCACAGTGGCACACCTTCACCTGGCTCAGGAGCCACACGACCCGGTGCCATGAGGTGTGGCCCATGGGGTGTATGAGGCTGTGTGTGGCAGCTACGCCTACAATCACTTGCCATGTCATGATGATGGTGATGAGGGAGGGCTCGAGTGCTTGAGGCAGGCTCTGGTGACGACGCTCAAGACTCTGATGATGCTGCTCGGGGCGCTCTTGACAGAAGGCTTAGTGGGGTGGCTCGCAAGCACTGTGTCTACCAGGCAGGCCCACACCGCCGTTCCACCTCCATCCAACACCACCCATCCCTCCCCATCCCCTGCTTTCCCCTCTTACCCTACATGCTCCAGCGACCTTCAACCTCCCTTGCACAGGCACCTGGCTGCAGCCGACTCAGCGGCGGTGGTGGCTGCATGCAGTCAACGCAAGGAGTGTTTAGTGTGTGCAGCTTGGACCTTCAGTTGCAGTGCAGTTGCAGTTCCAGTGCAGCTTCAGTTGCAGCCCGCTACAATCAAGGCAGAACTCAAGGGCCATTAGGCCATTAGGGCTCAAGGGCAACTAGGCACTACTGCCATTGGCAGCTGCGGCTGCACACATCACCGCCATTGCCGTGTGTACTGACGCTCTACATACATTTGTCCTTTACCCTGCTCATAGCTCACCCTGTGCTATCACAACTTAGAGTGTGGTGTCACAACTTAGAGTGTGGTGTCGTAACTTTGAGCAGCTAGCCCTGCCAGCTAGCTGTACACGCTTCGGCTGTAACCACGTAGGCACTCGTGATGCAGCGACCACATGGCAGTTGCAACATCAGTCGCGTCTTACGATGACAAACTCATAAATCTGGCAACAAGGAGTCCGTGAGCATTGTAGTTGATGGGCGACTCAACGTACATGGATGTGCATGGAGCTTTTCAACGATTCCATTGACAGCTTCTTCGTGTTAGACCCACAAAATACTTGCCTGCCACAGCAGGATCACTGTCGTAATGTGGGAATAATGCAGGCACCAGCTGTCCTATTCGTGATCGTACAGAAAGGGAGTTACCTACTTGGCCTCGAGCAAGGCCTGCCCCAAGGTGCACGGTACACTCGTGATGGAGTCAGAGCCATATTGCTCCTGGTGGGCTGTAAGCCCGTGCACGCGCACAAGGTGGTCAAGCGATTGTTTCGGACGCTCAGCGCCAGTGTACCTGCGCTGTCCAAAGCACCGCAGCGTCGCGAGGACCCCGCGCTCGCCAGCTGGGCCGCATGGCCCACTGGCCAGGGCTCTGATGTGTGCGTCAGCCTGCCTCGCCCGGCATTTTTCGAGCTGCTCTGCACCTGCCTGGCCGAGTACAAGTATCGGATGACGCCAGCTTCAGAGGAGTTGAAGGCGGCTTGCAGGTGCTCAGCTGACAGACCAAGCGACCCAACCAGCTGTCAGGCCAAAACTGACCTGAGCAGTGCAAGTCCTTCCCATGCAGGCCAGCCGTGTGAGATGTCAGTGGCCTGTAGGCCAGAGGAGGTGAAGGGATCTGGCTGTACACCCCACTCCTAAACTTGTGCAGTCTCTGGGTGTGTATGCAGCCTGGTGGAGCGGCGGCGCTGCATGGTGGTGCTGCTGTGTGGCACCAGTGGCAGCGGCAAGTCTACGCTGGCCTCCATCCTGGTGAGCTTGGCATGCACAGCACGCTGCCAGCAGCTCAGGCGTGGACTGGCCAGGGGAAAGAGCGGAAGGAATAGCAGAGATGGCAGAGAGGGTGAAAGTGGAAGGGGACGGAGCGAAGGGAGGGGGTTGAGGTGGTGGACAAGCTGCTATGGCACCAGCCTTAATAATGCTGGGCCTGGTAAAGGTGTTCCTGGCAGAAGGCAGGTGAGGGTTTGCACAGGACCCACCGCCCTGGCTGCACCATGCACAGCAGCAGCTGAAGCACCATGCACAGCAGCAGCTGAAGCACCATGCACAGCAGCAGCTGACGCCTGACGCCAGCCAACCTCCTTCTGAAGGCGTCAGGGGCGGTGCTGACGTATGTGAGCAGCCATAGCATGGTGGCACCCTTGGTTCTTGCCCTTTGGGGGCCCAGGTTAGCCGTGGCTGAGTAGAGTGGGTAGCAGGTAAGTAGGTGGGCTCTGGCTTAGCAGCAGGGGCAGGCAGGTATGGAAGGCTTGCTGGCCATGGTCAGTAGCCTTGGTCTGCTGCCCAGGACCATCACACTGGGCTGTGTGACCATTGGTGTGATTCCAGCGCCTGCTCCTGACCTTCATCTAAACCCTGCTGAATGGCGCTCTGTATGGCTCTGTTGTGATGCTGCTGCCCTGCTCTTGACCTTCACGGCTCTGGCCTCCTGCTGCAGGCAAGCCGCCTGGGCATCAGCACCGTGTTGTCCACCGACTCAGTGAGTGGATCGAAAGTCAGCTAGCCCAAAAAAGCCATGTGACACCCAAATAGACAATCACGACCAAAGTAGGGATGCAGTCGTGGGTGTTTACACCAGATATGACAGCATGGCCGCCATGATAGATCAGCCCACTGACATCATCATGATGCGCACTAAGCTCTGCAGGTGTGACCATGCATGCGTGCAAGTTAGACCAGGTGTGACCATGCAAGCATGAGGTGTGACCGCAGGTGCGCCACATGCTGCGCACATTCTACTCTGAGCAGCAGGCGCCTGCCCTCTGGGTGTCGACTTACCAGGTCAGGCTACTGGCCAGCAACCTGGCAGCAATGGGCAGGGCTGGGGGCAGCTGAGGAGGGGAGGGTGAAGGGGTGAGGGAGGCAAATGAGGAGGGGAGGGGCGCAGGTGGCAAGGCGCCTGCTGTCTTGGTGCCTCCTCCAATACCAGCTAGGCAGCCCCTACTCCTGCCCGCATGCTGTCTTTGCAACCCTGCCCAGCTGGCCACAGTGCAAACGCAGCCCACTGCCGCACTAGCCCCTCCTGCACTGCTCAACAGTCTAGAGGGCAAGCCTGCCTGCCTGACTATTGCTGCCTCAATCAACCACACATCTTCATCAACACCTTGTCTGCTCCCCTGCCCCAGCCCCTGCTGCTGCTGCTGCCCCTGCCCCTGCCCCCTCAGGCTGGGGAGGCTCTACTGGCAGCTTCTGCAGCCACCGCCCCTCACCCTGACCCTCCCAGCACTGGCCCTCCCCTTGCTGACCAGCAGCCTGCCTGCCCGGGGACGCAGCAGCCAGAGCGACAGCCGTGTGAACAGCAGCACACAGCCCAGCAGGCAGCGGTGGTGGCAGCAGAGGAGGTGGCAGGGGCCTCAGGGGAAGAGGCAGAGGCAGGCACCTCTGGGGTAGGGGCAGCAGGGGCTGGGGTTGGGGCTGTGGCAGCAGGGGCAGGGCCTGGGTCAGCGGCGGGGTTAAGGGCAGCAGGGTCTGGGGCAGTAGGGGCAGCAGGGGCTAAGGCAGCAGGGGCAGGGGCAGGGGCAGCAGGGGCAGGGGCAGGGGCAGGGGGTGTTGAGAGGGAGGCCTGCCTACAGGGCTACAAGGCTCAGTGTGAGCCAGTGATGGCCCAACTGGACGCCCTCATCACGGGTGAGCACGCGCTGCGCCGCACCCCCTCCACCATCACCATCCCCACCATCACCTCCTGCACCATCGCCAACTGCTGCAACCACCATCACCACAATCCACGTCTTCACAGACTGCAGTCAGCTAGGTCAGCAGCAGCACTGCCATGCCTTCCACCGCTGTCATCATCTTCGCCACCTACATACCATACACATAACAACTGGTGGTCAACACGTTTGGTGACTGATGCTAGGGGCAGCAGGGGCTACGGCAGCAGGGTCTGGGGCAGCAGGGGCAGGGGCCGGTACGGATGATGGAGTGCCACAGGCCAACATAGTAAGGTGATGAGTATGGTTATGATGATAATGATGGTGATGATGGTAATGGTGGTGATGATGCTGACTGCTGCTGCCGGTTGCAGTCCATGAGGCGCGGCGTGAGTCCCTGATCATCGAGGGGGTGCACCTGCACACTGGCCTGGTGCTGAAGCTGATGCAGCGGCACCCCAGCCTGGTGCCTTTCTGCCTGTTCATAAAGTCGCCCGCTAAGCACTGTGAGCGCATGGCGGTGCGGGCAAAGTACATGACCTTGGTGAGGTGCGCCACACTTCCAGTTCACCTTGCACAGCCCTCACTTAACTTCTCTCTCATACCTCTCACTCAACTATGATGAAATCCCACAACCTCATACACTTCACAAATACAGTACTGATACGCCCTGTTGGTGATAAGCTGATTTGGTGAAACCCAAAGAAACGGTCCCAAAGGCCCTATTGGCACATATTTGGTGACAGCGCCTGGCTCAAACATTGAAGTGATACATGTTTGGTGACTCCCTATTCTTATTAGATCTACAAAGCCAGAGGCTGCCAAGTGCAACACCTAGCAATAGCATTGTCCACATATGTATTTGTTCACTAGTGGGGCAGCCGCCTTTGAGCACTGAAGCGTGTGGCTGCTTCCATCACAGCCTCATCATCCTCACTATCACTCTCGCTATCAAAGCTGCTGCTGGCTAAGCTGCTGGCACTGCTGCTGTCGCTTCCATCAGCCTCTACCGTGGCAGCAGCCCTCAAAGCTTGTGTGACGATGTCGTCCTCATCACTATCAGAAAGAGGTTGCATGCCCCTGCCCCTGGCCCCGCCACGGCCCCCTCCCCTGCCCCTGCCCCTGCCCGGCTGCGAAAGCTGTCACATCGCGTGCGACAGCTGCCTCTCGATTCGCAGCATCTACAGGCTGAAGGATCGAGGTCAGCAGGCTCTGTTTCAGCTTGCCATAAACCATAGAGTTATGGTGAACTTGAGGGTGCTGCTACAAATTTGGTGACAGCCGCATCTCAAACAAATGGTGATACAATTTGGTGACGATTTGATTTGGTGAAATCAACAACAGGGCGTATCAGTACGGTACTCACACACATACCAATCTCTTGTATCTTACACGTTCACTCACCCCGCCCCAATCCCATGCATACCAATGGTGTTTGCATGGCATGGCATGACCCTGGTGGTGGCCAGCAAGTAAAACTGTTAGGCTAGACTGACTTGGGGCAGGTGGGTGAGGTTGGGGCAGGACCAGGTGTGGAGGGTCAGGGCTCAATAGTCGGCTTGACCTGGCCCCACTGCCTGCTAGGCCTGCTGCCACTGCTGCTGCTGCTGCCCCCCTTCAGGACCCAGGCAAGAATCGGTACGTGGCCCACATGCAAAACATCCGCTGGATCCAGGACCTCCTGGTGGCCAAGGTGACCTGCCTGCCTGCCCCCCTGCCTGCCTGCCCCCCTGCCCGCCTGCCCGCCTGCCCCTCTGCCTGCCCGCCCCCCTCCTGCGTTGGCTGCAAAATGCCACCCTGCGCTGTGAACTGGACGCTTTGTGACTGCACTATCACACATTGCGCTCTGCAAAGCAATATATGTTACTTTGCGTGGATTTTGTGTGGATTTTGCGTGAATCTGTGCCCATGCAAGGTCGAGCTGTTAACCTGGGCCATGTTGATTTGAACCATAGACACCACACTTTAGAATAGAGAAGATGGCGTCCAGCCTTTGGCCTGCGCCAAGGCAGGTCTGTGAGGGTGGGGCACAAGCGTGTCGTCAGCCTAGGTCTTCGCCCGGCAGGATCATGGCCAGGCAGGCTGTTGGCTGCAGGCTGAGCAGCACTGCCTCCCCCTGGTGGAGAACAGCAACGTGGACCACTCTGTAGCCTGCATCCACCTCACCCTCACCAGGTGAGGAGGGGGGAGGGCAGGGGCGGGGCAGGGGCAGGGGCAGGGGCAGGGGCTCCTTGCTGCCCACTTTGCATGATCCTCAACCCTATGGCTGCCCTTGCCTGCCCAATTGGTGACAGGCAGTGTCTGTCACCGCAACCCTATGGCCCCACCTGGTGCCTGTCATCACGCCCACCTTGCCCTGGTGTGGAGCCTCTTTGCCCCCTGGCCCCTGCCCCGCCCTCGCAGCGTGATGCGGCGCTTGCACAAGGGGGAGGTGCTGCTGGACCTGCCCTCCCGCACCACCCCCAGCCTCCTCGCGGACTTCACCAGCGCCACTGAGGCCCTGGCAGCGTCCTCACAAGGCAACAACTGCCTGCCTGCCTGCCTGCCTGCCTGCCTGCCTGCCTGCCTGCCACCCCTGCCACCCCTGCACCCCCTGTACCCCACAGCCCGTCCACCCAACCCCCCCTGACCCCCTGCCCCTGTGCAGGCGTGAGGGAGGCGGTGCGATGCGCCAGGGTTGGCGGTCAGGGGCGGTCCGCAAGCAGTCCCTTGCTACGCGGCCATTCACGCTCCGTCACCTCCCTCCCTACAGCCCCTGCCCTCCCCCCTCCCCTTCCTTTCCCTCCCTTGCCTCCCACCACCGCGCCCACATGCACCTCAACATCTCCGGCAAGTCTCCTGGTCCGGGCAGCCGCACCCCACCCCACCAGCCAGCCCACTGCCATGGCCCCCCCAGCAGCAGGGCAGGCCATGGATACGCATGCTGCAGCCAGTGCTGATCCATGCAAGGGGGGTGGGATGAGGCCTGGCCACCTGCTGCCCCCCCGCCACCCAGGGGCTGCCCCTACACCTCAGGGGGGGGCAGGCACCAGGGGGGGGGCACCCCCACACCCACCCCTACCCCCACCCCTACCCCCACACCCCACCACCAGCCCTCAGGCACTACGGCCTGCTGCTGGGGCCGCAGGGGGGTGGCACAGGTGGCAGCTGCCTGGCTGCCCCCCCCCCGCTGCCGACCCTGACCCCCTCCCCTCCCCCCCTCCAGCAGCCAGCCCCATCCTCCTGGGTTCCCCCTGCCAGCCTCCCTCACCCCCCCACCTAGCACCCAGCCCTCACCTCCGTGACTGCCCGCAAGGCGGTCAACATGTCCAGCCAGCCTCCCCTCCACCCCCCAGCCCTGGCAGCATTGGACCTGATGCGTGGGAGGCAGGGGGACGGCTGGGGCGGGCTCCTCCTGCCCAGCCTGTTCAGTCAGCTGCTGCCACCCCACCCCTTGCCCTGGACCCCACCCCCTCCATGCAGCCTGAGCAGCCAGCAGCAGCAGCAGGTGGGGCTGGGGCCAACAGGGAGGAGGTGTGGGGGGCGACAGGGAGGGGGGCGCTGACAGCAGCAGGGGAGGGGGCCGGGGCCTCAGCCCCAGGTGGGCGGCTGACATGCAGGGTAGGGCATGAGGGTGACATGGGTCAGCAGCAGCAGCCCCCTCCCCTGCTACGGGGGGGCAGGGAAGCACACCTGTCCCCCCCTCTGCTGCTGCTGCCGCTGCCGCTGCCAAACTGCCGCCCAGCTGCATGCCATGGCAGCCAAGGCGGTGGCAGCGTCAGTGGCGAGCAACAGCAGCAGCAGCAGCAGCAGCAGGGGGGGCCAGGGGGCATGGAAGCCAGCCCTACCCCCCGAGGGCCCCAGACCCACCTGCTGCTCCTCCCCCCTTCCCCGCAGCATGCCATGGCTCCAGGCCAGCCACCACTGACAGGGCCCCTATCCAGCACCCCCCTCATCCACCTTGCTGCAACCGCCCTCCCCCCTGACCCCCCACCCCCCCACCCAGACCATGCAGCTGCAGGGGGGCGGCCAGCACCTCACCCCCACCCTGCCACCTCTGCGCCTGCACCTGGCTGCAGCCCCCCAGCTGCTCAGCCTGCAGTCGTGGAGGTCCAAGCAGCTGAGAGGCTGCGGAGTGGGCGGGGGGCACAGGGGGCGGGGGGCCACTGTGTGCAGGGGCAGCAGGAGGTGGGGGGCCACTGCGGGCAGGGGCAGCAGGGGCCGGAGGTGGGGCCGCTGCCTTGGACCCGCACCCCAAGGCCAGTTTCCCCTCACGGCAGGGTCAGCCCCAGCCCCAGCACCTCCGCCCCACCTGCCCTGAACACTGCGCTACTGCTGGTGAAGGGCGTGGGCCACAGCTCAGGGCCAGTGGCGCCAGGCCATGCCCCAGGGGCTGTGGTGGGGGGGGCGGCAGCGGGCCCCAGTGCAGGGGCTGTGGTGGGGGTGGGGGCGGCAGGGGGCAGTGCAGCGCCTGCTGAGGCTGCTGAGACCTTGGCAGCTGCTTCAGCATCAGCCCCAGAGCAGTCCCCTCCCACTGAGGCCCCGCAGCCCCCACTGAGCCCTGCAGGCTGCAGCCCCCACGCCAGCCTCAGCCCACCCTCCGGGGGGAGGGAGGAGGTCAGAGGGGCAGCACAGGCGGCCGCAGCACCGCTCTCAGCCAGCCTCATCGCACCGCTCTCAGGCAGCCTCAGTCCGGCTGGGGGGGGGGAAGGGGGCAGTGGGACATCACACATAGCTGCAGCACTTGCTGCCAAGGCAGTCACACCACAGCTACTGGGGGGCCTACCACAGCGGAGGGGGTCAAACACGCACGGCGCCGCCCCTGCAGCCCCCCTCAGCCCACCCTGCCAGCCCCTGTCATCTCCCTTAGCCGCGGAAGGGGGGCACACAGACACGACCAGCGGCTGCCATGCTGCAGCAGCGGCCCAGGCCCTGGCAGCACCAGGCTGGCAGCAGGAGGGCAGCTGGGGCGGGGCTGGGGCTGGGGCTGGCAGGGCTTGTCGTGGCATTGCTCACCAGCTGCTGCCGATGCCGGCTCAGCAGGTCAGCTTAGGGCAATGGTGGACAGGGGCAGGGGGGGCCAGCTCAGCACAGGCAGCAGCAGGGGGGCACGGCCTACCCATCCCATGTGTAGTGCAGCAGCGACCTGATCTGGTGCAGCAGCAGCAGCAGCAGCAGCAGCAGCAGCAGCCCAGTAGCTGCCCCCACCTCCCTCCTGCCCCTCAGACGTTCTCAGCAGGGACAGGTCCGGGGTTCAACTCCTCAGCAGGTGCCGGTCAACAGTGCAGCGGCGGCAGTGAGGGTGGCGGTTGGGCGGGAGGTAGGAGTAGCAGCACCAAAGACTTTGAGGGCAAAGGCGATGCAGATCGCATCGGAGGGGAGGCTAGGTGCAGCACCACCGGTGGCAGCAGCAGCAGCAGCAGCACCCAGCAGAGGCCAGCAGCAGCAGCAGCAGCAGGGGCCAGCAGCAGCAGCAGCAGCAGCAGCAGCAGCAAGCCGGGTGGCACGCAGTGTTGGCCAGGGGCCGGGCCCTCCCCCTTGCTGCCCTGCTGGCTGCAGCCACCCACCCCTCCACCCCACACCCCAGGGGGTCCTGTCAGAGCTGCTGGGGAGGGGTGTGGTGAGCAGGGCGCTGGAGCAGCGTCACCCCTGGCAGTGGCCGGAGGGTTGGGGGTGGCTGAGTTCTGCAGGCCGCCTCCCTGCCGTGAGCCTCTACTGCGTGACGCTGCTGCCTGCTGGCCTTATGGACCTGGCTGTGAGATGGGGGCTGGGCAGGGGCATCAACAGCAGGCAGAGCAGGAGCAGGGGCAGGGGCAGCAGGGGGCAGGGGCAGGAGCAGGGGCAGCAGGGGCAGCAGGGGCAGCAGGGGCAGGGGCAGGAGCAGGAGCAGGGGCAGGGGCAGGGGCAGGGGCAAGATCAGCTGCAAGGGCGAGGGCAAGGGTGGGGGCCTGGGGGGGTGGGTCACCCCCAAGCCTCACCCCCAACAGCAGCAGCTGGTGTCTCGGTGGACCCCCCTCCTCCCTACACCACCCTGCCTGCCCCACTCCCCCCCTCACCATCTGTTGCCATGCTCCTCCCACCCCACTCCCCTCTCCGCACCCCCTTCCAGGACCATCAACCCCCCCAGGCTACTCCAACCGTTGGTGGTGGTGGTGAGGAGGAGGAGGGAGATGTGTCGGATGATGGCCTGCATGCTGCCCTGCATGCCCGCAAGGTGTCCATGCGGCGCATGCACAGTGGCCCACATGGGGGCGGCAGCCCCCCTGGCGCCATGCCATTCACCACACTGCCCCCTAGCCCAGGGCTGTCAAAAGAAGCACCAGGGCGGCTGCACCTCCACCCCTGCCCTGCTGCCCCCCACCTGATGAGAAGGGGCCATCAACCTGGCTTGCTCATGACCCAACTGCTTCAAGCCACCAGCATCAGCAGTGGCGGTGAGCCCAGCTCTGCTGTTGGCACCGCCTCCCCGGCAGGCGGTCTTGGCTCCAGTAGAGCCGGAAAAAGAGCAGGTGCTGACAACCGCGATGGTGGGTTTCGCGCGGGTGGGGAGCTGCAGGCCTTGAGCCGGCGTGGCAGGGCCCAGTCCCATAGCCAGTGCCCAGGCGGCCCGACCCTGCTGCCCCGCACCAGCCTGGGTGGCCACAGCAGCGCAGCCGACAGTGAAGGCGATGCCCCAGGCTTGCAGGTCAGTGGGGCAGGGCAAGCTGAACAGGTCGGTGGGGCAGGGCGGTGTGGTGGTGCAGTAGGCAATGTTACTGTTAGCATACGTCTGAAGCATGAGAGAGACACCACACCATCCCAGACATGTCCTGCATCCCAAACTGCGTAAGGGCCTCTAATCATGCCTCTTTCAACTGAGGCCTCTAAGCAGCACACCACGATCACCCTTCCTGCTAAACCCTAGCTAAACCCTAGCTAAACCCTAGCTAAACTTAAACCACTGTCCATTGCCCTGCTCTGTGGACAGGTGTGCTCTGTGGTTATGCTTCTGTCCCCCTGTCCGCTCTGTCTCTTTGTTCCAGTCCCTGTTGGCTCTGGGGGCCGGGCATGCCACTGGCACGCAAACGGCTTATCGCATACACAGCACTCCCACACCATCTGCCTCGTCCGCTGCGCACGCCAACGCATGCCCAGGGTGCTTGCCGACCTCTGACGCAGGGCTATGCGTCGCTTTACGAGAGCACCGCGGCCTACGACGACGGCGACGATGGTGATGACGGGGAAGGCGAGGAGGGCGAGGACCACGTGACGGCCCGCCCAGGGATGTCGCCCAGTCCTTTTGCGCCGGCCAGTAGCCACGCGACAATCGGCACGCTGCTCCATGCTTCGAGGGCAGGTCAAGAGTTTACCCTCGCTGCACAGAGGGTGGGGGGCGCCAGCCCCACGTCTCGCATCGCAGCAGCCAGGTTTCAGCCTCGCAATAGCCCGTTGAACCAATCGCCAGGCTG
The DNA here is from genome assembly GCA_030144725.1 of Haematococcus lacustris. Taxonomy (NCBI): domain Eukaryota; kingdom Viridiplantae; phylum Chlorophyta; class Chlorophyceae; order Chlamydomonadales; family Haematococcaceae; genus Haematococcus; species Haematococcus lacustris. The sequence goes on from JASKMD010000003.1 coordinate 7,802,372, forward strand.
AATCATTACCTGTGGCTGTGTATTGCTGTGTACTGGGCGCGGAGTTCTTGTGGCATGCACTTGAAAGCAACTGCAATATGTCAGGCTGCCTGGGGCCTTCTGCTTCCTTGTTGTAATGCATGCCCCCCTGTGGAAGTGGATGGGTTGATGATGATGTGGCTTACACCGCTTAAGCCGTCAGCCGTTAGGCTGCTAGGCCGCCCTTCCCCTCTAGGGGTTCGGGACTTTCTGTAACGCACTTCAAAGCAAGGTGCACAAACAAAGGTGCACATGGGCTCAACATGAAGTCATGCAAATTCTCATTATTGTTCTGTAAAGTCATGGCAAACTCCGGCTGCTCCCTGATGGAACTCGTGGCAGTGCACTCAAAGATGAAATGCATGGCGTCATCCACTACCCCCTCTGTGCATCTGGTGCATGTGCGATCAATGAAAGTTACCCCCTCAAACCGAGCCTTCTCCACCCCCAGACCACTGTTGCCTAACCTGAACCTAGTCAAGCTCGTGCGAACTTCTGTAGATAGTTGTCTGTTAAGCAGGTGTGGTGCCATGTGATTGATGCCAATGCCGTCCCCATGCTTGAACCATGCAGCATACGAACATCGCTCCCGATGCACCGTCTCAGGCAATCTAGGGTCTCCCTCAAACCCAACCCAACGCCTCCCCCACCTCTCGAGCCACTTCACTTCCATAGCCTTGGTGCCTAGGACCATGTCCGGGCTCAAGGTGAACTCACCCCCCATCAGCTCTCTGGCGGCAAGCTGGAACTGAGCACTCCAGCTGGCCTGGCAACCCCTGCCTAACTCCACATCTGCCTTGATGACCCTCATTAGCAGGTCACTGTGGGATAGTTTGGCAGTGTTCCAGAACTTGCATGCAGCCCTAAGCCAGTAAAGTTGCAGGGGCAGCTGCCCCAACTCATGCAGCACCATCAGGCCTGACACTGAGCCACGTACCCTGGCAGCAAACCTGAGAAAGCTGAGCATGCGTGTTTGCACTGGGTTGGAGAGCTGCATACCGTGCCCAAGGAAGGCAGTGCCCCATACCTGGCTGCCATACAGCCCTAAGGGGAGCACAAACGCTCTAATGAGGTGACATGAAGTGGATGGGTTGGGTGGAGGTGTTAAGTGTATTTCGGAACTTCGCCCACGGAAGTGACGTGATATGTTGACATGGCTACTGATTGTCTAGTTCTGGTTGCCAATCAACTTCCTGGTTTGGACATGTAAAGGCGATCAAGGTGGGTAAAGCTGGGTAACCGTACCCTGTACCTACACCGTACCTGTTTTAGTTAGTAGGCTACAGTCCTCAGGCTGCTCGAAACAAAGGCTGCGAGCTCGTTGTTGTAAATGCGTCGGGCCACAGCGCAGTCATGAGGCGCGACAGACTATTGCTATGCCTGCGTGCCCATTGCCCACTTCAGCTCCCCCTATCCGGTGTGTGTGCTTCTAGCTAGAACTCCTACAGCTCATGCTCATGAATGTTGAGGGTCAGGGCTGTTGAGGGACTGCTGCTGCCGACGCGCATGCTGTGTAGAGCAGCCTCTACGACGCGGGCGGTCGCAGCGATGACTGCATGCTCCGCAACGGCTCAGATTTAAAACACTAAGTTTGATGCGTTGCTGTGCACGGCCTACTGATTGCATAATTATTCTGGATGGGTGAAAGGTAGCTGGCTGTGTTGGCTACATTGTGAATCATCTAGCATAGCATTTGGCGCAGTGAGTGCAGAGTTACAGCCGTCCTACTGCCAAGGGTCGGTTTCCTGTCATTTTTAATAAGCACGTCAAGCCCCTGATCCGTGATTCAAATCTGTGTCAGTAGCGCGGAACAGCCGCATTAGTACCTCTTTGTGGCGATGTCTAGCCGTGTGTGATGTTTCTTTACTTGCACACACTGATCAAACTCCAGGCATGTATGGACTTGGGTCCGCACAGGTTCTGTTGGTTCGCACGCAGTTGGCTGTCAGTAGAGTTAGCGTTACTCAATGTGCCCGTTCTATGTCTGTGTAGCTCTTGCTGCTGGAAGATAAACTTCTGTTACTCATGCACAGTTAGGAAAATGCTGCGAGGCTAGCAGCTACGCCCTTTACGCAGCCATTCCCCTATCACCTGCGAGTAACTGCACCTTGCGCCATTACAATCTAGCAATGATGCAGCACTAGGCCGCAGGCGAGAAAGTCATGGCCGCCACGACGAGCAACGTCTTTGGACTCTTGGGCGATGATGACGCCCTTGACGTAGACGTGCAGTCATTAGCTGCTAAATCTGCACCTGCCAAAGCGCCTGAGCCGCAACCCGCAGCACCAGCGCCCACTAGGCCAAACGCCAAGCCAGGTGCGCTTTCCGCTTGATCAGGCTTGCGAGTGGCCGCCCAGTGGACATGCGATGTGGCGTAAACACTGCATGCAGTGAACGACGCACCTGCTAGGCCTGAGGGCGGCCGTGGTGAACGGGGTAGGGGCGACCGCGGAGGCAGGGGTCGTGGTGGCCGGGGCGATGGGTATGGCCGAGGGGGCAGGGGCTACGGCCGTGGTGACCGTGGGCCAGAGGTCAGCAATGCTGGCGAGCCCACGGACGGAGCAGTTCCTGCTGTCCCGGCTGCCCCTGTCCATGGCGGCGAGGACCGGCCGCGTGGCAGGGGCTACGGATATGGCCGGGGCCGTGGAGGAAGGGGTGAAGGATATGGCGCGCGCCGCGAGTATGACAGGCACGACGGAACTGGGCGAGGGTACGTGCATTTGTTCAGCCAATTCTCTTTGATTCTTTCCTTCAGATCCCAGCGTTCCGGCTGAACCTGCAGGCATGAAGGGCTCAAGCGCGGCGGCGCTGGCAAAGGCAATTGGGGTACTGATGCCGACGACATCCAGTAGGTGGAGCAGCATCAAGAGCATGAAGGCAGGCATGAAGGGCGCAGGAAAGCAGCGCTGGCGCCTTTGCTGCAGGCCTGTTGAAGAAGCGAAGGCCGATGTTGAGGAGGCAGCGCCAGCGGCCAATGGCGAGGAGGTTGCAGCTCCAGCAACAGACGCAGTGCCAGAGGTTGAGGCTGCGCCGGAGCCCGCGCCAGTGCCAGAGGAGAAGGTGAGATAATCTTCCACTGCCGTGATTAGCAGCGAGTGCACGCAGCTTCTCGAGTGCGCAGCTTACTGAAGCCGAGGCTTTCCACATGCTGGCTGATTCCTCAGGAGATCAGTTTGGAAGAATATGAGAAGCAGCTGTTGGAGAAGAAGGCAGCTCTGAACAAGGTGGCTGAGGTCAAGGCCGTATCTCTGGATGACTTCAAGGGCATGAAGGTGAGCTGACTTGCAGCTGACTAACCAGCTGTGACAGCAGCATGCGTGTTGGACCAACTGTGCTGATGCTGTGATATAAAAGTAGCAAATAGGCTCTGAAGAGCTAGTGTCAGTGTGTTGCATGATATGACAGCAGCTGGTGCAACGCGATACCCAGATGTGCTGCAGTAGAGTGCCTGGCAGCATTGAGCAGCTATAGGGCTGGCCTTAAAACAGTGGTTGAGGGGTCCTAGGGACCTAGTTGCATGTGTGCTGTTGCTGTCTCAAGGGTCAGGGTTGAGGTTGGGGCAGTAGCTGGGTGAGCCTGTGCTGTGCAGTATGTGTGCACAGCCTCAGGCTACCCTCTAATCAAAGGCCTAGTGTGCAAGGGTTCCGGGATCAGGGTGCCGGGCCCGTGCTTAGATGCAGGGTGAACCCAGGTGTCCTCCCAGGCAGTGGTGGCGGCTGATTAAGAGCGTGTTGTGCCGCCCTCCCCTGCCAGGGACCAGCACAGCAGCGCTGCTTGGTGTAGGTGGCCCAGCTGTTCATCAGGTCCCGGCATTGGCAGTGACAGGGACGCAGGCGTGCAGCTGCTGCTTGCGCAGTGCTTGCAGGAGGCAGGGTTGGCATGGTGCAGTGTATGCAGTCGTCCTGCATCTACCCTCACCCTAGGCACTTGGTTGCCCTATCACCTCTTTGCTGGCTGCTTGAGCTGCTGCCCGCTGCTGCTGCTGTTGCTGGTGGTGCAGACGTACGCCCGCAAGGAGGTGGATGAGGAGGTGCCAGGCCTTGAGCTGCTGGTCAAGAAGAAGGACGCAAAGGCGAAGGAGGACACTGCCAAGGACAAGCCGAAGAAGCAGGTGTGTGGTGTGGGCACAGCTTACCATTGGCTTGACAAGCCAGATGGTGGTTGGGCAGGTGACAGGTGGATAGGTGGTTGGGCAGTTGGTGTGTGAATGGCTGCCACCATGTGTGTGGCCCCTACAGCTTTCACCTTCAATGCCAGCTACTGCCTATGTGCTCTGCATCAACGCCCATGGCATCTCTGCACCCCAGACCATCTCCACCCTAACCCTAGCTACCTTCACCCACATACACATTTCTGTCTCGACCTGACTGATGATCTCTTTCCTGAGCCCCTCTCCTTGCATGTCACACCTGGATGCTGTGACCTGCTGGGCCGCAGGTCCAGACCTTGGAAACTGGTTTCCGCATCGCGGAGGGCAACGACACCAGTTTTGGACGTGGAGGTGGTCGCGGTCGTGGGGAGGGCCGAGGCCGCGGTGACAGGCCCTTTGGTGACCGACCCTTCAGCGGCCGTGGTCGCGGCGAGGGTGGCCGCGGGTTTGGTGGTGAGGGTGGTCGTGGGGAGGGGCCAGTAGATGGCGGCCGGCCAGAGGGCAGGGGTGACCGCCCCTTCAGCGGCAGGGGCCGTGGTGAGGGCCGCGGGTTCTATGGCGGTGGCAGGGGTGGTGGTGGTGGTGGCAGGGGTGCCAACATCGCAATTGATGATACCAATGCCTTCCCTTCGCTGGCTTAACCAGGTCATGCTGAAAACCAGGCTGTAAGCTGGTCAGCAAAGCTGGCAGGTGCTCGGGTTGGTGGCAAGTGTGGCAAGGCTGCAGCTGGAGGTTGACAGGAGCAAGTGCAGTGAGGCTGCGGTTGTCATGGTGTCGGTCAGACCCAGTCAGCCCCAGTCAGCGCCAATGTCAGTTGGGTATGTGGCGCACCTTGGTTGTCACCCTTCTCTACAAATGTGCGTGATGCATGCCCTGACATGGGAGCTTCGAACCGCATTTCAATGTCCTGGCCACAGGGAGCATCGCCATGATGGAGTGATAGGGTTGACCGAGTCCTCAAATCGTTAGCAAAACTTTAGATCTGTGATGATGTGCAAAGCTTGCAAACCCTGTTGAGCGATTTTGGTAAACATGAAAGGGATGCTGACAACCGCCAGCGAGGAGAGGGCACCTGGTCACCCCTCCCATTGAACCACCACGTAAGGGACATTTGACTTTGCGGCGTGCTTGGTAAGAGTTGAGTTGTTTTAACGCGAAATGCCTTATCTCTGCGCCGCGCTTGCGCCTGCGCGCCCGAGCTGCTGGCACCCACGGTGACCGGCAGTCTGCCGGGCACACGAACGGTTCCGCTGTGCGCGATGGGACTTTCAAGTGTTGCCTAACAACACCCTGAACGCGGGATGCAGAGTTCTCCGCTGCAGTACACTGCGGTACACTTTACGCATGGAGCCCAGTTTTCTCACGGCCAGCTCAATCCCACTCTGCCTGCTCATTCAGATGCTCCAGTACCATGTACCGTAGGTCAGCACGCAAGGTGTTGGCTGGCACATACAACCCCACTGCCTTGCAACACACGTTTAACATTTTCACGCTCAGCTTCTTGCTCAAGGTACATAGCTGCTTCACGCTGTCTGGTGCAAATGAGCACAGAAGGGTGAGGCACTCGTCGTCCCAATGTTTGTCATCCCTCTGCTGATCGAACATGGGCATGGCCTCAAAGGGCTTAGTGATGGCGGGCTTCGTACACACACCCCTTGGTGCGGGGGTCATGCATTGGGCACATGCACATGCAGTCTGTGACCACTCGACCTGGATCCCTGCAGCAGGGAAGAAGCAGCTATGCATGCTCATAGAGCCGGGGATGGATGATGCAAAGGCATGTGCATCCCGCTGTGGAGCACTGCAAAGCTTCACCTCCTGTGTGCTCAGCTTCAAGCACCACCGATGACCCACACTAGCTCGTGCACGGTGACAGCGGCGAAATGCCGGAGACTGCCCGGCCCGGCCCTGAATGCATGCACGCTGCTCTAGATTCTGTTGCGCTGCCTCTGACACCCAGTGGCGGTCCAGGCCAGTTTGTTGAGCAAATGCACTGACAAGCTGCTGCTCTAGCAATTCTGGAGGCACCAAGCGTGCCAAAACTCTCCTTGCTGTCACGTCATCTGTGTGTTGGCCCCCCTCTTGCCACACGTGCCGGAGTCCATGAGCAGCTGCACTCTATCGAGCAGTAAGCATGCCACCCTCTGTTTTGTGGTGGGACACTGCTGCATGGCTTGTTGCACAGCCACCTGCAGCTGGGGGCTTGTGAGCACTCTGTCCAACAGCTGAGCCTGCTGGTCTGCTGAGCCACATCGCCCAAACACCTCCATCACCTCCTGACCCATGCGCTCAGTGTGCTTGTCAAGGGGGCCTGCTGCTGATCCGCGCTTCCTTGCGCTGCCAGTGTGGGCTGCAGGACAATGCCATCCAATAGGGCTGGCGCTGAATGGCTCTAAGCCCATAAGGCATCAGCCATCACGGCCGGAGTGCCCTTTGGTCGGAGTGCCCTTTGGGTGTGAGAGAACGAGTGACATCGCCTCCTGGGTATAAGTAGGAGCTCAGCAGGTGTGAGCTGATTTGAGCCTAGTGGCGCAATGCCTCCGAGGAAGCGGCCCAGTGCCGCGGAGGAAGAGCCGCTTCCGATTGAAAGCCCGCGAAAACAAGGTTCGTCGTGTGGTCCGCTGCAACTGTGCAGTGCAGAGAGCTCCGCGCCGCTCACTTCGCTGCTGTTCATGCCAGCATAGGTCCTAGCGTCCCTCCAGCCAAACAACGCGAGGAGCGAAGGGCTGAATGGAAAACTCAGCGCCGACAGGTACGCACCCCCGCCTTGTATGCCCCAGCACTGCTCGTGTCCCCGCACTATTGGTGTCCCCGCATTGCCGGCCTGTCAATATTGATCGTAATTGGCTGCAGGTGATCAAAGTCCCGGGTGGCGCCGTGCTGCGCGGCTGCAAGAAGACGAAGCGAAAGCTACTGGCCCATTTCCAGCTGAGGGCCGGCATCCATTCTCAGCTCCGCGTCATCGCGTCACTGTATGTGCTCAGGATCTTCCTGACATGCCTTGTGGGCTACTCCACCCCGGGGTACCCCAGCGCCCCTACACCTCCAGCCGTGCAGCCTCCCCGTGCACAAGATGCTGCACCCCTACCCCCACTCCCCCTGCGTGTCCCTGCCCAGCCAGCCAGCATGGCTATGGACTGGGAGCCTGAGGCTGAGCCAGAGCCTGATCCTGAGCCAGAGCCTGAGCCTGCCTGGGACTGGGACTGGGAGCCTGAGCCTGCCCCAGCACCACCCACCCTGCGCCCACCCAGCGCCCGCCTTGCTGCCCGCCACCCCCCACCAGCAGCTCCCACTGGGCCACCCATGCCCTTGGACTGCGAAGACCCAGTCATGTTGCAGCAGCTCAAGGTGTTTTGCCTGTACTTTGCTAACTCCAACTTCCTCACCCCCTACGACCAGCTGCAGCGGCGGCTTGGGCGCCCTGGGCAAAACCTACACTACAGCATCAAGCCTGCCTTTGACGACCCCAGCTCCTGCTGCTGTGGCTGCTGGTTCCCCGCATGCGTGGCAGGAACATGGGTGGGAGGTGCTGGCCCTGACCTGCTCCTGCCCCTCTCCCTGCTCCTGCCCCTCTCCCTGCCCCTGCCCCTGTCGGTGTGTGGTGCACTGTGTTGCGCTGTGGCAGCACGGGTGGCAGCTGCGGGAGGGGGGGCTGGCGGGGGCGGGCTGGGGCTGGAGCTGGGGGAGGGGAATGGGGAGGGGGAGGGGAAGTGAGGGGGGCAGCAACATGCTGCAGCTTTGGCAGCCCCCCTCTCTCTGAGGAATTGTATGGTGCTGAGTGAAAAGCGTGCCTCCACCTCGCACAGCAACCTGCTCCGTCTAGCAGGGCTAATGGCCTGCAGACAGGCCAGGATTTGGTCGTGCCAGGGGCAGGGGCAGGAGCAGGGGCAGGGGCAGGGGCAGGGGCAGGGGCAGGGGCAGGAGCAGGGGCGGCAAGGCTGGAACAGTGGCTGCATGGAGGCTGGGGGAGGGCTGGGGCTGGGGCTGGGGCTGGGGCTGCTGGGATGGAATAGTGGCTGCATGGAGGCTGATGGCATGCTGTCAGCCGGCGTATTGAACCCCTGCTGCAAGGGTGCGGGGGTGCTGGGACCCTGCTCCTCAGGTAATGGTGCCAACGGGGATGACGAGAAAGGTCTGCAGCACATCAGGGCAGGGCAGGTAGCATGCATGTAGCGGTACCTTCAGCTGTACCTTCAGCTTCACAAGTGCCTCATCCATTGTCCCCACTCCAAGCCCCACCCCACGCCCCTGCCCTTCACCCTGCCCCTCCCTCCCTTGTTACCTGGGTTGCATGATGTGCTGCAGCGCAAACTCCAGTCGGCCAAGCTGTGCCTCAGCATCTTGCAGTGTTGACAACTGTAGCGTCACCTTGCTATCAGGCTGTGAACACAGAAGGCGCAACAGTGCGGGTACTTGCTGTATCTGCTGGAGAACTTCAGAAGCAATTGTCCTGCAGCCAAAGGACCAAAGGAGCAAGAAGGGCAAGGCAGGCTAGGGCCAAGGGAAGGTCAGGCTATGGCCATAGCCAGGGCAAGGCTGGTGCAAAGTAGGGCTGCTGCAGGTCATGGCTGAGGAGTGAAAAGCGCACCTTGCGGTGGCCTAGTCCTGCTGTTGCTTGGGCATGCTTGGGGGCATGGTCTGCTCGTCCTGCTCCACAGTGGTGTGTCTGCATGACATCACACAAGAGAATGACGAGTGGTGCTACCACCAGGATGCTAGGTGGAATGGGCAAAAACAGGCTGCAACCTGAGTGTGCAACTGATGCTGTGCATGTCATGTCAGCCCATCATCCAGCTGGGGCACTCACATCATGGGCTGATGCTCCTCGGCAGGTGAGGTCAGCGGGTTGGTGGCAGGCCTGGTGAGGATGGAGAGCCCCGGTAGGTGCAGCAGTGCCGGCAGGGCCGGGTGGTGCTGGCTGGACCCCTGCAGCTGGGACTGTGATGGGTGCGAGGGTGGTTGGACTGGGAGATGGTGGGGGCAGGGCGCATGGGCTGGCCCAGGCTGTGCAGGTGCTTGCGTGGGTGTGGAGCAGAGACGGGCCATGGGCTGGAGCTGGCTGGCTGGCTCCTTCCCCCGCAGCCGCTTGCCCACGGCCAACGCAGCCGCAGCAGCCCGAGCGCAACTTCTGTGGGCCAGTGGAACCTGTGGAGGGACCAGGTTGTTGCAGGCCGCGATGACTTCAGCCATCTGGGCTGTGAACTTGCCGATGGCTAGTAAACTCTGCCCGGAGCGGTAGGAGGCTGCCTCTCCCTCCACATGAATCTCCACCCAGCCATCGCTGCCAGCTGGCGCAAACTTCACGCAACACGCACAGCGGGCAGCATTGCCCCCCTTCCATTTGTAGGGGTGAGTTTTGGAGGACAAGCCCATGCCTGCATGCATGTGCACATGCCAACTTGTGAAACCCCTCTTGGGACAACTCAGGACGAGTTGAGAATTTGGCAGGGGGTACACAGTGAGGTCCCTTGCCAGTGACGCAAGGCTGGAGAGTGCATGGTTGCATGGTTGTCAGCCGGGCATCAGCAGAGTGAGCAACATGGAGGAGAGTTAACCAACCTTATGGAGCTTAATTAGCTTGATGCAGTTGCCACTGCTATACTCATGTCGTGGTCTCCTCCTAGTTTCAGAGCCCCTGAGCCAGCGCATGTTGGTCACGATGTTGGACATGGAGTCGGGCTCCTCGCACATCGCGCACTATCCATCGCGTTAATCAGGGACTCACTGCTACTGGGTCAACGTACATCAGGTCCGCAGGCTCGGTAGGGTCGTATACCCGGCAACATGCCCGACCAGCTCAGCGTGTGGCTTGGCGCAGCCGCTTTCTGACGCTTCAATCCGAGTGTGAATCCGTGCAGAAATGAGTCCGGAAAAGCCGTTGTCCCTTACCGTGAGGGGGGTTGGTGGTTCAATGGGAGGGTGACCACCTGCACTTAAGGCCGCGATTTTAAAGGCGAGGCGAGACGACGTGTGGCCAGGGAAGTGGCCAGGATGTACACATGGTCGCTTCGCCTCGCCTCATTGTATTCGCGGTGTTACACTGGTGGCCGGTAGGATCAATGTTGTTTGATGTGGTCTGTCCGGTCTCACCAGGAATGGCAGGTCCAATGGTAAGGTTTGCCGGTAGCAGTGTGCTGTTCTAGTCAGTTAGGTAGCGTAACAAACCAGGCCAATTCCACCTCAGAGCGCTGCAACCCCCAATTGTTGTGTGGTTTTAATATTTAAATGTAACACGGGCAGTACATGATTGACATATCAGGATAGCTCTGGTCAGCCGAGTGAGCTTGAGGACACATGAAATGGACAGGCATGCACCACCGTTGGCTGACCCAATTTTCTTACTGAGCATATGTACCTCACAGGAGAGTCTAGACATCCGAACCTCATGCAGATATTAAAGCATTAGCGCCAGAGCTATAGTTTCGCTAATCACATGCCGTCTCTACGCAACCTCAGGTATGGATGCGACTTTAATCATCCAAATATCACACTGCTCTGGTCAGATGCAGTGGCACCCCCCACAGCCTCGCAGTGTGACGACAAGGCGCAACAAACCCCCACCCGCTCCTAGGCTTGGCTGGGAGGGAGCTTGCGTCCCAGCAAGTCTATTTGGCGAGCCAGCTGCAGGCACACACACAGGCATGGCACAGCCTTGTGTGCCCGCATCCTGCCAGCCAGCACTTGCAGCGCTCTCACACTACATCACTCCTACTGATGGTTTTGGTGGTTTCACTCAGGCATCATTGCCCTCATCGGCAATCCGAGCTGCACACCAAGCGAGCCTGCTTGCGGTGCCGCTCTATTTGCCAGTCACTGACAAACCTCCTTGCCTGCCTTACCTCAAAGCTTCCACCCCAACCCCGACCCCGACCCCAACTAAGCCTCCTTACGCGCTAGCCTGCCAGTTGACTCACCCGCAAGATGACCTCCTCCTTGATTGCCAGCTTTTCATCCAGCCGCTCCTCTAGCTGTTGCAGCTCACCCCGGGGCACACACTCCTGCACAACACACCACTGAGCGTGCTGGACGCGGTCAAGGTCAGAGTCCTACACAGCTCTCCTGCACAGCCAGCTCCTGGACGGTCAGATGTCAGAACGCTGTTCGATAAATGCTTTGTATTCATGATGCTGATGATGTGACACGCCAAGGGTGTGGCCAGGGACTTGTACAGGGAGCCCGCTGTCGCGACCCAGAGGTGGCTCCCAGCCCCAGGCCTGTTGCGTTGCGCCTGGTCTGCCCCAAGCTTGTTTGCGAGGGCCCCACCTCCAGGATAGCGTGGCGCAGGGCCTCCTCTGTTTGCTGCATCATGGAGTGCAGCGCCACCACGTCCTTGCCTAGACCTGCACAGCAGGGTGTGCGTGGGGCGGGTAGCGCCTTTCATGCTCTGTTCTGCGTAGTAGTCCTTAGATCATACTGTGGCAGCGCATGCTGCTGCTGCTGTTCACAGCCTCCCAGCTGTTCCCCAACCGAGATTTCCATCCCCTTGTTGCATCCACATACATCCACACGCTGCATCCACACCCCAGAGCCCGGCGAATGGGCAGGCATGCCATGGCAAGGCTCCCCATAAGATGATGGCTTTAAGCAGCTGTGCATGCTCATAGAGCCGGGGATGGATGATGCAAAGGCATGTGCATCCCGCTGTGGAGCACTGCAAAGCTTCACCTCCTGTGTGCTCAGCTTCAAGCACCACCGATGACCCACACTAGCTCGTGCACGGTGACAGCGGCGAAATGCCGGAGACTGCCCGGCCCGGCCCTGAATGCATGCACGCTGCTCTAGATTCTGTTGCGCTGCCTCTGACACCCAGTGGCGGTCCAGGCCAGTTTGTTGAGCAAATGCACTGACAAGCTGCTGCTCTAGCAATTCTGGAGGCACCAAGCGTGCCAAAACTCTCCTTGCTGTCACGTCATCTGTGTGTTGGCCCCCCCTCTTGCCACACGTGCCGGAGTCCATGAGCAGCTGCACTCTATCGAGCAGTAAGCATGCCACCCTCTGTTTTGTGGTGGGACACTGCTGCATGGCTTGTTGCACAGCCACCTGCAGCTGGGGGCTTGTGAGCACTCTGTCCAACAGCTGAGCCTGCTGGTCTGCTGAGCCACATCGCCCAAACACCTCCATCACCTCCTGACCAATGCGCTCAGTGTGCTTGTCATGGGGGCCTGCTGCTGATCCGCGCTTCCTTGCGCTGCCAGTGTGGGCTGCAGGACAATGCCATCCAATAGGGCTGGCGCTGAATGGCTCTAAGCCCATAAGGCATCAGCCATCACGGCCGGAGTGCCCTTTGGTCGGAGTGCCCTTTGGGTGTGAGAGAACGAGTGACATCGCCTCCTGGGTATAAGTAGGAGCTCAGCAGGTGTGAGCTGATTTGAGCCTAGTGGCGCAATGCCTCCGAGGAAGCGGCCCAGTGCCGCGGAGGAAGAGCCGCTTCCGATAGAAAGCCCGCGAAAACAAGGTTCGTCGTGTGGTCCGCTGCAACTGTGCAGTGCAGAGAGCTCCGCGCCGCTCACTTCGCTGCTGTTCATGCCAGCGTAGGTCCTAGCGTCCCTCCAGCCAAACAACGCGAGGAGCGAAGGGCTGAATGGAAAACTCAGCGCCGACAGGTACGCACCCCCGCCTTGTATGCCCCAGCACTGCTCGTGTCCCCGCACTATTGGTGTCCCCGCATTGCCGGCCTGTCAATATTGATCGTAATTGGCTGCAGGTGATCAAAGTCCCGGGTGGCGCCGTGCTGCGCGGCTGCAAGAAGACGAAGCGAAAGCTACTGGCCCATTTCCAGCTGAGGGCCGGCATCCATTCTCAGCTCCGCGTCATCGCGTCACTGTATGTGCTCAGGATCTTCCTGACATGCCTTGTGGGCTACTCCACCCCGGGGTACCCCAGCGCCCCTACACCTCCAGCCGTGCAGCCTCCCCGTGCACAAGATGCTGCACCCCTACCCCCACTCCCCCTGCGTGTCCCTGCCCAGCCAGCCAGCATGGCTATGGACTGGGAGCCTGAGGCTGAGCCAGAGCCTGATCCTGAGCCTGCCCAGCACCACCCACCCTGCGCCCACCCAGCGCCCGCCTTGCTGCCCGCCCCCCCCCCACCAGCAGCTCCCACTGGGCCACCCATGCCCTTGGACTGCGAAGACCCAGTCATGCTGCAGCAGCTCAAGGTGTTTTGCCTGTATTTTGCCAACTCCAATCTCCTCACTCCCTACAACCAGCTGCAGCGGCGGCTTGGCCGCGCTGGGCAGAACAAGCACTTCAGCCTAAAGCCAGCCTTTGACGACCCCAGCAACCAGGAGCTACTGGCCAAGCTGCAGCAGCTGGGCAGCGCCAACTTCACCGGTGACCACAACACCATCAGCCATCACTCGATGCAGCTAGCGGTCGCCATGCAGCAGCACTACTCCAACCCAGGCAAGTGGTGGTGGTGCATAGACTCTGGACCTGGACCTTGACATAGACTTGACATAGATCTGATATAGACCTGACCTGACCTAACCTGACCTGACCTGACCTGCATGCATGCAGAGCGCTATGTCAAGCTCTACGCCAAGGCAGCCAGGGCCATGCCAGGATGGAGCGGGGAGGAGGCCCAGCTCTTCACCAAGCTGGCGTGTGGGTACAGCCTCAACACTGACAGCCCTGAGCTGCAGGCGCCCCACCTGGACAAGGCGCATGTCAACGACCTGATAGAGGAGGCAGCCAAGCAGCGGAGACTGCTGGCCCTGGAGGAGGGAGACTCCTTGCAGGACACCGTACCCCTGCCCTGCCGCATGCGCCATGCGGTGCATGTATGCAGGTGCCTGGAGCAGTGGCAGCAGCCCCCCACCACACCCCTGCCGGGCAGGCGGCTGCAGTGCTGAACAAGCGCAGGGCCACCAGGCCTGCTGGCTGGAAGCCCCCAGCAGGGCAGGTGCACCTCCGCCTGCTGCGCCCAGCCTGGAGCCAGCAGCGTGGCCAGCCAGTGCGGGGTATGATGTGGTGCCCGGTAGTGCCCCCCCGCAAGCCCCCCCAGGCCCCACGCAGCAGCCAGGCAGCCACACAGCCAGCAGCCTCAGAGCCAGGGCCCAGCACTCCCCTGCCAGCCAAGCGCAGCAAGCGCACCAAGGCTGAGCCCACCCAGCCCACCAAGGGCACAGGCAAGGCCCAGGGCAAGGCAGCCAAAGCCAAGCCAGCACCACAGCCAGGCAGGTGGCTGGACAGGGACTGCAATGCAGCGCTGAACATGCAGCGCATTGGGGAGAGCAAGTGGCGGCCACTGGAGCTGTGCTTCTGGCCAGAGCAGGGAGCGCTGCCAGCCAAGGGCAAGGAGTACCCTGGCCTGGGCTACAAGCGAGTGCGAGACAAGCCACCCAAGGCCCAGGAGCAGCAGTAGCAGCCTGCTGTGGCACAGTAATGTGTGCCCCCTTTGTTGAGCTGTCATCAGCTTACACGCTTAGTGCATGTTTTGTCATGTCAACTCTACATCATAGCCCTCGCGGTCAGGCAATGTTGTAGGTGGTAGGCGACCGTGACCATGCGTATGCCATGTATAGGCCATGTGCATGCCATGCGATGGGAACTCCACACAGAAAAAACACCGTTTTGTAGTGGTTCACAATTAGTGTGTTCGACTGCAATGAATGCTCAAGGTTGAGAGCCGAGGTGCTGCATGGAGCTAGCAAAATGTATTTGAATGTAACACGGGCAGTACGTTACTGACGTATCAGGATAGCTCTGGTCAGCTATCCAATATGCATCGAGTAAGCTTGAGGACACATGAAATTGGACAGGTATGCATCGCATGCAGCCCATGTGCAGCCCACCTTGCAAGTCAGCCTCCAAGGCAGCCAGCTCCTCAGCTCCGGCTGCACTGGGGTAGGGCAGTTGGGAGGGTTGAGGGCTGAGGCCAGGGAAGGCTGAGCCAGGGCCAATGGCAGCAGCGGCCATGGCAGAGCCCTCATACAGCGGCAGGCCCATCTGCTGCCGCATCTCGTTCAATGCCTTCGCCAGCAATAGCAAGCATCAGTGCAGGCGGTTGTCCTAACAGGCAATGGGTGGTATGGGTTGTGCCAGAAGCGTGGACTGCATATTATTTATTGCCCCAGCAAGGCAGCTGCACCAATGGCTGCTCTGCCCAGCATGGAGCCAGCAGCGTGAACAGCCAGTCCAGGGCCTGCTGTGGTGCCCTGCAGTGCCCCAGGCATGCTGCTGCTGATGCATAGCAGGAGCAACAGACACGTTGGCAGCACCAGGAGGCACATGCCAGCAGCAGCGGTGGATGTGGCAAGGCGGTGGTGGAGGCTGCTGCAGGCCTTCAAGGGGCCAGCTCTTTTGGTAAGGGGTCAGGAGGATGCATCGGGCTCCAAGGCTGGGCGTGCTGCCACCCTCACCTGCACCAGCGCACCAATTTCCTTGGAAATCTGCACCCTCACACCCCGCCCTGCCTCCAGCTCCGCCTTGGACAGCCGGCTCTCAAAGTCGTCCATGCGCTTGCCCAGCAGACGGCTGAGGCCCCCCGGGGTGGCTGTGTTGGCACTCTGCAGGCAGCAGGGTCGCAGGTGGGGCTGTTGCTTATGATAGGACAGAGCTGCCCTTTAGACCTTGGCCTAGCGCTGGCAGCTGCAGCTGGGCGGTGAGCTCAGCAGCTATGACCGGGTCCTGGCAGCCTTGCCAGGGCGAGGCAGGCAGACCTGTCTCAGGCAGCAAAAACTGAAGTGCTGCGGACTGCATGCAGGAGGCCTCAGCTGGACAGCCAGTCGCATCTGAGCTTTATCTTATGTCTGTCAATTGCGTTCAGTTTGACTGTACTCGGCTGGAGTTGGCCCTGACTGTGCTTCATTCTGACTTTCATGGACGCTGCTGGGAACAAGGTGTGCAGGCACCACTGACCTGCAAGCTCCTGGCTCCATCATCCAGGGTGGACACGTCATCTCCTCCCTCGCGGCCCTTACCGTTCTCCATCTTCGCAATGCGTGCCTGGACCCTGCATGAACACACACCGTCCTCTGCCATGCAGTTGCATGCGTATGCTGTCTCTGCCTCAGCAGGCCTGTGCACCGCCCTCACGCCTACTTGACCTGCCTTAACCTGTGACCTGTCTGCCACCCTCCGCTGGGATTGGGCAGTTCCACTGGGTTGCCTGCCAAGTCTCTAGCCTGCCTTGTGGCAAAGCCCTGCATGGCCCATGTGGTTTGCTGGCACCCTGTCATGTGCTGCCCTGCCTGGGCCCATGTGCCTTAACTCTATACCTGGTGTATGTGCTCTTACCCTGCCCTGGCATAGACCTGCTCACTTGGTCGACACAGAAACAAGCGCCTCGGCCATGTCATTGAGACGCGATTTGAAGGTGTCCTGCGTGGCCTTCATTGCCTTGAGGCTCGCCTCACTGGCATCCACACGCTTGTCCACCTCCTGCTCAGGAGAAGGAGGACAGAAAGCAACCAAACGTGTCATATCTCAACAGTCAGCACCCAACAAGAGACCTGCGCAACCCTTCTGCTGCATCACATTTTGCACTGCATGACTGCATGAATACACACCTTTTGCACCCTGCCCATCGCTCAAACTCAGTACATGCCCGCGAACCCTTGACTCCCGCGTCATTGAGACTGATCATGTGCAGCCACAAGTGATCCACACCGTGACAAAGATGCCAGGAGGGCGACTGGACGCCGTGCATCGGGTGGCCTTGTGCTTCACCCAAGCATACAGATGACATGGTGGTTGCATGGAGTGGCCTTAGACTATGGCCGCCGCCTGTTTCTCACCAGGATAGCGGCTGCGAGCTTGTCGCGGTGCGGGTTCACTGTCTTCAGGCTCTGAGAGTTTGTGGTGGATGCGACTGACATGCCTGACATCGCAGGGACACTCATGGCTGAGCCCAGCATACCATTGACCATGACCATGCCATTGTTTATGCCAGCGCCCATGCTGCTGTTCAGATATTCTGTGACCTGCACAGACCACCAGCACACAGACAATGTCAAAGGCCATGTGTCAGCTTACACCCAAAGTTGGTGTTGTAAGCACAATCAGGATGACACCACCACAAGTATTGAAGATGTTGCAGTTGCCCAGCTCATGGGAATGCCTCCCTGCCTGCCTGCCTGCCTTCTGCCTGCCTGCCTTCTGCCTGCCTGCCTTCTGCCTGCCTGCCTTCTGCCTTCCTGCCTGCCTGGTTTCTGCCCGCCTGCCTGATTTCCGCCTGCCTGCCTGCCTGCGGCTCCCCAGCCGTGTTACCCACCGTGGCATCCAGTTGTTGCAGGCGTTCCCGCACCACATCCAGCTCAGCTTGAGACGCCACAGTGTCGTCAACCTGACCCTGCGGCCAGACCGCAGTTGAAGTGCTCAAGCCAGGCTGTGATGTCCATGTGGACTACAGTGCAGCACCGGATGCGCCTGATCCTGAACGCTCAACCCTTGTGGCGTAGGTGGTGTCGTCTTGCCCTCTAGGAAACACGCCACACAGCACAGCACTATACCGCTGCATTGTTGCATGCTCATAACCATTCAAGGTGTACACACCAGTGAAGGTTTTTTTTCAAAACAGCCAAGCTGATGCTGGCCACGAAGGGTCTTGGACCATCACGTGGCTGTTTACGCGGTTTGTCACGACTGATTGCGAAAAGTAAACCACACGGCACTTTTGTATATCATTTAATCATTATATATAAACATAACACAATCTCTATCATAACTGTCTATTATCATCATTTGCTGCAGCTTTATCACGCCCAATGGTGAGCGCAGCCTTGAAGGCTTGCACTGCTGCTGAGCTCTTCTGTTCTAGCTGCAAGGTTCTACTTGTGTCTGGCGCTGTCCTCATGCTTCTATGGTATGCAGATGGCTGTTTGGGACTGAGTCGCAAGCGGTGCAGCGCACGCGGTGCCTTGCAGTCCCAAATCTTCAAGCCATATCTCGCGGCCTATGAACCCCCTTAGACTGGAATTTGTTTGTGGTGCCAGCGGGCCTATTGGCTTCCCAAAGGCCATCGCTGTGTTTCCGGCTTGCGCGCAATTCGGACATGGCACGAAGCCAACGCGGTCACGAAGCCAGTCAAGGGCTTTCGAGGCCAGTCAACGCAGGGGTCCGTTTGGTAACGAAAGCCAGGCCTGGAAAACAAGCTTTTGGTTCCGATCGTTACGTATCACGCAAAACAAAACACTGGTACACATTGCTTCAGGCATGCCCTGTACCTGACAGGCAGATGGCAGCTAGCACTAGCAGGCAACAGCAGTGTCAGCAGTGCTCAAGCATCCCAGTGTGCCAGCTAAAAGTCCTGCTGGCTGGCAAGGGGGTGCATCAGGCTGTACGCAGTGCAACCAGATGTGGTGTAGGCAGCAGTGGTAGGCAAGCTGTAGGCAAGGCCTGCAGCTGCAGCTGCACCCACCCTGGTGCCCTGCAGCATGCGCATGTTAGCTTCCAGGTTGGCGGTCCTCAGCTGGGACACCGCCTGTGCAGCAGGAGCAGCAGAGCAGGCAGGGCAGTGGGCTGCCAACAGGGAGCAGCGTAGTGAGTGCAGGCAGGGCTCAAGCTGGAAGCAGCACCAGGGCCTACAGTCAACAGGGCAGGTACCAGGCTACTTCCTGCCAGGTTGCCAGCTGGTACGAGATGATCACTCCACTTTCTGTGACACATCTCACCAGTGTGGCTGCTGTTATTTGCTACTATCACTTGTGCTTCTGGCAAAGGGTGCAAAGGAACACGACATGGCAGTTGCATGCACAGGAAGACAAGGGTGAAGATGGCCGCAGCTACAGGCCAGTGGAGGCCACAGGCCGTTCCTTTCTGCTTCCTTCTACTGGCTTTGATCAGTCTGGAAAGTAGCATGCTGCTAGCATGGAGGAGGCATAGCATGGAAGAGACACAGATGAGCTAAGCAGCCTGAGCCACTTCTCCTCAGTGTGCACGCACCAGCATCCTCCCAGTAGCGCTGAGCCAAAGCTGGCATGCAGTAAACAGTGCGTTGGGAACACAGGGTCACAGAAAGTGCAAGCAAGCTGAGATGAGACTCCCGCATCTCCACGCACCGTGTTCAAGCCTGCAGTGAGCAGCTCCAGCTCGCTGATGCGGCGGTTGCTGTCGTCCAGGGCGTCCAGCAGCCCGCCCAGTGTGTACTTGACGCGGATCACCTCGCTCCCTGCCGGCCCTGGCAGGATGCAAGTTACCGGGGTGTCGTCCTCGCGGCGACCGTAGCCGACTCCGTCTAACGCCGCGATCGCCGCCGCGGTCTTGCGCACATCAGCTGTATAAGACACAGTGCCAGGTCAGGCAGAGGATTGGAGCTTAGCAGGGCCGTAGGAGCATGCAGGGATGGGGTGCATAGGTGCTCACCAGGCTGCAATGAGCTGGGCAAAGTCGGCTGACGTCCGACAGTGTGCTGCTTTTGACAGTATACTTGCTCTCTTGACTGCCCACAGAAAAGGCAGGAGCTGACTTAATCAAAGCATGGCTTGTGAGACCATGCATAACAAGCCAGCGCTATTCAGCTGCGCCTCGCATCAGCCCTCACTCACTGTTATCTCCAAAGGGTGGCTCAGTGGAGGTTGCCAGGTTGGCTGAGAGCATGGCGTCCATGGCCTTGTTAGCAGCATCAGAAGACTTCATTGATGTCTCCCGCATGCCTGCAGCATCCGGGCAAAACAGGGCAACAAAGCATCACCAATGCTGCTGCTGCCAAAGTCGAGTTCACCAATGCTGCTGCTACCACTAAACCCAGTCAATTAGCACCTGGCTGCCTCACGTGACCATCAAAGCACCGTCTTTCTTCTTCCACTGCGCTCCCTGATGAGACCTGGCTCATTGCGTCAGCCCTCATAAAGACCAGGTAGCTCAGCTGCAGTAGCCCAACCTATCGTGCCGTAATCCAACAGTCTGCCACTGGCCTACCCTGGCAAAGCTCATGTCTGGCCCTGTCCTGCCCAGGCTTGAGCACACCTCGTAGCGCCTCCTCAAGCGCCGCCAGTCGAGCTGCATAGCTGCCTGGCGGTGCTGCAGCCCCTGCCATCAGCGGGCTGTTGGGGCCAGCCAGTGCAGCTTCAGCTGCTGCCAACCGAGGAGCCAGCGCCTGGCCAGCTGTGCCGGCTGTGCCCAGGACCTTCTCCACTGCCGCCATGCGGGCTGGCCAGGCTGCCTGACTGCTGCTGTTGCTGTCAGCTTGCCCTGAAGTAGCCCCAGGTTGGGCAGAGGTAGCAGCTTGCGGCAGCAAGGGCCCGAGGGAGGACTCTAACAAAGCAAGCCGAGATAGCAAGGCAGGATCGGCATCTGCATCTGCTGCGCCAGAGCGCTGGTCCAAAGCGCCTCCTCGAGTCGAAGCCGATAGCAGCTTAGGCAAGGCGGTGGCGAGGGGGCTGTTCTGCCAGGTGGGGTAGGGGGTCCCATCCAGCCCCAGCACCGCCTCCAAAGCAGCCTGTCTGGTGGCCACGATATCCCCAGAGTTTGCCAGGCTAGCAAGTGTATCTTGGAGCTGCACTTGCTTGGCAGCCAAGGAAGTTGCTAGACCGCTTGCCTCGGCGGCGGCGGCTCGGGCTTGGCTCGTCTCCGCTGAAAGCTGTGCCAGGCCTGCCGCTGCCTGGCTTGCGTCGTGTTGCGATGCAGCCAGGGCAGAGGTGAGTTGCGCGACGTCAGTCAAGGCCTTCCCAGCGTCCGTCCTGGCTTGCGCGGTAGCACTGTTGAGTTGAGACAAGTCGGTGAGTGCCTTGGCAGCGTCAGTCTGCGCCTGTGCTGTCTGCTCTCCAAGCTTCACGATCTCGTCCAGCGCCTTCGCCGCATTGTTCTGCGCCTGCGCCGTGCTGTTGTTGAGCTGTGAGATGTCTGAGAGGGCTTTAGCCAAGTCGTTCTTCACATTGGCCAGCTCAGCGCTGGCCTCCAACGCCCGTCGCAATGCTTCGCCCGTCTCACCATCGGCGCGGTTGACATCGTCGACTTGGGACAATGCTGGCACAACGGCGCTGGCAGCCACCGCAGTCAGCGCAGTTTCCAGCTCGGCAAGGCGCTGAAGCACTGTGTGCGCAGGGTGGTCAGGTAGGGTTTCCAACTCTGCAGTGTCGGGCACCTGCCCTAGAGCTGCCTCCAGTGCTGTCACCTTGGCATTGAGCCCAGCGATCATAGCTGCCTGGGCTGCACTGTCCTGAGCAGAAACACTGCGGCCGTCAGCACCAGTTCCAGCTGTGCCTGGGTCTTGTGTGGCGGGCGGTGTGCCAGAGCCAGGCTTCTGCTGCTGAGTGAGGCATGACTCCAGCTCTGCAATCCTGGACAGGAGGCTGGGCTGTGATGGCCCCTGGCCAGCCGCCTGGCTATTGCCAGCCTGCCGGGCACCATGAGTAGTGGGTGGAGGGTTAGCCATCGGGTCTGCTGTCATCGGGTTGCTCCTGAGGATGCCTATCAACTGCTCGATCATGCCGAGTCGGCCAAGAACATTGTCCGGCAAGGGGCCGCCAGCTGAAGCTGCCTGAGTGTGTGCTGCACCTGCACTGTCAGCGGAAGGTGCTATAGCCTGGCCAGCTGGCTGGGCTGATGTGCCCCTCTGCTCTCCGCCCTGGCTGCTGCCATCAGTTCCAGTTGCACTGCCATCTGGCGCTGCATCACTGATCCCCACAGCATCGGCTGTGGTGGAGCCTACTGTGCCCATTGCCCTGCTCCCATCAGCCTGGCCACCCTGCCCTGAGTCCGTGCCATGGCCGCTGCTGCCAGCTGTGTCCTGGGCGCTGCTGCCAGCAGCGCTGCCAGCATGATCAGGAGCAGCACCTGCCTTGCCAGCTGCAGCCACAGCCTGTGCCTCAGAGCCTACTGGCACACCCAGCACCCTCTCAATGCCTTCTAGGCGAGTAGCCATGGCAGCCACTACCTCAGCCTGAGCTGTGGCAGCACTGGCACCAACCAGGTCATCCTGCACCAGCAAACGTCACAAGCCGCATGGGTCACATGTAGCCAAAGGCATTGACAAGCAGCATTGTACATTTCAGCAGCACGGACAAATGCATGTGTGTCAGCTGTAAAGCTGCAAATGAAGTGAGTACAGCACATGCATGTGCATACAGAGAGTGTGATTGTAAACAGCATCATGACAAGTATGTGCAATGTTTGCGCACCTGCACAGTGGCTGCGCTTGAAAGCTTCGCCTCCAGCTCCTGCACCCGGGACTCTGGCACCAGGCCCTCCAGCCTAGCAGCCAGCGCCTGCACC
Organism: Haematococcus lacustris; assembly: GCA_030144725.1. Taxonomy (NCBI): domain Eukaryota; kingdom Viridiplantae; phylum Chlorophyta; class Chlorophyceae; order Chlamydomonadales; family Haematococcaceae; genus Haematococcus; species Haematococcus lacustris. The sequence continues at coordinate 7,824,695 of JASKMD010000003.1, forward strand.
TCACTGCTAAGCTGGGCAGCCAATGTCTGCATCTCACTGCCCAGCTTGTCGGCAGCAGCCTGCTGTTCCGCCTTCACAGCTGTCAACTGCAAGGGCACCATGGAGGCAAAGTGAGGCAGACCTCGAGCCGTGCTGCTCTATGATAAATGGGTGGCAAGGGTCTGCAGACGGGTGGAGCCCCATTCAGGGACTGAGTACATAAGGTTGGTGTCTAGTGTGCCATCCCTTGGCTGTGGGGCTGCAGATGTGTTGTGATTGCAACACTGCACCCTTCGGCTAGTGCTGAGTAATGCACCCTCCAGCACGGCTGCTGGTGACTTGAACCCACAAGGGCAACTTTGGCTTCCTTCCTTGCGTTCTCCAGCTCGGCAATACGGGCATTGTGGCGTGCGTCCAGCAAGTCAGCACCTGGACCACTGCCGAGAGCAGCTAGCATTCGCTCAATCACGCTGAGTCGGCTTAGAACATTGGAAGGGAGAAGGTCACCAGCTGGCTGGGCTGATGTGCCCCTCTGCTCTCCGCCCGGGCTGCTGCCACCAGTTCCAGTTGCACTGCCATCTGGCGCTGCATCACTGGTCATCACACCATTGGCTGTGCTCAAGCCTGCTGTGCCCATTGCCCTGCTCGCATAAGCCTGGCCACCCTGCCCTGAGTCTGTGCCATGGCCACTGCTGCCAGCTGTCCCCTGGGCGCTGCTGCCAGCACCACTGCCAGTATGACCAGGAGCAGCAACTGCCTCGCCCGCTGCAGCCGCAGCCTGTGCCTCAGAGCCTACTGGCACACCCAGCACCCTCTCAATGCCTTCTAGGCGAGCAGCCATAGCAGCGACTACTCCAGCCTGAGCTGTGACAGCAGTGGCCCCAACCAAGTCATCCTGCACCAGCAAAGCTTAAAAGCGGCATGGGTCACATGCGGCCAGAGGCATGAACAGCCAGCATATACAATTCAGGAGCACGAACCAATGCATGTGTATCAGCTGTCAGGCTGCAAACGAAGCCAGTACAGCACATGCATGTGCATACAACCAGCAACACCTTGCGTCGTCAACAGCATCGTGAAAAGTAATGGTAATGTTCGCGCACATGTGCAGTGTCTGCGCTGGAAAGCTTCTCCTCCAGCCTAGCAGCCAGTGCCTGCACCTTGCTGCTGAGCTGGGCAGCCAATGCCTGCATCTCACTGCCCAGCTTGTCGGCAGCAGCCTGCTGTTCCGCCTTCACAGCTGTCAACTGCAAGGGCAGCATGGAGGCAAAGTGACTCACACATTCAAGGCATGCTGGCCCTGGTGGCAGCTCAACCCAGGAATTGGTATAGTATGAGGTGAGTCTGCTCAAAAATTCCAGCAGCACTACATTTCTCATAGCTGTGGGTCTCCTGTCAGATGAGCGCTGTGTTTATGTGCTCTTCTGATGTTGCTATTGATATGTAAGTGTTTGCTAGGAGGGACTTGTAACATGAGCCCTACCAGGGCGACTTTAGCATCCTTCCTGGCACTCTCCAGCTCCGCAAGGCGGGATTTGTGGCGTGCCTCGTCATCTTCTGCTTGCTTGCTCACTCCCTCGAGCAAGCTCTGGACCTGCTGTTTCATACCCTCCATCTGCATAAGTATGGCAACAGAGACACATTGCAGCCGCAGCCACAGCAGGAAAAGCAGTGACGAGAGGTGACAGCAGCCGCTAGACAATACGACTATGATGGAGGAAGGCCATCCAGTTGCAATGTTAGCCAGGGTACCAAACTCTGACACCTGCTGGCAGTGGACAAGTGCCTGCCGTTAGCATACCAATTTCAACCGAACCTACCTTTGCTTCGCCCGCCTCCATCACTCTAATCCACCACCAGGTGCTTCACAGTACCTGATGCCATGCTAGCCAGTGGAGCTCTGCCAAGGTCTGTGGCCCTTACCTGTGCCTGCAATGCCTGGAGCTCTGCTGCCTGAGCCACGTTGCCATCTGGCCTGGTTTGGCTCTCAGCTGGCGGCGCACTGCTGGTGACGGAATCAGGGGTCATGCCAGCAGCGCCTCCCTCAGTACCTGCCTCCAGACCCAGCAGCTGCACAAGCAGCAGGGCAGCACAGCACCGCGTCAACCTTGGTAGTCATCTTGACATTGTGTCCTGCTCCTTTCCTTCGTCCATCGAGTCAGGCAGACCTAGATACAATCTAACTTCTCATCCCCAAGTCGGTATGTCCTCACAGCTCCTCACAGCATGCACACTCTCCCCTTCCACTTCATCATCTTACCGCTTGCTGCACCAGCCCTTGGCATTTCCCATCTTAGAATCCTTCACACCCCTTGTTCATCAAGTCACAAGCCAACTCCTTACGACATGCCCACCGCCACGCTACTTCACAAAGGTGCTAGGCATGCTACTCGAAGGTGCTAGGCATGTTGCATGCTACTCTGTTGCATGCTAATCTGTAGCTTGCCTAGCACCTTCAAGTAGCATGCCTAGTACCTTCAAGGTCAGGGCCACGGGTTCACTTGCTCACCGGTTGCAGGCTCGCCAGGTCCTTGGTGCGCGCAACGGCTGTGAGCAGCTCCTTCAGGGTGCTACCTAGAGAGGTGCTGGCAGCCACGTCAGGCTTGAGGAGCTCCAGGCTCTCAAACACCTGGCCAATCAGGGTACTGGCGCCCAGCACCTGCGCGCGGTCCACAGCGGCGTCTTCCAGGACGCGCTTCAGGTTGGCGTCCACCTGCACAAGGTACCATGCAGCAGTCATCGGACCGGCGAAAGAGAAAATATCAATTAATAATGTCAGGTGTTGGTTCAGACAAGTCACGGGATGGTGATGTTGCAGCCCAACCAAAAGGATGCCAGCTTGTTGCTGTATTATACATTCAGCATCTGCAACAGTGGGTGATGTGTGGTAGCCATCACTTGCCTACCACCCAGAGACAGGCAGGCAGTGCAGGCAGGCAGGCAGGCAGTGCAGCCTCATAACTTGTCAGTGTGTTGCATGCAGCAAGCAAGCTTCTTGCTGGGCACTATGCAACCGTGCTGCATCCGTGCAGGCAATGAGGGGCAGGGGACAACACACTCCTGCTCATCTCACACTTTGCTGCAGGCCAGCAGCTGTCTCCTCTAGATTCTTGATGGCTTGCTCGTTACCCACCGCAGCCTGCAGCAATGGGCATGAAGGCGTGTAATGAGCAACACTGCCCCAGTAAAGCGCAGCAGGGCATTGCTACTAAACCCAATACATTTAGTATAGGCATTCTGCACAACATGTCACACACTGCCCTGTGGGGTCAGGGGGTCAGTCAGGCTCGAACAAAATAGCCCGGGTCGAACAGCAGGGGATGGAGTGCCCTGAGCATAGCTTTCTCAATTCATGTGGGCACAATTGCGGTACTGCGGTACTGACCTGCTGCACCTCCGGAAGGACAGTGTTGCGTACGGCGGCCAGGCTGCCCTGCACCTCTTGCACAGTGCTCTGCATGGCTGCCACACCGCCCTCCATGCCCTGCACACTGCCTTGGAGTGTTACCATGCTGCCATGCATGTCCTTCACGCTGCCCTGCACCTCAGCCACGCTGCCCTGCACAGCTGCCATGCCGCCTTGAACCTCTTGTATGGTGCCCTGCATGGCTGCAAAGCCGCCCTGCACCTCAGCCACGTTGCCTTGCAGTGCTGCCACAGTGCCCTGCACAGCTGCCATGCCGCCTTGCATGTCCTGCACAGTGCCCTGCACGGCTGCCAGGCTGCCCTCCAGAGCCTGCGCAACATTGCAAGCAAGGGCGTCAAGTATCATTGCCTCCATAGCTATACCCACAATTGCTCATGTTGTTGCATGCCAGCAAGGTTCTGTCATTGCCTATGACTTGAGTCTGAGCTTCAGCATGATTTAGCACACCTGCTTCATCTCTGTGAAAGCTCCCTCCAATTCTGACAGCTTCTGCGTCGGGCACCCATGTGGCAGTCGGAACACAGTAAGGAATTCGACTCTGACGTATCATGTGATTGGCCGACATGACATGAGAATTGCATGGGGCTTGAAGCACAAGGTGGCAGGGGCACATGATGGCAGATACAGGGGCTTGGGCTGATCTGCAGAGATTGCTGGCCACTGAGGCTGGGGTGTGGTAGCTCAAGATGGGGTGACATGGGTGGCGTAGTCACATTGAAAGGGGGCATGAGGTGGAGCAGCGTAAGGGACAGCAAGGGGCAAAGTGAGGGACAGGTGGCTGTGGAGGGAAATACCATAAGACTGGCAACGGGTTTTCCGGTAGCCTGGTGACTAGCATTCACTTCAACGTCTTTTAGACTTCATGCTCTGCTCACCGATATGATCGCAGGCAGGCCCTCTCCACTGCTCATGGCTGCGACGCTGTGCTCCAAGGTCTCTGCAGGTGGCCCCGGCTCTGACACAGCTGCAGTGCGCCCCGTCATGCGGCTATCCATGTCAACAACCCTGGAGCCCAGTCCAGCTACAGCCTCAGCGACCTCCCCACTCTTTCCCGCCAGGCCAGCAATTGTGGCCTCCATGGCTGCCTGCTTGTCTGCAGCGGCTGCCACTGCTGCATCCACAGCTGCCTGCTTGTCTGCCACAGAAGTGATAGTAGCCTCCATGGCTGCCTGCTTGTCTGCAGCGGCTGCCACTGCTGCATCCACAGCTGCCTGCTTGTCTGCCACAGAAGTGATAGTAGCCTCCATGGCTGCCTGCTTGTCTGCAGCGGCTGCCACTGCTGCATCCACAGCTGCCTGCTTGTCTGCCACAGAAGTGATAGTAGCCTCCATGGCTGCCTGCTTGTCTGCAGCGGCTGCCACTGCTGCATCCACAGCTGCCTGCTTGTCTGCCACAGAAGTGATAGTAGCCTCCATGGCTGCCTGCTTGTCTGCAGCGGCTGCCACTGCTGCATCCACAGCTGCCTGCTTGTCTGCCACAGAAGTGATAGTAGCCTCCATGGCTGCTTGCTTGTCTGCAGCGGCTGCCACTGCTGCATCCACGGCTAACTGCTTGTCTGCCACAGAAGCCACTGACGCTGCCAAGGTTTCTTGCTTTTCAGCAGCCCCAGCGACTGATGCCTCCATGTCAGAAACAGAGGCGAGCAGTCTTGGCATAGATGCCTCAAGTCCGGAGATGCGGGTGTCAAGTCCAGCCTGCCTTGCCTTCAGGCTTGCTGCTGTGGCTTGCAGCTCGGGGATGGCTGGCTGCAGCTCCTTCAGCGACAGGGAGTAGGCAGCATCAGATTCTTCCACCAGCACCAGCCTCTGCAGCAGGGAAGGCAAGCCATAATTACCACCACACACGTTGTCATCACATAACAATGCCTGATCTGCACCAGTGTCATCAATCACCAACTTGAGTCATGAGAAGATTGTGAGGAATGAGCAGGGTGGAGTGTTAACACTTGGCCATCTACAGCTGCAAGAGGTGACAGGTGTACACGCACCAAGAGCTTACGCATAGATGTGTGACGGGTAACGCTCTAGCAATGGTGCTACTCTGAGCTTGCAAAGTGGATGCTAGGTGCTGGCAGGGGTTTGGTTGACCACCAGACAGGTTCTTTTGATTGGGACTGGGTTCATGAATTGCAGCTCTGCAGGTGAACAGCTGCTGGTAGATATCAGTCGCAGCTGGGATGTCAGTACTGTGGAATGTACAGGAGGGTGGGCAGCCCTGGTGAGTACCTGCTGCATGGCCACCAACTCCTTGTCCTTCAAGTCAGCCAGACTGGCGCTCATAGCCTGCGATGCAAGCAACCACACCTGGCTGCCAACTGAGCAGTGCAACAAGCCACACTGCAATCCCTGTTGGAGCGATAGCTCTTGGCAGGCAAGGGACGTACTGCACATGTGTCATGCTTGCAAGGCTATTTGTTGACCGAAAAGGAAACCGAACTTCTGAGCCATTCAAGAACATGGCAGGAAGTGGCCCTGTTTGACTGTGTGGTGAGCCATGCACAGCATGCAATGTCTGCACTGTGCTTTCCATGGCTGCAACCTTGTGTTGGCAAAGCACAAGCACCCACACCCGAACCCTCGTACCCCTAAACTCCTGCGTACTGAAGCAAAGCCAATGCAAATGACCCTCGGCAATGGGCAACAAGCACCAGCCCGTGATGATGCCACGGCACTCACCGTGACATCTGCGACAATGTCCACCATCTTCTGCTCCTGAGCATCCAAGCGCTGCACCACACATGATGGTACAAGAACAAGCAGTACAGCTTGTCATAAATAGAATGACATACGTTGTGGGTTGCAGCAACACCATGCTATGGACTATGTTGAGTAGCTACATGCAAGGTGGACAACCGAGCGTGTTGTGAGGTGTGAGAAATGGTGTCAGGCAGTGACTGGCATAGAGCATCACTCTGTATACCAAGTGTGATCTAGGAGCATGGAGGGGACAGCTCACTTGCAGCAGTGACTCAGGGTTTGCATCACTCGTGCTCGTCTGCTTCTCCAATGCAGCCACTTGCGCCTTCAGGCTCTCCAGCTGCGATTGCGCAAAGGACAGAGCCTCATGGGTTGTACACATTGAGCCTTATGGGTTGTACACAACCCAGCCAGGGACTGAGCCGAATTGGGAGAACATGCTGTGGCGCAGGACAAGGGTGACAGTGCAACATCGCCATGCACAATGCCACATGCATGTGTGATGAGTGGGACCCCTGCCTGCGCTATATGCAAGCTAGAAGTGCAAGAGGTGTCAGAACAACCCTCACCGCAGTGCAGGTCTGCTCCACTAGGTTGGTTGTGGTCAGCAGCCCAGCGCGGTCCACTGCCGCGTCCTCCGACAACCGGCCGGTGCTGGCCGCGACGAGCTTGCGCAACTCTTCGTTACGCAACTCCTCGGACGCAACTTTCGCCGCAAGCTGCTCGTGCGCGGCAATGCTGGACTGCAGCAGACGCTGCAGTTCAGCGACGTCCCGGTTCGCTGCCTCAGCGGAAATGGCGAGCTCCGTGCGCAGCTCCTCCGCTGTGCCGGCAGTAGCCGCCCTTAAGCTGTCGTGATTGGCAGCAATGCTAGCGTGCATCTCGTTGATGTTGACCTCAACGTTCGACTTCAGGCTGTCGGTGTTGGTAGTGATGTTTGTGCGCAGTTCTGCCATGTTGAGCTCCATTTCCGTTCGCAGGCGCTCGGCATCTTGGGCAAGCTGGGCGCGCAAGGCTTGCAGCTCTTCATCATGGCGCATGGCCGTGGCCTCCAGCACCTCGACCTGTGGACGGTGCACACGGTCATGGCAGGTTGCAATGCCAAACAATAAGTGCTGGCATACAAGTGAGGCGCAGGAGCAAGAGCATGCAATTTAAATATCCAGACCTTCACCCACTGTAGCGAATGACAGTCACACAACCTGATGTCTGGTAAGCTACACTCAAACCAGCATGTGCCTGCCTGGCGGGCCTGCCAGCGGTAATGATCTAGTGGGCAACGCCCAGATCCGACCAGGGGCTGCACTGTGAGGCCCAAAGGGGCCTGCAGAAGGGCATGCCTGTGGTGAAAGTTGTAACCCACCCTCTTTGTCAGGGCATCGACCATTGCCACGTCCAAGCCCTTCAGCTTCTTCAGCTCGTCCTGCAGTGACAGGACCCAGTTGTGACCACATGCTCACGCAATGGCTGGTATCTCTGTCTGTTATCCTTTTGAGTTGCTACCTGGAGTGCACTGTGCTGGGGTAGGCTGCAGCCCTGATGTAGAGCACAACAGCTCCCGTGAAACACAATATAACAAGCTGTGAACGTTAATAGAAAGAAAGAAAGAAGGAAAGACTAAGCCCTCGCCATCTGGCGTGCATTATGGGAGGGGAGTAGTTTTGGGGCATGCCCTTACTACCCTCCCACAATAAACAAGAATAGATAGACCAATAGAGAGTAAACTGAAGAGGTATACTGTACACGCATGGACTGCCATGCACCCACCTCCATGGCAGGCAGCTGGCCATCAGTGACCCTGTGCACTTGGTCGCTGACCATGCCGACCATGGCGATGATGCGGCTGACATCCCCGTTAAACTGGCTGGACATATCGTGCACCGCAGTTTGGACGCTGCCAATGTTGGTTTCAATGCGCTGGACCTGCATTGCAACCAGCCAGCAGCGTGTAGTTGTAGTGAAGCACTGGGGCTTGTAGAAGTGACCAGGTACCCTTGTCCCTGGCAGCGTCCCGTCCGTAATGTCATTGGCTGCCAATGCTTGGGTCACTTATCCCTGCACCGCCCTATACACCAGACTGTTGTGGCCGGCCGAGCTCAGGCCAGGCTGAGCAGGTTGAGCTGAGGTTGAGGCAGGCTGAGCAGGCTGAGCTGAGGTTGAGGCAGGCTGAGCACAAGGCTAGATGTAGCGCTGGGAATGCCTTGCATTCGTACCTTGTCGTTCAGCTCAACTGCAGCAGCAAGCTTGCCGTGCAAAGGGGTCAATGCGTCCAGCTTGGCAAGGGCCTCTGCAACCTATGGGGCGGTCAGGCAGCAGGGTGTGCACCATTTGGCATCCACCAGGTATGGGCTTTCACCAGGTATGGGCATTCACCAGGTATGGGCTTTGCTGGTCTGAAGGCACCAGCCCTGGGTTCCTGCACCATCTTTGGTGAAATGGCCAGGTTCTGGTGTAAGCTACTGCCCGCTGCCGCAACTGTCCCCATGGCAGCAGCTCAGGCTGCCAATGTACACGCTGGCAGATGCTGCATGCACAGTTGCTGCCTGGGATTCAAGAAGCTGCAGGACCAAGCACCCAAGGCCCAAGCCCAGCAGCCTGTAGCACAGTATTGTGTGCACTAGGCACTGTCCAAGCTGTTGCTTGCATAAGAGCAACATGCATCATGCTAACGTCTATCACCCCACCTCCACAAGAGGGTAAGGAAATCAGGAGTTGGCCCAGACAGTACATTCAAGTTCCAGATGGCACGACCTCTCTATTGTAGGGGAGATATGTGCTGCTTAGCTGTGCTTCATGTGGTGACATGGCGTAAGTGTCCTTCTCCAGTGTCTAGCTGTTGTTCTTGTGTAGGTATGATGCCTACCTGAGTTTCAAGGCTCATGGCGTGTGCCACCACTGGGCGCACGATGTCATTGGCAGCGGCCACACAGGTAGTGGTGCAGGTGTGCTCAATGCCCCTGGCCAGCGCCTCCTTGTCGGCCTGCACAGTGCCAGCAGGCCAAGGCTCAAAAGAACTGCAGTCAAACTGGTCTGGCACAAGCACGGTGCAAGCTGCATGGTGTTGAGCATAATGGTAGGCTTGCGGCCAGTACTCAGCATCACCATCACCATCACCACCATCATCATTGTGACATGGTACATGCCAAGCGTGGCATCTCCGCAGACGCAACGCCATCAGCATCGGCCAGTGGCAGCACGCAGCAGCTGGGTTCTGGCAGCGAACCATCAACCCCCTGGCAGCGAACCATTGATGGCTTGCAGCCTGTATGCCAGGTCAGTGGGAGTCGCACACCTCACTTAAACCCTTGCCAGCCATGTTGCGCAGTCCTGCCTCCAGAAACTCCATCTTGTTGAACATGTAGTTCAGCCAGCCTGGCACTTTGCCATCGTTGTCCTGGGCAGCAGGATCAGCAGCAATGGCACTATCTTGCCCTACACCTCTGTGGCGTGCAACATAGTTGACAGGTGATGAAAATCCGCCCTGGACGGAGCCCGCCCCTGCCATTCCTCATGCCAGTGACAGCTCTGACTGTGTCCCCAGCCCTCAAGAGCCTCACCCTGGGTGGCTCCCAGGCGCCCCACGCCTCCAGCTGCCTGTGGTTGGCTGGTGTGATGTGGGTGCTGCCATAGGTGGCGCGACTGGGTGACTCAGGCGATGGCGAGGAGTCCGGCTGAGAGGCGAGAGCCTGCAGTGCAGCCCCACATGCGTTCCTCGTCAAGCAGGGCTGGCTGGCAGGCCTGCATGACTCCTGATGTGCATACACCACACTGAACGCACACACGGCACACTACACTGCAAACACTGAACTGCAAATGTGTGCTGCACTGCTTTTGTGCACTGCACTGCCACGGCATGCAGCACTGCTGCTGTTGCTGTGTGCTGCTGGTGCTGCTCTGCTCCAGCCATGGGTTGAGACCACATGCTGACTGCCAGCACCAGCAAGGTTGGGGCAGTTAGGGCAGCAGCTGATCTAGCGGGCGTGGTGAAGCACAAGCCCTGCCAGCTGGCACACATGTTTGCATGCAGCCCCAAGTGCAAGATGCGTCTGACTCGGTCCTGCAGCATCGGGTTCCTGCAGCGTTGGAGCTGGACACCTGCTGTGTGCTACACTGGTGCTTCCTCTACAATCGCGTTGCTTGACATGGAGCACCCTTGGTTTCCATGCTGCATGCCACTCACTCTGGCTTGGATAGGTGGGTACCCATCATGTGCATGGCTGGGGGGGTGGCCATCCACCTCCCCGCCTGCCTGCTGCTGCTGTGGGGGCACAAACTCCCCAGAGCGCCAGACCTCCCGCGGGGAGGGCACAGCACGGGGCAGCGGCACCACGTTGCCACTGGTACCAAACGCTTGTGGGGCTGAGCCAGGGGGCCGCTGCACCAGGCCAACAGGCCCGCCCGGGCCCGGGCGAGGAGGAGGCACGCTGCCAGCTTGCTGCAATGCACAAGCAGCAGCAGGGCGTGGGGTGCAAGGAGGCCGGTTCACCCATTTAGAGGTGTTTCAATTGACATTGGCTGTAGATGCCAGGGTCACTGACACCACACTGCATGCTTGGACACGTGTCAATGTGCCGCCTGTAGTATGTGGTGGTGATCATCTGCTACTGCTCACGACGGTCATGACATGATGACACATGCATCGGCAGCCAGCAGGTGTGCTACAAATAACAGGTAGAGCTGGCTGCCTCCTTATAGCTGCGTTGCACACATACAGGCCTTTCCAATCCTCTCTCCCAGCATGTGTGGTGATGATGGTGGGTTTATACCGTTGCAACTGTCAGCCTGGTATGGCTGCTTGGCTATGGCTGCTTACCCCGTGGCAACTTGAGCGACATGGACACCTGCTGTACTCGCCTTGAGCAAGGGGTTGTTGCTTGGCCGGCCACTGGAGTACACAGTGCCCACATCCCCCTTGCTCAGCACGTAGGGGAATTGCTTGTCGGGGAACAGGCGGATGCTTGACAGGTACTGCAAGCACATGAGCAGGGTGCGACTGTGGACCCCACTGGGGGTCAAACGCATCATCCCACAGCAGTCGCTGCCTGGCAAACTGCCACAAGGCTACTGGCATCGCTGCAGCACGTGTGGCCTACATGCTGCAATCCACCCAGCAAGAAGGTAGAAAGCATCATCCTCAATGTCAGTCAGAATTTGCAATGCTTGCTGCTGAGCAAATTGAAGGCTTGGTGCCTGACATCGCCTCCAGGGTCTCGTACTGTCTGTCATAACGCACCTGCAGGTCTACTGCCCGAGAGCCTAGGGCTGACACCATCTGGATGACGTCCTGTCGAGCCTGTGTCACGTCACGTTAAGTTATGGGTCACAAGGTCAGCTGCAGCTGCTGTGTGGTGTTGCTAATTGACTGACCCCTTTTGCCCATGTGCTCCGTATTACGGGCACAACATTCCTTACCTCACTGCTGATTGCCCCGAGGGCACGGAAGAAATGAGGAAAGAGCATGCGGGATCCCCCAAGGGGCTTGAAGCTGGCAAACACTACCGAGATGGAGGAGATGGGTACGCTGCCTGCGGGCCAAGGCCAGCGATGTGCGTGTTGTCACAGGTGATGCTGACAGGCATGCATCACTAAGCATACCTTCAGGTTCTGCCACGCCGATATCTTGAAGGAGTTTGATGAACTGCGACTGCGACATTTTGGGAGCCGAGGGGTCGAAGGGATGTAGGCGCCCTTGCCCGACAGGCATCTTGCAGTACTCCACAAAGGCCACTCTGAGACCGGGGCTGAAGCTGTCTTCTCCCAGACCCGACATGGCGCAAGTGTCCTTCTCGTGTTTCTAGTTGTTAGAGCGCCCCACGATGTAGCAGTTGATGGGGTATGCGCAGTCGTCAATAGCCCCGCAGGCTCTTACTCGAATTCGTGACATTGCAGACGAGGATGGACCTAGCATCGACGTAGCTGAGCTTGCTCCCCATTCACGCTTGAACCTACTTGTCTTGGTTAACGCCGCGGACATCTGCACGGGGCATGGAGGCCTACAATCTACTTCTTCTACTCTGACATATCGCGTGTATCACTTCAACCCAAGTTCTTCTAAGTTGGTCGCTACAACGCTATTTCTATCTTGGCTAGAGATTGCTTTTTGCCAAAGTTGACATTCAGCTTTGCTTGCACTAGTTTCTGCTAGTGTGATGTGCGCTCATGAGCTCACGCTGATGTCAAGCACGACCAGGGAGCTGTGGAGAATGGTAGAGGGTTTGAGTCGGGCGCCCCCAACCAACAGAAAACCGACCCCTGGTAGTAGGACGGTTGTAACTTTGCACTCACTGCGCCGAATATTATGCTAGATGATTCACATTGTAGCCAACCCAGCCAGCTACCCTTCCCACCTCTCTTCATCATTCTTGCATTAGTATTGCATCCATTGCATGCAAGAATGAAACAAGTGCAAAAGTGAAAGAACGCAAAGTCTCAACCCGGGCCTCAGGTGCTGCACATGGTTAGCTGTCCAACCAGGACGTCGAATGATGAACTGCCAATTGTGTGCGGCTCCTTGTATGTGTTCGTAACGTTTATTCAGAAACGCGTTGTCTTCATGTGTGGGCCGTTTCGTGTGTGGGCGGTAGGGCGCGCCCAGAAAAATCTTTAAGATATGACCCAATATGCAATCAAACACCATGCAGAGCGCCAGGCAGCGCAGTCCGACCGCATGGAGTTGTTGCGCCAACAGGTGATGTGTTTGCTGTTGGTCTCAAGCCACAGCATGCATGCAAGCCCCAGCCATGCAAGCCCCAGCCATGCAAGGAAGCTTGGAGCACATTGCAACCAACTTGAAGCATGCTTGTTGTTTCTGCTTGTGTGCAGAGGGAAGCCCAACTCCAGCCAGAGGGATCAGCTGGGGAGGGAGGAGGCACCTGCGGAGGAGGACAGCGATAACGACTCACAGGGTGTGAATGTTCATAGGGGCTTGGACTATGGCTTGTCTTAATGGCTTGAGATCGTGGTTGTATGTTAACTTTCATGTCAGCCTTACATTTGCTTGGGTGTCCCAGCCACAGCCGCAACGTCAGTTGACACAGCGTCACTTGTAATGATGGCAACCTGATGAAGCCTTACATTTGCCTGAGCCGCTGAACCACAGCGTCACGCACTGCAAAACCATGCTCCAAGGCACCGAATGGCACCAAGTGGCCACCTGCAGCAGCTGCGCCACCATTGTCACCCATGCCATCCTCGTCAGCCCCCAACAGCTCTATACCCTCAAACATTGCATTGTAGGCAGCAAGCATCGCCATGTACCTATCATCCGCTTCAGGCAGAGGCTCAGCACGCTGCTCAGCAATGTTGTGCAAGATAAAGCATGCCATGATCACTGTGGGCACATAGGGCAGAGTAAGGTCATTCTCACGCAACAATACCCACGCAATACTCACGCAACAATACATCAGCATTTGCATCGACGGCTTTTGTGACAGTCTTGTAGTGGTCAAGAGACCTGGGCAGTACGTCCCATTCCCGCCTGCGCACAGTGTGCAAGATGCGGTTTTGCGGCGGGCAAGGGGCCTGCGAAATGGCGGGCGCCCCCATACTCACTCAGCTCTCCCTTCGAGTTCGTACAACTGCAGGTAAAGAAGAAAGTCGCCATTCTGCCCTCGAAGCCTGTCAGCGTCAGCGTCGGAATCGCCTTGCTGCCGCTGGCGCCCATCGTCGCTGCTGTCAGTATCCAGCAGGGCCCGGCAGATGGATTGGTAGTGGCAAAGGCGCAGGCGCAGGCGGTTGGCCCAACCACTACCGAACTAGTAAAATATGAATTAATCAGAAAAGTTTGAATTACGAGCCCGTTCGCGGATAGGCCCATGATCAGCCAGAGAATATGCTGAAATATGATCAAGCCAAAACCCAGCAAGTCAAGTGCGCGTTGGCTGCGATGGCAACAACTCCACCCGTGATACCTCCCTGGGCCGAAAATGAAACTCAGGTGTTCGACAACAACGCTGACGGCTCTTTTCCACCATTTGAAGGATACTAAACTAATCCGCAAGAGCGAACATTACGCGCTACAAGTCACTGAGCGGGTCGGGTCGAGCCGCAAACTGATTCGCGCGGTCAGCGTCGTCTGCTTGCTCTGCTCAGCATGCCTCTCTGTCAACAACATTTCGTGGGCGCAGACCCAACACAACTCCTGCGCCGCTTGTGTTGGCCGCCATGCCAGCACAAGCGCAGCTCCACCACCTCCCAGCTCCGCCCAGTCCCCTGCAGTGCTTGTCGAGGCCAAGCAAGAATTCTCTCTATTCCTCTACACCTCTGGCACACCCTTCGCTCGCGCCGACAACCCACATCTGAAGAGGATGTTTCAGCTGCTGGGCATGCCTGACTCTCCCACAGCCAAGCAAGTGAGGACGTCTTATCTCTCTAGCACCTACAGCAGATTGAAGAAGAGGGTGGAAGTGGTGGTGGAGCAACTGCTGCTGGTAAGTGCCACATTTAACACGTCAACATGCACTTACCATGTTGTATTTTGGTGGTACTAACTGTCAGATGGAGCAACTATATCTTAATGCAGGGTTTCAGTTTAATGCTATGCACGGATGGGTGGCGCCACCGACGGGCTGGGAAGGGACAACCATTGGTAAACTGTGTGCTATTGAAGGCTATGGGAGGCGCTATCTTCCACCATGTCTGCCAGCTTGACAAGGGTGACAAGAAGGATGCCATGTTCTACGTCAATCTTCACAACAGCATGGCTGACAAGGCAAGTGGCACACATGGCAAGGAAGGCAAGCGCGTAGCGATACCAACCCAGCCTGGCACCTTTTGCCTAGCTTTTACCTAGCTCAACCCAATCTCGTCTAACCCTTTGTGCATGCATTGCATTGCACACAGATCACAAAGAAGCGGCCACACCTTCTACTGGGCGTCATCATGGATAGTCCAACAACAAACCGAGCTGCTCTGAAGATTTTGGGGGAGCAGCATCCCACTTGGATATGCATCACATGCATCGTGCATGCACTGAACCTCCTGTGCAAGGATCTTGCTAACAACAGCCGGCGGTCTGAGAAGCACACTGAAGTGGGCCGTGTACTGAAGGAGGTGAGACTGACAATTGGCTAAGGTGGCATGGTTGCATCTGAGCATGGGACCCGGACATGACACGTGTGGCCAACATCATCTTGTGCATGACCAAGGCAACAGAGATCGACGGCCGCACGGTCACTGTCATTGCTCCCGCCCACCAGCGGCTGACCTGGTGGCAGGTCTATGCCCAGTCCAAGTTCCCAGTCCTTGCCATGGCAGCCATGCGGTTGCTGTCAGTGCATGTCTCCACGTGCGCTGCAGAACGGAACTGGTCTGCGTGGGGGCGGACCTTTGCAGATGCGCACCGCAACACCCTCAGCATTGAGAAGGCTGAGGAACTGGTGTTCATTCAAGCTAATGATGAGCTCACCAACAGCAACCAGCGTGACCAGGAGAAGGAGTTGGCCATCGTGTTGTACTAGTGTGTCACAGCCATGATTGTGACCGTGCGAAATGCGTGACATGAGATATGCCATGCAAGCTAGGCAAGCGGTTGAACATCACAACAACATGGAAGCTTGTATGGCTGATCTGATGACATGGCAGAAGTGGTTAGTGGCGGCTTGCATATGTTTGAATAAGTTAACTTGCATGCTTGCATGGATTGTGGGTATTTGTAGTGTTTGGGATGCTGCGGCGGCAGCTTTGAAGACCCCTTGGTATACTGTAACACCGACCAGCAGCCAGCTGTAATCACTGGCACTAAGCCTGGAGGGTCTTCACAGCTCACCGCCTGCACTGAAGGCCGCCGCCATTTGGTGACGGGTATCAGCAGTCGTTCGTGGGTCTTTGCCTCTACTCACGCTCTCTGTTCTCACCGCATTCTTCAAAGCTCATTGCCCCGGTGGAGGTCGTAATCGCCTCCGGCTAGTGACAGGCGTACGCCTGGGCGCTAGCAATCGCATCTTGGCTGCAGTCTGTACACACCGGGGTGTGCAGGTTGTGGCCAATTGGCATTCGTCGGTGCGCGACTAACCACCGCCAGCACCGCCGCCGCTGTTGATTTTTCGCTCCGCTCACCACTGCCTGCTGCGGTGCTGACGCGAGGTGGCTGAACGCTACGCCTTTCGTGCGGCCACTTTGGCCCGCCGTCTGGAGGAGCAGTACAGTGCAGCTAACAACCCTGTCTTCAGCCCTCATCCACCTACGGCACGTTCGCCACCGGCGCCCTCCCCTGCCATTCTTGCCAGCTCCGTTGACGGCATCTCCCTTCCTTCGCCCCCTTCGAGCGCTGCATCAGCTCCTACACCCGCGTCTACTCGCACACCTCGTGTTAAACCAGCCATGGCAGTAGCACTCGGGACTGTACCGGTGCTGAGCAGTACGACGCGGCCAGCATTCAAGAGCTTCAGCACACAGCTCCGCGCATTCCTGGGGCTCAACGGACACATCCCGGTGGAGTCCTTTCACTGGCTCTTAGCCAGCTCCATCGCAGAATCTGCGGTGCTGGAACCGATCTGTGACGCTTATGCGCAGTGCCTGCAGGATTGGGGTGACCTATCAGACAGGGAGGAGGCCATTACAGAGCTGCTGAGGCTGGTGCAGGAGCATCTCATTGACCCACCCAGCTACCAGCCAGGCTTAGACCCTGCCATAGTTCTGGGGAGTGACAAGCACAGCAACGCCAGCGTCTTCACTCTGGCTTACCGCCATGCAGCTCTGCAGGCAGTGAACAGGGGCACTTTCTCCTACTCAGCTGCCATTGATCACCTCTTCACTCACTGCCTGCAAGTGCCCTCTCTGCAGCAGAGTCTACGTGAGGGGCTCAAGCGAGATGCTGTCCAGATCTTCCAAACCGCGTTGCCTGATGCTGAGGATCGCCATGACCTGAACGCATTAGAGGCTGCTCTCAAGGCTGTGTCCCAGGCCTACGCCAACCTGCTGGACTGTCGCCGCTATGAGCCAGAGGCGGCTGCACCCCAGCGCGGCAGACGGGCTGAGGCTGCTGATCAGGGCTTAGAGCAAGAGGTCATCCAGCTACGCAAACAGTTGGCCTCCATGCACACACAGCAGTCACGCCAGCTACTGCAGCCTCAAAGGCAGCGCCAATGGCAGCCGCAACCTGCCATGCAGCCCATGCCCCAGCCCATGCCACAGCCCATGCACCAGCCCATGCACTCAGCGTATGCCGCTCTGCCATCAGCCATGCATGCTTACCCACCGCACATGCAGCTGGAGGTGCATCGTACACAGCCAGTTCAAAGGTGCCCACTGCACCCAAACAGTGGTCATGCTCTGGCTGAGTGCAGAGTGTTCCGTGCGCTGACCCCCCATGAGCAGGCTCGAGTCCGGACGGTGCCAGTGCCTGCTGCCGCACATGCGGTGATGCTGCAGCCCATGGTCCTAGATGCGCCCCGGGTCATCACCGACCCTCGGTTGCGGACACCTGACCTAGACCGTGGGTATGTGCCCCCAGCACCGCAGCCCGCTGTGCACAGCTGCAGCTACTGCCACAAGCGCTACCACCCACCAGACCATTGCTTCCGGCTGTACCCACACATGCAAGCGAACTCACGCATGGGTCAGTCAGGCTCCACGCGTCACGCACCAGCACGCGCTCACACTGTCACTGCTGAAGAGGATGCAGCCAGCCAGCAGGAGGTGGGGTCATGGTCAATGGGAGGCAGATGGGTGTCTCAGGATGTGCGAGCTCAAGCACTTGCCACCATCCCTGAGCAGGGTGCCAGCTACTGTGTCATCACAGCCAATGCTGCCCGGGCGGTCCCTTTTACGCCCAAGGCCGGTAATGCGGTTGGACCTGTGGCTGCAACCACCACACCCATGCCCATGGCTGCACCAATTGCCTATGCCACCACCCAGCTGCAGGCCATGGCAGCTCAGTTGCAGGCTGTCACTGATCGGCTGCAACATTTGGAGGCTCGGGTGGAGCTCTTGGCGCCATCTACAACCAATGAAGCGCATGCGGTGGCTGTGCCAAGCCGTGGCGCTGCTGTGCGAGCAGCTTGTCACCCGCACGCGCCCAATCAACATCTGGGTTACTTCTCCAATACCACGGTGGAGTCCGGGTGTGCGGTGGCAGACAGTGAGGGCCAGCTTCATTTGCTAAAGGCAGTTATGCTAGATGGGGGCAGCGACAGTTGCTTGATCTCGCATGAGTGTGCAGCTGCCTTGAACCTCCCTCTCACAGCTTGCAGCCGACGCCTATCAGTTGCCAGTGGTGCAGAGTCTATGTCTACTCAGCTGGCCAGCCTGCGTGTCAGCCTATGCTATGGCACACAGCATGCTATGGTGCTTGACCTGGAGGCCATCGTCATGCCTCCAGGGGCCAGCTTGGCTTATGACCTGCTGCTGGGAGCAAATTTCCTTTCGCAGACCAAGGGCCTGTGCGACATGTACGACCGGGAGTTTGCGTACTGCCCCCGGCTGCACAGCCATGGCGACACCCGCAGCACGCACCGGATGCCCATCACCGGCACCAAAGGCTGCCTGGCCCTGGTTGCACAGAACCCCACTGGCACCAGCCAGTTGCTTGTCGCTTGCGCAGCCGTGTCCCACAGCCAGGATCAGCCACCAGCCTGTGCAGCCAGCGGCGCCACCTCTCTTGTGCACCACACCCCTGGGGTGCACATGCATGTGGAGACACCTCTTGTGGCAGCGGGCACCACCACACCCAGCGCAGTCAGCCGTGGGGGTGACCTTGCAGCCACAGAGGGTGCCAGCAGCAGGGTGGCCACCGATGACGCACCCACACCAGCAGGATCAGGGGTGAAGTCGGTGCGCAGCTCAGCTCAGCCAGCCACCCGCAGGGGGGGGGGTACAGCAAGTCAATCTGTGCTCTCCTCAGCACGAGACCCTGCAGCTCGGCGCGCGTCTCAGCCATCCAGCGCACCGCAGCGATCAGCCAAACACCTGGCTGTGGGCACCGCCGCAGCCCAGCGTGTGGCCAAGCAGCAGCGCGCCTTGCCCCCACCGTCACCGCTGTTGCCTCGACGCTCGTCCAGGGAAGTGGTGTGGCACACTCTCACTCCCTTACGGCTGTTCCTTTCTTTCCTCTTCCTGCTCTGGCTGCCGGCCATCGTTACCAGCCTGCCACCACCCATCCCTGACCCGCCCTCCTCTGCCATCACCTGCTCAGTCATAAGCATGGTGTTGCCAGATGGACCTGCTGCTGCACACTCGCCAGAGCAGTACACCAAACTGCCCAATGGTGTGCTGTTAGGGAGGCATGCAGCCTTATCTCAACAGCAGGCTGAGCGCATGGCTGCATTGGTTGCCGCCAATCCTGGTGCCTTTGCCCACTCTCTCCGTGACCTCACAGGCTACAAGGGTCCGCGGGGCGCCTTCCGCATTTCCCTCTCCACCACAGACCCGGTCGTCAGCAAGCCCCGACGCTACTCAGAGCTGGAGTTGCAGACCATTGACGCCAAGGTGGCGGAGATGTTGGAGGCCGGCATCATCCGGCCGGTCACGGAGCCGTGCGACTATGCCAGTGCACCTGTGCTGCCCATGAAGAAGGATGCGGCGGGTCAATGGACGGACAAGCGGTTTTGCGTCGACTACCGTCGTCTCAACGAGGTCACCCTGCCCGACCGGTATGGCCTGCCCCTGCCAGAAGAGATGTTTGCACGGCTGGGCACCGCACGCTGGTTCAGTAAGCTAGACATGCGCTCAGGCTTCTTGCAGCTGCCGGTCCACTCTGATGATCAGCTCAAGACAGCATTCTGGGCACGCAACCAGCTGTACTGCTTTACCCGCATGCCATTTGGGCTCCGCAATGCCAGCGCAGAATATCAGCGTGTCATGGATGCAGCTATCACCAGTGCTGGCCTGTCAGCCAATTGCATGGCATTCATTGATGACGTGCTGGTGTACAGCGACTCCTTTGAGGCTCATTGCCAGCATGTGCAGTCCCTGCTCCAGATGCTGCAGGACATTGGCATGTTTGCGCACCCAGAGAAGAGCATCTTGGCCACTGACTGCGTGGAGTACCTGGGCCATGATGTCTCCGCGCACGGCCTCACGCCCACCGAGGCTAAGTGCAGGGCTCTGCGTGACATGCCCCCTCCCTCTGATGTGTCCAGCCTACGCAGTGTCATGGGTGTGTTCAACTACTACCGCTGCTACATCCCTGACTTCAGCATCATTGCTGGGCCAATCACCTCCCTCACACGCAAAGGGGTAGCTTGGGCCTGGGGCAGTGAGCAGCAGGCAGCCTTTACAACACTCAAGGACAGGATTTGCACCCCTGGCCTTGTGCTGCGCCGCTTTGACCCTACCCGTCCTATCCTGCTGCACACTGACTGGTCCAGGGAGGGTTGTGCTGGTATCCTGGGGCAGGTGGATGCTGATGGGCATGAGTACATGGTGGCTTGCTGTAGCCGCAGCTGCAACGTGCATGAGCGCAACTATGCCAGCTACACGGGAGAGATGCTGGCTGTCGTGTGGGCAGTCAAAACCATGCGTTTCTACCTCCATGGTCGCCACTTCACCATTGTCACTGACCACCAACCCCTGTCATGGCTCATGTCTGGTCAGCAACACACTGGTCAGGTGGCGCGCTGGGCAATGCAGCTGCAGGAGTATGACTTCACTGTCAAGCACCGCCCGGGAGTGACACACCAGAACGCGGACGCTCTCTCCCGCTCGCCCCGCTCCACCAGTGTCGACAACACTGGTGCCTGCCTGGATCCAGTTCTCTCTTGCCCTGCACCCGGCACCGCCTTGCTCAATGGAGCACCAGTGCGAGGCACCTCTACCTTACCACCCCCTACTCACCCCGCTGCCCTGGCTGTGGTCACGCATGATGATCTCATCCTTGGCAGCCAGGGAAGTGCCGCTGATGCCTACCACCATGAGCCTCTTACCCCCACTTCTTGGGTGCAGTCTGCCATCAGCGCTTTAGCGGGTCGTGCCATGGCTTGGGTCAGGGCTGCTGGACTGTCCTTGCTAGGGGCACCTACCTCTCCCACCTTAGAGGGCAGCGTAGCCGGTCCGCCTGACATTCATGGAGTGTGCATGCCACTGACCATCAACACCAGCAGCGTGGCCAGCACCTTTTTCCCGGCAGTGGCAGCAGAGGGAGTGGTGCTCTTAGAGCTCTTTGGGGGGTTAGGTGCTGGGCTGGAAATGCTATTGCGCAATGGGGTTCGGGTGCAGCGCTACATCTACTGCGACACATCACCAGCCTGCAGACAGCTCATGCGCCACCGCCTCTCTCACCTCTCTACCACCTATCCTGGGCTGTTGCCACCCCATGCTCACGCCAATGCTCTCACTACTCTGCCCCAGGATGTCTGCTCCATCACCTCCGCTGATCTGGTGCGCGCTGGTGCACGCGGTCAGCACCAGTGGTTAGTGGTCGCTGGATGGGAGTGCCAAGACCTATCTCCTGCTGGCAGCTTGGCTGGCCTGCATGGGCCCAGGTCCAGCACCTTCTTCCCCACCATGCGGCTTGTGGGCTGCTTGCAACAGCTTCAACCAGCGCTGCGCCCTGGGTATGTGCTCGAGAACACAGCATTTCAGCACAACTTCCTTTCCAACGCCATTCGCAATCAGTTCACAGAAGTCTGCACCAGTATAGGCACCCCCATTTGCTTTGACGCAGCACAGCTAGGTGCTCGGGCACACCGCTTGCGCAACTGGTGGACCAACCTCTGTGACCATTCCCACTTCATGGCGGTATTGCAGCACATCCTGCCACACCCTCCTCAATCTGTAGCTGATATACTATCCCCTGGCACAGCTGTTCCCATTGCCCAACATGCTGACGCGCCTCCTTTCTTTCCAGTCAACCAGCCAGGCCAGGCGCTACGAGCCCTCCCTACCCTGGTGGCGTATCCTGCCTCCTATGCTTTCCGTGGCGGGGGGAAGGGTGTGCTACTCACTGCAGCAGGCACCGCTCGTGAACCCAACATCCAAGAGAGGGAGCTGGCGCTGGGTTATGTTGTTGGCACCACGGCCGCACCGGGGCTTACTACAGCTGACCGCCACCAGATCACTGGGCGCTGCATGGACGCCACGGCTGCAGAGAGTTTGTATGCGGTGGCGGCTGCCCTGCACCATGCCAGCTTGCTGCACGCCCATGCTCACAGCTGCCTATCCTCCTCATCCCTCTCGCATGCGCTGGTTGTTGCTGTTGGGGGGGATGCACAGCTGTTGCCCAGCTCTCACACCAGCACCACCCAGCACTGCTCACCATCTACAACACCTGATCCAGCTTTGCCCACAGCCACAGCTGCGCAGCCAGCAGTTACTCTTGCTCACCTTGCTGATGTTGCCGACACCGAACGTGACATACACGATGACACATCCACAATGCAGCTGCTTCAGCACCACACCTTGCCTACTGGGTTGTCGCATGCTGAGCAGCGTCGGGCACAGCGTCGCGCTCAGGCTTATGTCTGGGACAGCCACAAGTTGCTTAGGCGCATGGCAGACGGCAGCACTCGCATTGTTCCTGCCCCTGCTGAGCGCCCACACTTGGTGTCCACCATGCACAACAACACTGGGCACTTTGGTGGCAGGCGCACGGCAGCTCTGTTGCAACACACCTACTGGTGGCGCGGGTTGGCAGCTGATGCTCAGGCTGTTGTGGCACGATGCACCGTTTGTGATAGGGTCAAAGCTGCATTCAATGCCAAATCCCCTGAGCTGCACAGCCTGCCCATTCGTGCCCTCTTCTACCGCTGGGGTGTAGACCTATGTGGTCCTTTCATCCCCAGCCGCTCTGGCCACAAGTACATCATGGTCTGCATTGAGCATCTGTCTAAATGGGTCGAGATCATCCCCATCCCCAATAAGGAAGCAGTCACCACAGCCTCAGCATTTGCGCATCACGTGCTGGGACGCTATGGTGCTTGTGCTGAAGTGGTCACTGACGGTGGCACAGAGTTCCAGGGGGCCTTTGCTGAGCTGCTGCAGCGCGCCCTGATTGATCACCGCACCACCTCTGCTAACCACCCTCAGAGCAATGGGCTGTCTGAGCGATGTGTGCAGACTGTCAAGGCATGCCTGCGCAAGCACTGCACCAGCAACCGTGTCACTGACCAGTGGGATGATGCCCTGCCTATGATTGCTTTGGGGTACAGGTGCTCTACCCAGGAGAGCACCCGCATGACACCCTACGAGCTGTTGTTTGCGCGCAAGCCTGTGGTACCCCCAGCTATAGCTGAGCGGGTGGACCAGCCCATCAACTTTGACGACCCAGAGCTGGCTGCAGAGCTGGTGATGCAACGTGCAGCCGCTGTCACCGACAACATGGTCATCGCCATGGGCAACCAGGCTGTAGCTCAGCACCGGGACCAGCTGAGGTATGCCATGACTCGCTCCGGCAGCTATCAGCCAGCAGCCCGCTCCTTCAAACCAGGTGACTTTGTCTATCTCCGCCTTGCTGCCAAGCACAACATGCTGCAGCTAGAGGCACGCCCAGAGATCTATCGGGTGGTGGTAGTCAAGGACAGCGGGGGTGGCAGTGCTCACGGGCAAGTGTGGCACCCAGTTCAATGAGCACATCTCCAACCTATCTCCTTGCCACCTGCTTGACCTGGATGGCACCATTGATGTCGGTCTGGCACGCCCTCACATTGATCACCCGTGCGAAGTGTGCCGCTTCACGGGTGATGAGGCAGTCATGCTGCTGTGCGATGGCTGCGGCACTGGCTGGCACACCTACTGTCTCACACCTGCTCTCGATGCGGTGCCCGAGGGTGACTGGCTGTGCCCGCGTTGCGTGGGGGCTGGAGTGACCTTGGGGGAGGTTAGGGACAGGCAATTGCTCGCTGCGCCAGCACCTCTACCGCTGCAGGATCCTTTTCTCTCCAAAGCTGTGCTCAGCAAGATCAAGGCTGCCCGGGAGCTGCATGGGCGTGTGGTGCATTGCCCAGCCAACAAGGCAGCGCCCGAGCGCTGGGGCGTCGTCACCTATAAGGGCGATGAGTGCAGGCCTAAGTACTTTCGCATCACATTCCAGGATGGCAGCACCATTGACGACCTGCAGCATGCTGTCCTGTTGCGCAAGGGTTGGCTGATGCCCCAGGGCTCAGAGCTGCCTAGGCACCTAGCAGCAAGCACTGTCACAGCCGCCACTCTGCCAGACCACTGGCTGCTCAGCAGCACTGCCGGCGTGCTCGCTGCGCTTCATTGCCTCTTGCCTGGATCCTGGCACCCTAGTGTCGCTGCCGCCATTGCTCAGGGCTACCAGCTCATGCAACCCACCAGCATCACACCTCAAGAGCTGCGTGTGGCTAGCACAGAAGAAGAAGAAGAAAGAAGAAAGAAAACTACTCCGGTACAAACCGGCGTGCATTAAGGGAGGAGCTTCCGCCTGTGGCGCGGCCTGCTCCCACCTCCAAACGTTGGACACAGGCTGGACATGTCCCCATCAAGCTGCCCTAGCTGTAGCCACAGACCACAGCTAGCACCCAAGGCAAACAAAGAGGCATGAGAGGAGCAAAGACTAGTGCACTCGGCAGCTGGCCTTATCTCTTCTCCTCGTTGACGAGAGCAATTCCAGCCTTGTCCGCCGGATGTCGCACTAAAAGCTGAAGTTCAGGCTCCAAAAGTCCACACTTCAGCTGTCAGCCAACGTTCCGCGTTGAGGTAGCTCTGCTCCCTCCTTGACGACGCCAGCAACTCCACAACAGCTCGATGACCCGCAGCGGTCGTGTGCGGCACCCGGACCTCATTTGTATTCCGCTGGACAAAGCGGTGCCCGTTCAAGCCAGGGAAGGCTGTCCCGTTGCATCCCGATTTATATACCGCTGGGTGCGGTGGTGAGGTAGCTTAGCCAATCCGTGCGACCGAAGTCAACGCGGATTGTTACCAGGGCCACCACGTGGAGGTGCCTCACCGCCAGCCCCAGCTAGCACAGTGATCAACCTGGGCCTCATGCACAGCCTGCTGGATCCATGCACCACCACACCCATCATCACATCGGGGCTTGAATTGCAGCCATTGTCAGCACAACCGCACCTCTCTCTCTCCCCTACTGCCTACCGTGCACAGTTGCAGCGACAGCCCATTGACGCCATCATCAGCTGCCCTGATCCTACCATCTTGGATCTGCTGCTACCGCTGGCCGTCATCTATGCTCATTCCCTAGTGTGCATGTTGGTGCCCCATGCCTACCTCTCAGATGCACCACCTGCACGTTTCCGCTGGCTCCAGCAGCTCAAGGCAGCGGAGCGTCTACTCTATGTCACATGTCCAAGCCTGGGGTCAAGGTTGGGATGGATCATGGTGTTCTCATCAAGCGCTCAGCGGCAGCAGCTGCTCAAGTGGCCAGTGATGGGCGCTTATCTGCAGCTCTAGTGCTTCAATGGGTTGGTGATGGGTAGGGTTGCGGGAGGGTTTGGTAGGTCAGGGTTTGGTAGGTCACATGCATGTCACACTTGCCACACTGTTGTCCTATCACCCTTTGTTGTCCTATCACATTGCTAAAATGGCTGGTCGGTATCATGCGCCACATCTTATCTCACTCAGTACACACTTGCTATCGCACAGCTATCACAGTTGTCACCTCACCTAAGTCTCCCTTTGCATCAGCTACATCTGGCTCATTTGAGACCATACACGCTGATCTCATCAATCATGTCACTCTATTAGTGTTGCATCTGCATTGCTTGTTCAGTGTATTGCCAGTTATCAACATCACTCATGCTTAGCTCATGGTTCACGACAACATTTTCACCACAGCAGTTTCAGCCTACTTATGACATGTTCTACATGTTAGCATGGTTATGGACAACTAAGGTAGGAAAGCTTCATTACGGCCAACCCGCTGCCGCGCGTAGGATGCATCAGGCACGACGCTGGCGGGTGAGCACCATGTCATGGTGATGGCCAGTGGCTCACGTAGAATGAGCCATAGGATCCATGTAGGGTTTTCGCGGTTTTACCGCATGGGTCCGGCCTGGAGGCATGCATGCCACAGGTTATAGAACCTTGGCCGCCGCCAAGTGAGAGTATTGTGTCTTGGGGGGGGGGGGGGGGGGGGGTAGTCAGGAGTTAACGTCTTGAGATTTGTTGCATCACAACCATCAATCACATCATCACCACAATCAACGTACTCATCACTTCATCAGTTTAGCTGCCTCGTCTGCTTGCCATCTGCTGCATGTAGCGACATATATGTCTTGCACATGTCAGCATCTGGGGGGGGGATGTTTCATCCTCCGCAGCGCACTCTTGTGTCATGAACTATGCTATCACGTGTCAAGTGTGCTCTAGGTGCTAGTGCTCTGTTACAGCCTTGGCCCAAGAAGGCCCCGAAAGGCCCCAGAAGTGTTGATATGATCACGCAACGGGTGTAATTGAACCTCTTTTCCATTGCCGTAACCTCAAACTCAATGTTTAACGTCGCGGAGAGTAGAGGAGTGATGCGGCGGTATAACTATACCGGAGAGCATTTTTCCTATGGAGGGCGTCAAACCCTCTTGACACTCGGGGTTCCCAGGTGGGTTATGGTGCTAACCTGCTTCATTATCCTCTTGACTACAGACCCGGTCATATCACATCTTAATGCCATCATATTTAGTCATATGACCAATTCCTCAGCAAGTCATATGATCGGTCGCGCCCTAGTGGGCGGTCAACACAATTAACAGCTCAGTTTGTACGAGGAGCGTTAGTCGGCCACCAAGGGTTATAAAGAAGTCACCAACATCGTTGAGTTCATGATTTGTTCTCCGGAGTTGCCTCTCAGCATCTGCAGCCAGGCAAGTGCATCACGATGACACACCGTGGCTTGAGGTGAGAGCGAAGATGAGGAGGGCAGGGCGCCCCGATCACCTGTCAATGACTGCAGGCAGCTGCCAGGGGTGGTGGTACAAGTCTTTGAAGACGCATAACCAGCCGGCCCCAGTGAGGGAGATGTTTGCCATGGGCATCAGAGAAGGCCTCACATGGTTGCAATTGGATGCTTTGTAGCTTGATGATTGCATGAAGTACCTCGACTCTTGTGGCATAGTGAGCCCGAGATTATGCAGGTTGTGCCCATGGGATGCCAGGAGCTCCGCAGTCGTGTAGGGTGGAGGAGGGACAGGCAGTGAGTGCATGCCAGCCATGTGCCCTGCCCCGCCCAACCCTGTATGTTTCCATGCGGCAGGTGTTGTGACAGGTTACACCAGGTGTGACCCAGGGGTTAGGTGTGATGAAAGGTGTGACTCAGGGTGGCAGGTGTGTGGAGCTGCAGCAGGCATGCCCTGCAGCGGCAGCTGCTTAGGGGCGCTCACCACAAAAAAAGCCCCCCCGTTGCTCAGAAAGAAGCGGAGGGTGGACAGTCGTGAGCCGAAGGGGCAGTTCGGGGCAGCATCATTGTTGGACCCGGACTGTATAGGTCATGCAACAGGGCATGCACAGCACCAACACCATCACTAGTGAATTGCAGTTCAGTTGGTGGGGTTTGGGTTTGCGGGAGCTGGGTTGAGTCAGGTCAGGGATGCCACCAACAACACTGCATGCATCCCCACACCAGGCAAATATGCAGTGAAGGTGGACTGCGTCAGGCCGGGGTGGTCACCAGCCAGCCCTCCCACTAGCCAGACTCCCCGCTAAGGGTAAGGGGGACTCTCCACCCGTGCAAACTCCTGTAAGCTGCCCTGCCCTGCCCTGCCCTGCCCTGCCCTGCCCTGCCCTGCCCTGCCCTGCCCTGCCCTGCCCTGCCCTGCCCTGCCCTGCCCTGCCCTGCCCTGCCCTGCCCTGCCCTGCCCTGCCCTGCCCTGCATACCTCATCACCTTAGCTCAGGTCAGTCGTGTACCAAGTGCCTGACATGTCCCCTGTTCACCACTACACCTCCTTAGCTCCTTAGCTGCAGCGGAGGGAGCGCGACCTACCGGTCCGCCTGAACCTCCACATAAATTAAGAATGGCAGCATTGGGCCGGATCCACAACAAGATGACAGAATCCCAGTCTGTGTTACCTGCAATTAGTGATGGGTAAGACGGGAGTAGGCGATACGAGAAAATACGTATTTATACACGTTTTCACGTGAAATCGTGTATTTTTCGTATCGATACAATACAGCAAAACAGAGGCGCGTCGCCGCGGGAAAGGGAGCAGCCAGGAGCAGCGCAGACAGTCCCGCAGCCTGTCCTTGATTGGGTAGGCAAGACGGCGACGGCGCAAAGCCTACCAGCCCCGAGTGGAGATATGTCACACATGTCTCATAGTTTTTGAATGACCTAGCCCAGCTCGAATTCGGCTTAGACTAGCCCCGCTAGTGCCACAAGAGAGCGCAGCGTGGCCCCGTTGACACAAACAAGTTTCCTGTGAAGGCAGCCAGCCAACGTCCACGCAACTTGCCGGCCGGTCCTGTATATTATGCGTACGACACATGTCTTTTTGTATCACAAGAAACCTGCAGTTACCACAAGGGGTGGCAAACACCACACCAGGCTGCATGAAAGGTGCCGCATGAAAGGGGGGCAAGGAGCGGCACAACACTCCTAGAACTTAGTCCCTGCATTTGTCCCTGCAGTTTGACCGACCTTGTCCGATCGAGCTGAAATTTTGATGGTGGTTTGCAGAAAAAACACTTTGTTTTGGAAATGTTGATTAAACTAATGTGTTTTATTTTTTGCAAAAACCATCTATCAAAATTCAGCACGGTTTCAGCCCGGTTTCAATAGATGGTGGTTTGCAGAGAAAACATTATCTAATTTCAGCCCAATCTGACAAGACCGGTCAAAATACAGGGACAAATGCAGAGACTGAGTCTTAGGAGTGAAGGGGCAGCGCTTCCAACCCAGGGGTGTAAACTCGCAAGTTACAGTTTGGCTGGATCTTTACCCCCCCCCTTACCACCCTCGCATAAGCCCTCCCTCCCCTCTCATGACCCTCCCTTTCCATCTCCCTCTCATCACCCTTACCTAAGGACCCCTTCCCCCCACCCCTGCACCCCTGCACAACAACAGCTTGGCAAAGAGCCGCAGGACACCTAACAAGGCCGAGTTGACCATGTCCAGCGCTACAATACCTTCGAAGCAGGTGGTGAAAGTGACGTTCCTGCCACGCCCGGTGATGGGGCCAAACAATATGGCGGGGTAGCCATCAATGCTGCTAGCCGTGACCGGAAATGGGCCAGACACAGTTATGCTTTGTCCTGTACAACATGTCATGGAGGTGCACAACACAAGCTTGATGTGAAGTTGGGCTGCCGCCACAGCTGCCGCACAAAACCTGCACTTGAACCCCACCCAACAGAGGCTAGGAGAGTCAAGGAGAGTAACGATCACACCAAACATAGACAGAGACAGAGACAGGAGAGAGAGAGAGAAAACATCATGACAGAATAAACGTCATGATGGAAAACATTTAATTAGCAGAAGGAAGCTATCAGAAAATGTGCACCGAGTCAACTGTCCCACCCACCTGAATTAGGGAGAGTGAATCTAGTGGGGCTGACACAGGCACTGGCAAAGGGGGGGGGGGGCTGGGGAGGAGGTTTGGGAGTTGGTGGGGAGGGTGGTGGGGGAGGGGGAGACGGAGGGGGAGGGTCAGGAGAAGGCGGAGGAGGTGCAGGGGAGGGGGGAGGGGGCTCAGGCGAGGGTGGTGGGGGGGAGGGAGATGGGGGGGGAGGGTCAGGAGAAGGCGGAGGAGGTGCAGGGGAGGGGGGAGGGGGCTCAGGCGAGGGTGGTGGGGGGAAGGGAGATGGGGGGGGAGGGTCAGGAGAAGGCGGAGGAGGTGCAGGGGAGGGGGGAGGGGGCTCAGGCGAGGGTGGTGGGGGGAAGGGAGATGGGGGGGGAGGATGGGGAGAAGGCGGAGGAGGTGCAGGGGAGGGGGGAGGGGGCTCAGGCGAGGGTGGTGGGGGAGGAGGGAGATGGGGGGGGAGGGTCAGGAGAAGGCGGAGGAGGTGCAGGGGAGGGGGGAGGGGGCTCAGGCGAGGGTGGTGGGGGGGAGGGAGATGGAGGAGGAGGGTGGGGAGAAGGCGGAGGAGGCGCAGGGGAGGGGGGAGGGGGCTCAGGGGAGGGTGGTGGGGGGGAGGGAGATGGAGGAGGAGGGTGGGGAGAAGGCGGAGGAGGTGCAGGGGAGGGGGGAGGGGGCTCAGGCGAGGGTGGTGGGGGGGAGGGAGATGGAGGAGGAGGGTGGGGAGAAGGCGGAGGAGGTGCAGGGGAGGGGGGAGGGGGCTCAGGGGAGGGTGGTGGGGGGGAGGGAGATGGAGGGGGAGGGTGGGGAGAAGGCGGAGGAGGTGCAGGGGAGGGGGGAGGGGGCTCAGGCAAGGGTGGTGGGGGGGAGGGAGATGGAGGAGGAGGGTGGGGAGAAGGCGGAGGAGGCGCAGGGGAGGGGGGAGGGGGCTCAGGCGAGGGTGGTGGGGGGGAGGGAGATGGGGGGGGAGGGTCAGGAGAAGGCGGAGGAGGTGCAGGGGAGGGGGGAGGGGGCTCAGGCGAGGGTGGTGGGGGGAAGGGAGATGGGGGGGGAGGGTCAGGAGAAGGCGGAGGAGGTGCAGGGGAGGGGGGAGGGGGCTCAGGCGAGGGTGGTGGGGGGGAGGGAGATGGAGGGGGAGGGTCAGGAGAAGGCGGAGGAGGTGCGGGGGAGGGGGGAGGGGGCTCAGGCGAGGGTGGTGGGGGGAAGGGAGATGGGGGGGGAGGGTCAGGAGAAGGCGGAGGAGGTGCTGGGGAGGGGGGAGGGGGCTCAGGGGAGGGTGGTGGGGGGGAGGGAGATGGGGGGGGAGGGTCAGGAGAAGGCGGAGGAGGTGCAGGGGAGGGGGGAGGGGGCTCAGGGGAGGGTGGTGGGGGGGAGGGAGATGGGGGGGGAGGGTCAGGAGAAGGCGGAGGAGGTGCAGGGGAGGGGGGAGGGGGCTCAGGCGAGGGTGGTGGGGGGAAGGGAGATGGGGGGGGAGGGTGGGGAGAAGGCGGAGGAGGTGCAGGGGAGGGGGGAGGGGGCTCAGGGGAGGGTGGTGGGGGGGAGGGAGATGGGGGGGGGAGGGTCAGGAGAAGGCGGAGGAGGTGCTGGGGAGGGGGGAGGGGGCTCAGGCGAGGGTGGTGGGGGGGAGGGAGATGGAGGGGGAGGGTGGGGAGAAGGCGGAGGAGGTGCTGGGGAGGGGGGAGGGGGCTCAGGCGAGGGTGGTGGGGGGGAGGGAGATGGGGGGGGAGGGTCAGGAGAAGGCGGAGGAGGTGCAGGGGAGGGGGGAGGGGGCTCAGGGGAGGGTGGTGGGGGGGAGGGAGATGGGGGGGGAGGGTCAGGAGAAGGCGGAGGAGGTGCAGGGGAGGGGGGAGGGGGCTCAGGGGAGGGTGGTGGGGGGGAGGGAGATGGGGGGGGAGGGTCAGGAGAAGGCGGAGGAGGTGCAGGGGAGGGGGGAGGGGGCTCAGGCGAGGGTGGTGGGGGGAAGGGAGATGGGGGGGGAGGGTGGGGAGAAGGCGGAGGAGGTGCAGGGGAGGGGGGAGGGGGCTCAGGGGAGGGTGGTGGGGGGGAGGGAGATGGGGGGGGAGGGTCAGGAGAAGGCGGAGGAGGTGCAGGGGAGGGGGGAGGGGGCTCAGGCGAGGGTGGTGGGGGGGAGGGAGATGGGGGCGGAGGGTCAGGAGAAGGCGGAGGAGGTGCTGGGGAGGGGGGAGGGGGCTCAGGCGAGGGTGGTGGGGGGAAGGGAGATGGGGGGGGAGGGTGGGGAGAAGGCGGAGGAGGTGCAGGGGAGGGGGGAGGGGGCTCAGGGGAGGGTGGTGGGGGGGAGGGAGATGGGGGGGGAGGGTGGGGAGAAGGCGGAGGAGGTGCAGGGGAGGGGGGAGGGGGCTCAGGCGAGGGTGGTGGGGGGAAGGGAGATGGGGGGGGAGGGTGGGGAGAAGGCGGAGGAGGTGCAGGGGAGGGGGGAGGGGGCTCAGGGGAGGGTGGTGGGGGGGAGGGAGATGGGGGGGGAGGGTCAGGAGAAGGCGGAGGAGGTGCAGGGGAGGGGGGAGGGGGCTCAGGCGAGGGTGGTGGGGGGAAGGGAGATGGGGGGGGAGGGTCAGGAGAAGGCGGAGGAGGTGCGGGGGAGGGGGGAGGGGGCTCAGGCGAGGGTGGTGGGGGGAAGGGAGATGGGGGGGGAGGATGGGGAGAAGGCGGAGGAGGTGCAGGGGAGGGGGGAGGGGGCCCAGGCGAGGGTGGTGGGGGGGAGGGAGATGGGGGGGGAGGGTCAGGGGAAGGCGGAGGAGGTGCAGGGGAGGGGGGAGGGGGCTCAGGCGAGGGTGGTGGGGGGGAGGGAGATGGGGGGGGAGGGTCAGGAGAAGGCGGAGGAGGTGCAGGGGAGGGGGGAGGAGGCTCAGGCGAGGGTGGTGGGGGGAAGGGAGATGGGGGGGGAGGGTCAGGAGAAGGCGGAGTAGGGGCAGGGGAGGGGGGAGGGGGCTCAGGCGAGGGTGGTGGGGGGGAGGGAGATGGAGGGGGAGGGTCAGGAGAAGGCGGAGGAGGTGCAGGGGAGGGGGGAGGGGGCTCAGGCGAGGGTGGTGGGGGGAAGGGAGATGGGGGGGGAGGGTCAGGAGAAGGCGGAGGAGGTGCTGGGGAGGGGGGAGGGGGCTCAGGGGAGGGTGGTGGGGGGGAGGGAGATGGGGGGGGAGGGTCAGGAGAAGGCGGAGGAGGTGCAGGGGAGGGGGGAGGGGGCTCAGGGGAGGGTGGTGGGGGGGAGGGAGATGGGGGGGGAGGGTCAGGAGAAGGCGGAGGAGGTGCAGGGGAGGGGGGAGGGGGCTCAGGCGAGGGTGGTGGGGGGGAGGGAGATGGAGGAGGAGGGTGGGGAGAAGGCGGAGGAGGTGCAGGGGAGGGGGGAGGGGGCTCAGGCGAGGGTGGTGGGGGGAAGGGAGATGGGGGGGGAGGGTGGGGAGAAGGCGGAGGAGGTGCAGGGGAGGGGGGAGGGGGCTCAGGGGAGGGTGGTGGGGGGGAGGGAGATGGGGGGGGAGGGTCAGGAGAAGGCGGAGGAGGTGCAGGGGAGGGGGGAGGGGGCTCAGGCGAGGGTGGTGGGGGGAAGGGAGATGGGGGGGGAGGGTCAGGAGAAGGCGGAGGAGGTGCGGGGGAGGGGGGAGGGGGCTCAGGCGAGGGTGGTGGGGGGAAGGGAGATGGGGGGGGAGGATGGGGAGAAGGCGGAGGAGGTGCAGGGGAGGGGGGAGGGGGCTCAGGCGAGGGTGGTGGGGGGGAGGGAGATGGAGGGGGAGGATGGGGAGAAGGCGGAGGAGGTGCAGGGGAGGGGGGAGGGGGCTCAGGCGAGGGTGGTGGGGGGGAGGGAGATGGAGGGGGAGGGTCAGGAGAAGGCGGAGGAGGTGCAGGGGAGGGGGGAGGAGGCTCAGGCGAGGGTGGTGGGGGGAAGGGAGATGGGGGGGGAGGGTCAGGAGAAGGCGGAGGAGGGGCAGGGGAGGGGGGAGGGGGCTCAGGCGAGGGTGGTGGGGGGGAGGGAGATGGAGGGGGAGGGTCAGGAGAAGGCGGAGGAGGTGCGGGGGAGGGGGGAGGGGGCTCAGGCGAGGGTGGTGGGGGGAAGGGAGATGGGGGGGGAGGGTCAGGAGAAGGCGGAGGAGGTGCTGGGGAGGGGGGAGGGGGCTCAGGCGAGGGTGGTGGGGGGAAGGGAGATGGGGGGGGAGGATGGGGAGAAGGCGGAGGAGGCGCAGGGGAGGGGGGAGGGGGCTCAGGGGAGGGTGGTGGGGGGGAGGGAGATGGGGGGGGAGGGTCAGGAGAAGGCGGAGGAGGTGCAGGGGAGGGGGGAGGGGGCTCAGGGGAGGGTGGTGGGGGGAAGGGAGATGGGGGCGGAGGGTCAGGAGAAGGCGGAGGAGGTGCTGGGGAGGGGGGAGGGGGCTCAGGCGAGGGTGGTGGGGGGGAGGGAGATGGGGGGGGAGGATGGGGAGAAGGTGGAGGAGGTGCAGGGGAGGGGGGAGGGGGCTCAGGCGAGGGTGGTGGGGGGAAGGGAGATGGAGGGGGAGGGTGGGGAGAAGGCGGAGGAGGTGCAGGGGAGGGGGGAGGGGGCTCAGGCGAGGGTGGTGGGGGGGAGGGAGATGGGGGGGGAGGGTCAGGAGAAGGCGGAGGAGGTGCAGGGGAGGGGGGAGGGGGCTCAGGGGAGGGTGGTGGGGGGGAGGAAGATGGAGGAGGAGGGTCAGGAGAAGGCGGAGGAGGTGCGGGGGAGGGGGGAGGGGGCTCAGGCGAGGGTGGTGGGGGGAAGGGAGATGGGGGGGGAGGGTCAGGAGAAGGCGGAGGAGGTGCAGGGGAGGGGGGAGGGGGCTCAGGGGAGGGTGGTGGGGGGAAGGGAGATGGGGGGGGAGGGTCAGGAGAAGGCGGAGGAGGTGCAGGGGAGGGGGGAGGGGGCTCAGGCGAGGGTGGTGGGGGGGAGGGAGATGGAGGAGGAGGGTGGGGAGAAGGCGGAGGAGGTGCAGGGGAGGGGGGAGGGGGCTCAGGCGAGGGTGGTGGGGGGAAGGGAGATGGGGGGGGAGGGTGGGGAGAAGGCGGAGGAGGTGCAGGGGAGGGGGGAGGGGGCTCAGGGGAGGGTGGTGGGGGGGAGGGAGATGGGGGGGGAGGGTCAGGAGAAGGCGGAGGAGGTGCAGGGGAGGGGGGAGGGGGCTCAGGCGAGGGTGGTGGGGGGGAGGGAGATGGGGGGGGAGGGTCAGGAGAAGGCGGAGGAGGTGCAGGGGAGGGGGGAGGGGGCTCAGGCGAGGGTGGTGGGGGGGAGGGAGATGGAGGGGGAGGATGGGGAGAAGGCGGAGGAGGTGCAGGGGAGGGGGGAGGGGGCTCAGGCGAGGGTGGTGGGGGGGAGGGAGATGGAGGGAGGAGGGTGGGGAGAAGGCGGAGGAGGTGCAGGGGAGGGGGGAGGGGGCTCAGGCGAGGGTGGTGGGGGGAAGGGAGATGGGGGGGGAGGGTCAGGAGAAGGCGGAGGAGGTGCAGGGGAGGGGGGAGGGGGCTCAGGCGAGGGTGGTGGGGGGGAGGGAGATGGAGGGGGAGGGTCAGGAGAAGGCGGAGGAGGTGCGGGGGAGGGGGGAGGGGGCTCAGGCGAGGGTGGTGGGGGGAAGGGAGATGGGGGGGGAGGGTCAGGAGAAGGCGGAGGAGGTGCTGGGGAGGGGGGAGGGGGCTCAGGCGAGGGTGGTGGGGGGAAGGGAGATGGGGGGGGAGGATGGGGAGAAGGCGGAGGAGGTGCAGGGGAGGGGGGAGGGGGCTCAGGCGAGGGTGGTGGGGGGAAGGGAGATGGGGGGGGAGGGTGGGGAGAAGGCGGAGGAGGTGCAGGGGAGGGGGGAGGGGGCTCAGGCGAGGGTGGTGGGGGGGAGGGAGATGGAGGAGGAGGGTGGGGAGAAGGCGGAGGAGGTGCAGGGGAGGGGGGAGGGGGCTCAGGCGAGGGTGGTGGGGGGGAGGGAGATGGAGGGGGAGGGTCAGGAGAAGGCGGAGGAGGCGCAGGGGAGGGGGGAGGGGGCTCAGGCGAGGGTGGTGGGGGGAAGGGAGATGGAGGGGGAGGGTCAGGAGAAGGCGGAGGAGGTGCAGGGGAGGGGGGAGGGGGCTCAGGCGAGGGTGGTGGGGGGGAGGGAGATGGGGGGGGAGGGTCAGGAGAAGGCGGAGGAGGTGCAGGGGAGGGGGGAGGGGGCTCAGGCGAGGGTGGTGGGGGGAAGGGAGATGGGGGGGGAGGGTCAGGAGAAGGCGGAGGAGGTGCAGGGGAGGGGGGAGGGGGCTCAGGGGAGGGTGGTGGGGGGAAGGGAGATGGGGGGGGAGGGTCAGGAGAAGGCGGAGGAGGTGCAGGGGAGGGGGGAGGGGGCTCAGGCGAGGGTGGTGGGGGGGAGGGAGATGGAGGAGGAGGGTCAGGAGAAGGCGGAGGAGGTGCTGGGGAGGGGGGAGGGGGCTCAGGCGAGGGTGGTGGGGGGAAGGGAGATGGGGGGGGAGGATGGGGAGAAGGCGGAGGAGGTGCAGGGGAGGGGGGAGGGGGCTCAGGCGAGGGTGGTGGGGGGGAGGGAGATGGGGGGGGAGGATGGGGAGAAGGCGGAGGAGGTGCAGGGGAGGGGGGAGGGGGCTCAGGGGAGGGTGGTGGGGGGAAGGGAGATGGAGGGGGAGGGTCAGGAGAAGGCGGAGGAGGTGCAGGGGAGGGGGGAGGGGGCTCAGGCGAGGGTGGTGGGGGGGAGGGAGATGGGGGGGGAGGGTGGGGAGAAGGCGGAGGAGGTGCAGGGGAGGGGGGAGGGGGCTCAGGCGAGGGTGGTGGGGGGGAGGGAGATGGAGGGGGAGGGTGGGGAGAAGGCGGAGGAGGTGCAGGGGAGGGGGGAGGGGGCTCAGGCGAGGGTGGTGGGGGGGAGGGAGATGGGGGGGGAGGGTCAGGAGAAGGCGGAGGAGGTGCAGGGGAGGGGGGAGGGGGCTCAGGCGAGGGTGGTGGGGGGGAGGGAGATGGAGGGGGAGGGTCAGGAGAAGGCGGAGGAGGTGCTGGGGAGGGGGGAGGGGGCTCAGGCGAGGGTGGTGGGGGGGAGGG
The DNA here is from genome assembly GCA_030144725.1 of Haematococcus lacustris. Taxonomy (NCBI): domain Eukaryota; kingdom Viridiplantae; phylum Chlorophyta; class Chlorophyceae; order Chlamydomonadales; family Haematococcaceae; genus Haematococcus; species Haematococcus lacustris. Next base: position 7,861,162 of record JASKMD010000003.1, read on the forward strand.
AGATGGAGGGGGAGGGTGGGGAGAAGGCGGAGGAGGTGCAGGGGAGGGGGGAGGGGGCCAAGGTGGGGGGTTAGGGGGTGTCTACAGGCACAGTTCCAAGCACACACACAGGCAAGTCATAGTCATGTATAGAGCTCATTCAAAAGAACAGTGATGCGACTGATCATGGCTGTTTATGTGTTGGGTGAGAGTGAGAGCGAGAGAGAGTGAGAGAGTGAGGCTGACCTACCGGTGGGTTCAGCAGGAAGGAATTGATAGGGGGCCACGGTGGGAAGGGTCGGGGCTGAGGTGGGGTCGGTGGGTCAGGGCTTGGTGGTGGTGGAGGGGGGGATGGTCTAGGAGGTGGAGGGGCTGGGGGAGGGGGGGAGGGGGGCCTCGGGGAGGGGGGCTCAGGGCTGGGAGGGGGCAGTCCCGGCCTGCAGCCACACTACCAACGTTTGCCATGTCACGGAGCAGCACACCACAGGAGAGTAGTGCAGCCATCACTCACGGGTTGGGTGTGCTGGGTGCGTGTGGCGGGAATGGCACTGGGGGGGGGGATGGCACTGGAGGAGGGGAGGGGGGGGAGGGGGCAGGGAGAAGTACGACCAGGCAGAGCTGGAAGGGCATGGCATAGCGGCGGAAGAAGCCCATTGAGTCCCTGATCAACAGGGAGCCACGGCTGCAGGCAAGCGGCGGACAATGACCATCAGACACTTGAACGCAAGACCAGGATAGGGTAGGGTAGAATAGGGTAGGGAACAGAGCAGTGGGGTCAGCAATCAGTCGCGTCGCGTCGGGTCGGGAACAGGGCAGTAGGCCTTCAAACAAAGATCCCTCCCCCCGGTAAGCAAACAGGGTAGATTAGATGGTGAGCACCTTATGCAATACACCGTTGAGCAAATCAGCAAGTGGGGCATGGCATGGCAAAAGGGAGCAGAGAGCAGCAGGGGACAGACAAGGCCGTCAGACAAGTAGCAGCACCCCTCTGTCGAGCAAAGGGGTTAGGACGGTGGCCAGATCAGCTGGTGGCCCGAGGCTGGTGTGTGTACCTTTGTCTTATGCTGTGCAAGCGGCAGCAGATGGGGAGGCACAAGGCCCCCAGTTTCACAAGGCCCCCAGTGTCACACTAACCTTGTTCATTTCTCACATGGGCTGGTCTGGATCAAATGAGCGCATAACCTGGCAGAAATGAGCACCTGACCCGACCTGACCTCCAGGGCCACCAGGGCTCACCCCTCTCAACAGCAGGTTGGGTGGTGGTGGGTGGCAGGCGGCCTCCTTTGAGGCTGCACACTGCTGCTCCACGCCTCACTGTATGCCAGGAGGTGCAGAGCAGCAGACTCACCAGTCGCGCACCAGCCTTCTCAGTGGGTTCGCAAGGCTCAAGTCAGATAGCCTGCAGCAGAGTGGGCGTGGGCACCAGACAGTCAGCAGGCCGTGGGTGGGTTGAGGCTGGCTGCTGGGGGTGCCGCTGGAGCAGCAGCTGAGGCCGAGGCCATAGCCTCAGGTCCCCCTCCTTCCGCCCTGCACAGCCTGACTATGTACCTGCAGTCCATCAGAGCTGGCAGGATGGACTGCATGCGCACGAAGCCTCGCCTGCCACTCATTGCCCGGTGTGCATGCGCCTGGCCTGGTCTTCCACGAACAAGCTCCTCTTGTGCCCCAGTGTCGTCCTCCAACACAATGGTCTTGCTAAGGCCTGCTACACATATGACCCCTGCAGCGAATGGTGCTGCTGCCACTTAAGCCAGCTTACCCGTAGGTTCGATGAGATGAGATGAGATTACCCACAGTTCAACATGTTGTTCCTTGTTGGACAAGTGTTGTTGGCCTGACTGTGTACCTGCCAGGGTCGGGGCTCTGGAAGCCAACCGTGACAGGCAGCGTGGCCCATGTGCCGTTGCGCATGACCCTCCCCTCCATGAAGGTAGCTACGGTGCGGTTGCCGGCGCAAAAGTCAATGACGTGCACGGTGGTGCTGCTGTCCTGTAGGAAGTCACGCAGCAGCTGGGACACCTGCGGGGCACAGGGGCAGGCAGGGGGCGGAGGGTGCTGCAAGGCAAGGGCAAGGGCGACAGGAGGACATAGGTCGGGACGGCAACGGCAAGGTCACGCAGCAACTGAGCCACCTGCAGGGCGGAGGAGATGACAAACTGGCGGCATAAGCTGGGGCAGCCCTGTGGGGTCCGACTAGCCCAGGATAGAGCCAGGCGCATGCTCTGTGCTGCTCAACGGTTTGTGATGTACAACACAGTGCTTGGCCTGCGGCAGGTGGCCCTGATGTGGGCTGACATGGAATGGTTGGGGGACCCACATCTGCTGCGAAGTAGTCCAAGCCTGGCATGAGTTGCTGAGCAGTGAGGGAGGTGTTGAACAGGGCTGTGGTGTTGAGGGCCAGCAGCTGGGAAGAGCACATGCCTGGGGCAGTCAGGCCCTGCAATGTCAGGTTATACCGACTATTTAGCAACGCTGCTTCAATGCTTGCGTTCCAGCTGGTAACCAGCGACCACAGGTCAAGGCCGTAGAACGTAATGCTAATGAAATGTGAGGGCAGGCTGGGCCGCGGAGGCTGCAGCTGCGAAGGTGGCAGGGGCGGGTCAGGAGGCCGCAAAGCCAGAATGGGTGGCGACGGCTCTTGGGCAGGCTGAGCAAGCACGCCTGGCAGCAGACAGGGGTATCGTATCCATTGTCCGTTATGCACCGGAGCTCGCGCGAACCAGCGCGATGCAGCAAGGCACCTGGCTCTTACTTGATGAAGCCAATGCAGCCACGGCGAGTACGATATAGAGCACGGCCCGAGACCCCGTAATGCTGCACATTACACAAACGCTTGGATTTCCGTAAGCTTGGAGAAACATGTGCTCCCAGTCGATTGACGAGTCGTGCAGTACTGCTGAATGGTGCTACATGTCTAAGCCATAATCCATATAACTGTCAGCCCAGCTTCCGCACCCTGCAGCCCATTTCATACAGCCTACAGCCTACAATACTGTGGTTTATACTATTGTAAACATATACCGTATACTCCCTTTTGAAACGCGTCCGCGAACCGTTTTTGGGCCTCGCGAAACCGCGAACGAGTAAACAATGTGATTTATAACTGAATCGCGAAGTGGTCAAACAATTATTGGACCTGCGTAAGTGGTGTTGCGATGAACCGCTTCGTGGTCCGTGACATCAGTGCCGACGACGCAGTCGAGAATCTGGTACGCCAGGTTGACCAACACGATGGAATGCTCCATTAAAGGACTCTTAATCTTGAAGAGTGAGGCCAAGCCAGCTGCAGCAACGGCAGATGACCCACCCATGCGCAAACGTTGCAGGCCATTGGTCAGCCGTTCCCAACATGGGGTTCGTAATCATCATGCAAATACCCTCAGAAAGACGCGGTGTTGTCAGGTCGTGTGGAAGGTTGTGCGGGCTCCAGAAGCGCGTGGGCATATGGCGCAATCAAGCCCTTGATGCAAGATTGCTTTGCCTAGCTGAGTCCTGCCGCAACCACCCCAATGTTGAGATGAAGATCACCCCACCAGATCACCCCACCCAACTCGCCATGATCAATATCCGCGCAACCATGACTACATGCATTTCTACATCCTTGTCACACAATCTATGCCACCATGGTCTAAACAGACCTGAGGCCCTGCGCGAGATGATCAGCTGCTCCTCGCTTGAGACTTGACGAGCTTCCATGTTTTCCTGTGAAACTCAACCCCACCACATCACAGTGTTGGTGTGCCCTGCCACCGCTTCTTCTTCCTCTTGACATCATGGCGTGGAGGCTTGATCCAGCCTTCCTGCTCCCTCCCTGCCCTACGGTGGGGACGCACACCTTGGCCTTGCACCGCCATTTCACAGGAGCCACATGGCCAGCGCTGCTACCTTTCGTGCGTTCCCGGCGCAACAGCCCATGTGCCCATGTCAGGGCGCATGGGGAACGGCATAAAATCCTGGGCACAAGAGCGAGCAACACATGCAGCAGGCCATCAGTGTGGTGCATGCACGACCTATGTGGCATTGCAGCGCTAACCTATGAGGTATCACACCTGAGAGGTGTCACACGTATGAGGTATCACACCTATGAGGTATCACACCATGCACTAGAGGCCACTGACTCAACGGTTTTATGGTCAGACATGGGGGCTCATGGGGCATGGCTGGCTGGGTGTGCATGGAGTATGTGTGCAAGCATGCCATGCCATGTCAGTGTCCGGTGTCCCACCATGATGTGGGCGTGGTGCAGGCCCCGGTCCCTCCACAATACACTGAACACGTTGGCAGCATGCCCCTCCTCTTGCCCCTCTTCATACACAATGAGCTGCAGGCAGGCAGGCAGGCAGGCAGAAGGGGCCAGCGCACCCAGCTCATGCAGCAGCAGCAGCAGCAGCAACAGCAGCAACAAGCAGCGGTGGGGGAGGAGAAGGGGGCAGTGGCTTCCCCCGGCGCTGCCTGAGCTCAAGGGTGGAGTTGGCTCAGCACACGCATGTGCACCAGCTGCAGGGAGCCGCAGTGGAGTCCAGAGCTGTGAGCGGTGGGAGCACTCCAGGCTCAGGGTGTCACAGCTGGGTGCATGCTGGGTGCATGCTGGGTGCATGCTGGGTGCATGCTGGGTGCATGCTGGGTGCATGCTGGGTGCATGCTGGGTGCATGCTGGGTGCATGCTGGGTGCATGCTCCCAAGCCCTCAGTTCAGCACTGCTAGACAGCGAGGATGAGGACGAGCTAGAGGTTGCGGACGAGGACAAGCTTGGCGCTGCAGCCCGCCCCCACACTCAGCCCCTGCCTCTGCTCCCCCTAACATCAGGGTCGCAGACCACTGTGCTGCTGCTGGCGGCGTCAGCACTGCTGGGGATGGGGTAGAGGTAGAGAAAGAGGATGAGGGGCAGCAGCCCGCCACCTCAATCAGGACCGCCACCACACCACCACACCACCACACCAGATCGCAAGCACGCCCCCGTCTAGCCCTCACCTCTATGACCTCCCAAGAGGGGCTCCACTGCCCTGGCACTGCATTGATCTGCAGCCAGGGTGGGGTGGGGCTAGAATAGGTTTGAACAGGGCTGAACAGGGCTGAACAGGGCTAAACGTTGATCTGCAACCAACACACAGCAGCTAGCAAGCACCTGATGTGGGTGATGGAAGACGGCACTCAGCATGCCGGACTGAGGGGATGCAGAGGAGGGGGAGCTAGAAGGGAGGCCTTGTCATTGATCTCGACACAGGCCCATAGCTGCTCCACCCTATTGCAATTTCGTGATGCTGGACAGACTTAGATTGGGGCAAGAAGGGAGGACAGGCCATAAGCCAGTCTGTACATAAGCCAGTCTGTACAGGCCACTGGCAGAGGACCTATGGTCCGGCCAGGGGGATACAGGGCCAGGGGAGTGGCACGGTGGGGGGTGCTGGGAGAGGGGTGGGTTAGGGGCTGGGGTGCTGCCCCAACAGGCCCATGTGGGTGGTCCAAGGGCCCCCTCCCCCTCCCCCTCCACCACTCCCACCCTGCTAGCTACACAGACCGACCGCTGGCTGCTGGACTGCCCAGCTGGCAAGCTTGACCTAGATGCAAGTCCATACGCAATGTACCCCCACCCACCCTGCTGGCTGCACCTGGCTCACCCCCACCCCTTGATGGCCCCACCCCACCTGACCCCTCCCTACCCCCCCTGGCCCATCCCACCACACTAGTCCGAACCAGCTGTAACCCACACACCCCATCCTTCCTGGCCCATCCCAACCTGGACGCACCTGAGGCCCCACCCCACCCCACCCCACCCCACCCCACCCCACCCCACCCCACCCCACCCCACCCCACCCCACCCCACCCCACCCCACCCCACCCCACCCCACCCCACCCCACCCCACCCCACCCCACCCCACCCCACCCCACCCCACCCCACCCCACCCCACCCCACCCCACCCCACCCCACCCCACCCCACCCCACCCCACCCCACCCCACCCCACCCCACCCCACCCCACCCCACCCCACCCCACCCCACCCCACCCCACCCCACCCCACCCCACCCCACCCCACCCCCCACCCCACCCCACCCCACCCCACCCCACCCCACCCCACCCCACCCCACCCCACCCCACCCCACCCCACCCACCCCACCCCACCCCACCCCACCCCACCCCACCCCACCCCACCCCACCCCACCCCACCCCACCCCACCCCACCCCACCTGACCCCTCCCTACCCCGGCTGGCCCCACCCCACCCCAGCTGGCCCCTCCCAACCTGGCCCCACCTGGCCCATCCCCGCAAAGCGTGCCATGACGGGACGAGCGGCCAGGTTGACCACACTCATGCCAGTCTCCGCAAAGCTCACTGCGCAGGGCAGCGCAGCGCAGGGCTGGGCGCAGGGCAGCTGTCGCAGCTAGCACCAGACTGCGACTGTGGCTGCAGCTGTCGAAAGATGGCTATGGCCCACGGGAGAGCAGTGCAGGAGGAGGGGAGGATACAGAGGCCACGAGGGGCAGCTGTGGCATAGACCGTGGATGATCAGGTGCAAGCAGCGGGAGAAGTTGATGATGCGAGAGAGGGTGACCAAGTAGGGTTAGGGTTAGGGTTAGGTTAACCTGACCCCAACCCCAGGCCATGGGGAGTAGGAATGTGTATGGTAAGAAGGGGTGCTGCTAGGGTCTGGGCCAAGCAGGGCTCACTCACAGATGGGACGGAAGTCAAGGGCTTGGCTGGCTACATCCCTGCCATCATACCTGCACACATGGAGTTTCCAGGTGTGACGTCACAGTGGTGCAAGCTGCTAAACCGCCCAGGGCCTCCTAGGACCTGTCACCAGCCCCTGTCCCTGTCCTCCTGAACACAAGGAAGCCTGGTGGCAGGGTAGCAAGGCCATGCCCTGAGGCTACTCTCCTCCCTTCATGCACGCCTGAAGGCGAGGGCGTAGTCTTTATATCTGGCTCTCTTTCTTTCACACAAGGAAGCTGCCAGGTGTGACATCACAGTGGTGCAAGCTGCTGACCCCCCCAATGCCTCCTCTCACATGACCCTCACTGGCAGCCCTGTCCCTAGCCCCTGGGACACTGGGGCAGCCAACCACCCAACCACCAGCCAACCAGCCAACCAGCCAACCACCACCCAACCACCAGCTGCAGCCATGTCCAACGGGGGGCCAATGCGGCTGCAGCTGCTTCTCAGCTTCTCCAAGGTGACACAGCGGCTGGCCTTGTGCCTGTGAATGCAATGCAGCTCTGCTGTCCCACCAGTGTTGCTGCAGCTGCTAACTAGGCGCACTTCGGTTGACTATGCACGTCGCTTGTCTGCCCACCTGGTGCTGGGACTCATGCTATGAATGTGAAGGTGGTTTGACTGTGGTGTAATGGTGGTATGACGGTGGTGCGAGAATTCGACAACCCCTGGAAAAGCAGCCCCCTCTCAACCCTTGACCCCTACTTTCCCACCACACCCCAAGAACCTACACACCTGCCGACTTCAACCACTTCAACCACTCCAACCACCACCCTTAGCCATGCACCCACCTGCCCAGCTTGAACTCTTGGAGGTTTGCTACAAAGGAGAGGCGGCCTGAGGGGACGTTCACATCCCCCACCAGCTTGGTGCCCATCAGGCAGGGCGGCTGCAGGCAGTCATCAGCAGGCGGGGTTGGGGCTGGGGCTGGGGCCAAGCCAGGGGTTGTTACAGGTAGTTAAGGTAGTTGGGGCCATGACAGGTTGAGGCCAGGGCAGCTGCTCACACTCTCACTCACAGCCGCCCCATCTGCACACCGTGACAGCGGACAGGACGAACAGCAGTGGGATGTGAAGGAGAGGAGGGTGGAGAAGAAGGAGGGCAGGAGGAGAAGGAGAAGAAGGAGGAGAGGAAGGAAGATGAGAAGGAGAAGAACCTGGCTTGAGAATCGGAGCATGGTAAAAGCTCTTGTTTGAGGCGCGGCCTGATCCCTCATCTTACCCAATCTAGCAGCGGAAGGGGCGAGTGGGGCAGGGCAGGGATGACAAACCAGCTTGGGTTGAGTTTGGGTTAGGGCAAGGTTAACCCAAGGTCATAAGGATGGGGGGTTGGGTTTAGGGGTTGGGATAGGTCAAGATAAGCCGGGACAACCCTTTCATTCTCACCCTCTCACTCTTTCACACATAGCCTCCCCATGCATAGCCCCATGCTCACACCCTCACACCTTCACAGGGCAGGCCTCAAGGGCAGGTGAGCCAGGGCCCAAGGCCTGGAGGTTGAGCACCTCAGGTCCATGGCTGCCGTACTCTGCTGTCCACAGGCCCTGTGGCCAAAACAAAAAGAGTGATGCATGACATTTGAACAAGCCGGTTGAGTGTGACATAGGGCTTTGACGAGAAAAGAGGAAAGATGAGGTGTGAAGGAAGCAGGGCAGTAGCTGGTGCATGGGGTGAGGTGCAGGTGCAGGGGTGTGCTGGACAGTTATAATATTTACAGTTATTATTATAGCTGAGGAAACGAAAGGAACAACACTGCTATGTGGCTGTACACTTTGGCGACAAGGAATGGAAAGCCATTGTATGTGCATGGAGCGTACAAGCATTGTGATGACGGCATGCGACATGAGTACAGGGCAGGGGAAAGGTCCAGTCAGACAGTCCAGCGCTTGCCTCCCCCCTCGCCCTCCGTCTATCCCTCCAATCCTCACCCTCACCCCCCAACCTCACCCTCACCCTCACCCCAACCCGTGACTGACCCCCGTCGGGGAGCCCCCCCCTCCTCTGCACCGCTGCTTGCTTCCCCCCGCCCCTCCCTCTATTCCTCCAGTCTTCACCCTCACCCCCCAACCCAACAATGACTGTCTCCGCGGGAGATCAACAACCTCCTCTGCACCGCTGCTTGCACCACGGCTGTTGAGCCCATCCTCCCATCACTCCATCCCTGCAGCCCTTACCCCTGCAGGCCTCCTTTCACCCACCTCCCTGCAAGGCCCCTCCCCTGCCCCAGGATGCTGCCCCCTCCTCCGACCCTCAGCATGCATACCCCCCCCCCCCTCTCCTCCCACCGCTGTGCTTGGCCCTGCTGCTTCAGTGAAACCTGCACTGTGGTCCTGGCACCACGACCGCCACCACCACCATTACCCCTCCTGGGGCCCGCCCCTCCACTCAGCGCCCTCCCAGGTGTAGGTTGGGGCTAGGGACACATCTGTGCAGATGGATTTGGGGGAGTGGTGTAGCTCGGGGTGTACGCTGGTGGGGTTGAGATGGAGGCCAAGGGGGTGGCTGAGGACCAGTGGGTTTACTTTCGCGCTATATACAGCGTTCGCTGTGAAATGCCATGTTTTAGATGTCGTTTTGTGCTGTGAAATGGTCGCTTTGTGAGCTGCATTACCGAGCATCGCGCTATAAAATAGGGCCTTCAACCTGCAATTTTGCGCGTTGTAGCACAAAACTTTGCTGCAAGTGTCACCTGAGCGATGTTTCTACGTGAGGTCGTGCTATAAATTCGAGGGTGTGAACCTTTGCCATGTCACTTTGCCCTGAGCGATAAATAATGCATCAGGGCGGAACGAAAAGCTATACACTGCTGAGGACCCTCCACCTTAGCCCCCCATGAAAGCTCCTTCCCTCCCCCTCCCCCTCCCACCCAGCACACACAGACACACCCCAAGCAAGGCCCTCACCCCACCTTCTCACATGTGTCCCCTAGCTGTGTTTTCTTCTCATACACACCGCGCTGAGTCCCCTGCTCTTCCATCATCCCAGCTGTACGCCCTGTCAGCCACCACCCCTGTGGCCTCTCCACCTTACTAGCCCCCTGGCCCACAGCCCCAGCAGCACCCCACCTTCCCGAATGTGTCTCCTAGCTGTGTCAGAGCAGGTCACACCTCCCTCCAGCGCCCTGAGCCTCACACCTCCCCCTCACAGCCCCCAACCCACATGCCTCCCTCCCACCCCCCGCACCCCCTGGACCCCGCACCCCCTCCCCCGCACCCCCTCCCACCCCCCGCACCCCCTGGACGGACCTCCCCCCTCTCCCTCACAGCCCCTGACCCATCGCCCTCCCTCCCCTGCCGTCCTGCCCTCCCCCACCCCCCACACACGTACCCTGAGTCGCGCCGCTGCTGCCAGAGCCGCAGCTGCAGCCGCTCCCTGCCCCTCTGCTGCACTGGGGACAGCTACTGGTGATGATGGGGCAGGGCTTGACGGCAGGCCTTCTACTCGTTTAAATTCGAATTTAAATGTCTGCACGCACAAGAACGCAGCAGAGGGACAGAGCAGCTGGTTTGCTCTGCTGAGAGGGCAGGGGCAGGGGCAGGGGCAGGGGCAGGGGCAGGGGCAGGGGTAGGCGCAGGGGCAGGACCCTCATGTGAGTGATGAAGCCCTCAACCCCTTCTCAACGTGAAACATTGACACCCTACCCTCCTCCTCATCCAGCTGACCTTTCTCAAGCCCCAAGCAGCCGCCTCCTGCTCCCTCCCTTCTGCTCCCTCCACCCTCTTGCGCCTGCGCTGGGTGAGGGCTGCACCCCCCGCCTGGAACGTGGAGGTCAAGCCATCCCATGGCGTGGCTGCCCCAGAGGCTGTTGGCCCTGCTCCTGGTAGCTGGCCAGTCATCCTGCTGCCGCCTTCTCGAGATTGCTGCCTCCTCTGATGCTGCTGGCATGGCTGGCATGGCTGCGGCTGGCGTTGAGGCAACTGCAGGTGCACACTGACCTGCAGGCGGTGGCAGAGGGACAAGGGGTGAAAGTGACAGGCGGGCATGCGGGCAGCAGTGGTGATTAGGCGACTGTGGTGGTGCAATTGGCTCCCCCTCCCCCTCCCCCTCCCCCTCCCCCTCCCCCTCCCCCTCCCCCTCCCCCTCCCCCTCCCCCTCCCCCTCCCCCTCCCCCTCCCCCTCCCCCTCCCCCTCCCCCTCCCCCTCCCCCTCCCCCTCCCCCTCCCCCTCCCCTTCCCCCTCCCCCTCCCTCTCCCCTTCCCCCTCCCTCTTCCCCCCCTCACCTCAAGCACCAGGCAGCCTGGCGATGTGCGTGTTGACAGGCGAGCTGCCACCTCCATGCCCTGCACCCTCCTCCGCCCCCCTTCCCCTCTCCCACCCCTCCTCACCACGTCCCCCCCAGCCCCCCCTTCAACTGCCAAAGCCCCTGCAGCAGCCCCAGGCCCAGCCCCCCCTCCACTAGGCCCTACAGAGGATGTGGGCTGTGAGCCATGGCCCTGACCAGGCCCTGCTGCTGAGCCTGCTGCTGGCTGGACCTGTGGAGGCTGAGGGGCAGGTGGAGGTGAAGCCTGCGACTGTGGCTGTGGCTGTGGCTGAGGGGGAGGGTGGGGTGGAGGGGCAGAGGTAGAGGGGCTTGGGGTGGACGCTGGAGGCAAGAGGGCCAGGGAGGGGCTGACTGCGGACAGACACCATGACCAGGTGGTGCCGTGAGGTTTGTCGTGGGGTGTGGCAGCAAGGTGTGTGGTTGGGCAAGAAGGAAGCGAAAGCTCTAGACAGCCAGCTAGGTGAACAGGCAGGCAGTTGGATAGGAGAAGTAGCAGGCAACAAGATGAGCAGGCAGATAGGAAATGAGAAGCTGAAGAGTAGTCAAGCGGTCAGGCGGTTAAGCAGCCATTTGTGGATACTATAAAACTTCAGGTGAGCTTGGCTCGGTGACTTATGCTAGGCAACTCCGCGGGCACACTTCGTCCGGTTCTGCTGTCCCTACCGGGCGCCGGACGCCGGACGCCGGGCCGCAATACCCACCATCGCTCAACCCGACTTCGTCAACACTGTCGTCGTGCAGCGCCGCGAACGCCAGCTCTAGAGCGTCATCATCATCGACGAAGCCTTCCAAGTCGTCGTCGTTGTCGTCGTGTGGGTCGAAGCTCGCGATGCCCGCTGGGGCAAGCTCTGGTGCCTCCTCTGCCTGGGCGAGGCGCAGCAGGTCGCGGATGAATTCCAGGCTGGGCTGCACCTGCGGTCCACAGCACCATGGCCACGGTGATATATCGATGCAGTCAAACCACCGTGCAGACTCCAAACTCACACGGCTGCGAGCTGGCAAGACGTTGCTGCCGGCACGATGTGATTGAGTCAGGCTCGCCGGAGATGTTAGCGGGTGAGGGGCACGTGGTGACAGTGACAGGCGGGCAGGCATGCAAGCAAGCACGCTTGCCCGTCGATCACCCGCTCCTTGTTCTAGCACCCCACGCAGGCTTGCCCGTTGCACTTTTGTTTCCTGTGCTAGCACCCACCACCCCGAACTCGTCCTCCTCCTCTTCCTCGTCACTACTTGAGGGTGCCTGGCTCACACTGCCTTCCCCTTGCCAGCGCTGTGCCGCCTCTGACCTAGTGTCGGCTAGACCTTCCTGCTGCAATGCAAGGCTTGCAGATCTCCTTGTTCCCACAGAGCTCCTTTGTGCCTGCTTCACCACAACTGCTGCTGCTGCTGACTCTGCTGCTGCTGCTGCTGACGCTGCTGCTGCTGCTGAATCTGCTGCTGCTTTTGACTGGCCCTTACTACCAGCAGGCCCTGCTGACGTCCCTGCATGCTGCTGCTCACCCCTGCTATCACACCCCTCAACCATCCCGCTGCCGCCACTGCCGCCGCCGCCCCCGCTGCTGCCCCAGCCGCCGCCCCTGCCTCCGCCTCCCTCACTGCACACACCATCTTGCCTGCCACAGTCCACATTGCTGAGGCCCTCACTGGCGCTAGCACCCCGGTCCCTGGCTGCTGCACTGGGAGGCACTGCACTTGTGGGTGGCTGGGTGGAGGGTGCGCATGGGGAGGTCTGGGTGGCTGTCAGGGTCACCCTCTCAGGGCACAGCTGGAGTGTGAACAGCAGCCGGTCCCTCCTCATCGCATGTCCTCCCAGCACCTGCATGGCAGCAGACAAGTTGCACTTTCCTTGGCACATCCTACATTAAGAAACAGCAAAGAGTTGAAAAATAGTAACAAAGGAGAGGAGCACCGTCTGGAGTGGGAGGATAGGGGAAAGCTGCACAAAAAACTACAACCCCTACAAGACAAGGGACGGGGCAGTGGCGGGGTTGAAGTGAGGGCTGAGCATGGGGGCAGGGCATGAGGGCAGGGCATGAGGGCAGGGCATGAGGGCAGGGCATGAGGGCAGGGCATGAGGGCAGGGCATGAGGGCAGGGCATGAGGGCAGGGCATGAGGGCAGGGCATGAGGGCAGGGCATGAGGGCAGGGCATGAGGGCAGGGCATGAGGGCAGGGCATGAGGGCAGGGCATGAGGGCAGGGCATGAGGGCAGGGCATGAGGGCAGGGCATGAGGGCAGGGCATGAGGGCAGGGCATGAGGGCAGGGCATGAGGGCAGGGCATGAGGGCAGGGCATGAGGGCAGGGCATGAGGGCAGGGCATGAGGGCAGGGCATGAGGGCAGGGCATGAGGGCAGGGCATGAGGGCAGGGCATGAGGGCAGGGCAGGGCAGGGCAGGGCAGGGCAGGGCAGGGCAGGGCAGGGCAGGGCAGGGCAGGGCAGGGCAGGGCAGGGCAGGGCAGGGCAGGGCAGGGCAGGGCAGGGCAGGGCAGGGCAGGCAGGGCAGGCAGGGCAGGCAGGGCAGGCAGGGCAGGCAGGGCAGGCAGGGCAGGCAGGGCAGGCAGGGCAGGCAGGGCAGGCAGGGCAGGGCAGGGCAGGGCAGGGCAGGCAGGGCAGGCAGGGCAGGCAAGGCAGGCAGGGCAGGCAGGGCAGGTTCCATTCCCGGCCAACGAGTTGCCTGTTGCTCTGACATAGAGCAACCCTCAGGGCAAGTATTCCAGTAGCTGCCCAACTGGACAGGCGTGGCCACCAGTGCAGCCATGGGTTGGTCTGCATCAGTTTACAGTCTATTGAGTTGAATGGACAAGGTGCCATTGGCTGAAGCTGGCCCCACTGACATCCAGCCAGACGGCAGTTAGGTTCCCTGTGCTGACCAAGGCTGTAGCGCATGGCTCTGGTGGGACCCACTGAGGAGCCGCCTGCTGCTGCTGAGTGCTGTGCAGCCCAGGGCCTACCTACCTGCTGCCACTCCAGGCTGTGGGCGGTGAGGCAGTGGAGGGGCGGGCCGACCCCTGCAGGCAGCAGCCCAGCAGCCAGGTTGGTGCTCACCCTGTGGGTTCCGAATTTTGTTTGCTCTATATACAGCGTTCGCTGTTAAGGGTGATACTGAACTTCCTGCAAACCTCAAAGGAAGCAATAGGCTTTCATCAGAGGGCAAAAGGCTCTCTAACCTAAAATGTTGATGGCGCCGGCGGTTTGCTGGTCACTGGTCCCCTACCCTGATGGATGGCAGGTCACACAGCAGGCTGTCTGGCAGCCAGGCGGGGATGCCTCAGTCAGGGTATGGCCAAGCTCACCAAGCCATGCCAGCTGCCAGCCCTGATCACAAACCCAGCCCTGACCACTCTAGCAGTGCTGGCCCTGCTTCTACTGCTCCTGCTCTCAACCTCCCACCGCTGCCCTACTCCCTACCGCCACTCCTGCCGCTAACTCCTGCTGCCCATATTGCCCCTGCCTCTGCTGCCCTGACTCTTGCTCTTGTCCCTTCCTCCCTGCCACACCGGCCCTCCTCCTTGCTGTCCCAGCCTTCACAGCAGTGTAACCGCCATGAATACATTTCTCGAGATGACATCCAGGCATCACATGGCTACGACAACATATTGACATCACAGCACTTGCAGTCCATGCAGCACCCATGGCCCCATGCGCACAACCATGTGTGGGGTACAGTGTGACCACATCGTGTGAACCATCATGCGACAAAGTGTGATCCTGTGTGAGGCAGTAAGCACCAGGCTGACCTGACCTGCTGCCTGGTTGGTGACGCCCAATGCTATCAGGCCAGGTATGGCAGAGCGCTCAGGTGCAGTCTCCCCGCAGGTCAGCCACCACAAACCCACTGGGGAAGTGGGACCCACTGCACTGAGCCCTCTGTACATAGACCTGCAGAAGTAGGGTCAGTCGGTCAGTCAATCAGTCAATCAGCCAGGTAGGCAGGCGGGCGGGCAGGCGGGCGGGCGGGCGGGCGGGCGGGCGGGCGGGCAGGCGGGCGGGCGGGCGGGCGGGCGGGCGGGCGGGCAGGCGGGCGGGCGGGCGGGCGGGCGGGCGGGCGGGCGGGCGGGCGGGCGGGCGGGCGGGCGGGCGGGCGGGCGGGCGGGCAGGCAGGCAGGCAGGCAGGCAGGCAGGCAGGCAGGCAGGCAGGCAGGCAGGCAGGCAGGCAGGCAGGCAGGCAGGCAGGCAGGCAGGCAGGCAGGCAGGCAGGCAGGCAGGCAGGCAGGCAGGCAGGCAGGCAGGCAGGCAGGCAGGCAGGCAGGCAGGCAGGCAGGCAGGCAGGCAGGCAGGCAGGCAGGCAGGCAGGCAGGCAGGCAGGCAGGCAGGCAGGCAGGCAGGCAGGCAGGCAGGCAGGCAGGCAGGCAGGCAGGCAGGCAGGCAGGCAGGCAGGCAGGCAGGCAGGCAGGCAGGCAGGCAGGCAGGCAGGCAGGCAGGCAGGCAGGCAGGCAGGCAGGCAGGCAGGCTAGTAGGTAGGTGGGCAGGAGGGTTGGGCAAGAAATTGACAAAGGTAGGCAGGATTGTGGAGGTGCAGGTGGGCGGTCAGGCATGAGGGTGGCTTTGTCAGTGTGTCAGTTAAGCAGTCAGGAGGATCAGGAGGGTCAGTCAATGAAGTGGAAGCTAGGTGAAGCTGTGGGCGGGCGGGCGTGCGGGGTCTTTGGCGGCCTTGCAAGGGTTACTGTTCAGCGGCCCTTGTACCTGAAACCCCGCAGCCTCAGCGCATGGCACAGCTCTTGTGCTCGTGCAGCCGGCTGCCCCCAGCGCAAGCTCTGCTCATCCAGCCAGCGCTGGCATTGGTGCTCCCATATGCTACCAGAGGCCTGCATGCACCATGCACCATGACTTCGAGCTACATGCAGCCAGCTCCATGCACCATGCACGTCGAAACCCTTCATGCTCCTCAACCTGCCTTGAGCTCATGGATAGGACCCAGGCAGACCCAGCTGCTACCCAGCTGCCAGGCATGGCGCTGCTGCTAATGCTGCTGCTGCTGCTGCTGCTGTGGTGCAGCCACCAGTCAAGATCTGCACTGACAACTGCCGCCCGCCCTGATCACCTAATGCACTGACTTGGTGCTGCCTGACAGCGGTTGCTCTGCTGCTGCCGTACCTTGAGCAACATCTGACAGCTACATCACACCATCTGGTTCAATGTTGGCTGGTCCGCTGCCACAGCGGCTGCGAGAGCGCGTGGGCAGCTGCTCCGCTGCTGTTGCTGCCAATTGAACATCATCTGACAGCCACAACACCACCTTTTTGTTTGCGCACGCTGGGGTACTGCCACAGCTGCTGCAACTGGCCTGCCTTGAATGGCTAAATCTTGGAAAATTGGACATTGGAAAATCTAATGTCAGGCAATGGCCTGCCCAGCGCTAGCCTGAGTGCTGTACTCAAGTCTACCACCAGAGACTGGCCCTGACGGCACAACAGCCTGTGAGCAGGGCCAGGGGGTCTAGGGCAGGGGCCTGGTGCCGGGCAGCCCCGCAGCCACCTGCCCGGCAGCCACCTGATGGCAGCACCACCACCTGAGTCAAGCATGAAGGGGCTGAGCTACACCTGTATCTGCTCCGGCTACACCTGGATGCGGCATGCTGCCGTGGGGTGAGATGGGTAAGCCAGCCCCAACATCCCATGCTGGCTGCGCTGAGCCCAGCAGGAGTCAAACCATGCTGCTTTCTGAGCATTCATGCTTCTTCGCCACTTCTGGTTTCAGCACAAGGATGAAGCTATGCCGAAGCAAGTGCATTCCAGAATGGCCAATATGCAGCTTGTTGTGGAAGTACACACGTCCCCACATTACCCCTGCTGACACTCTGCCCTCCTCCTCCCCTGCTGCTGGTTGCTGCCATGTCGTTGTGATGTCCTTACCATGTTTGGCTACAGCATGCACGCGTTTACCAGCACATGGCGCTTGGTGCAAACCTCACCTCAATGCTGGTGAGCTGGTTCAGCCTCTTGCACGTACATGCGATACGACCCACGGCCGCGGCAGGCAGATGACGCAGTAGTTCTCCAAACACATCGTCGCTCAGGTCGCTCATGTGCGTGCCCAAGGCGTGGCACTCCCTGCTCGCCTCCACCCCTGCCATTTGCCCTGACGTTGGCCTTCCCTACCACCGAGCACAGCTAATATGTCGGTGTCGCTCCAGGTCTTTTTTGAGCGCCGGTTAAGTGCCGCCACGTCACGATAGAAGGCACCGTGCTCTAGCGCTGCACGAGCCAAGCGGGTGTGTCAAAACCCCAGCGATTGCTGTACACTGCTGTACAATCCCTTGTGCGACAGCCGGTGCTGTCATGCAGGCCACAAACATTGCACACGCTTGAGTTCAATGCCCAGCAGCCCTCCCAGGCTGATGGCATAGCGGTGAAAAGCACCAACACAGCATCCCCTCATTCACCGCACCCTATCCCACGGTAACCCTCATTTTCAGCATCCCCTCATTCACCGCACCCTATTCCACAACCGCAAGCTTGCTCCTGACACAACTACATCGTTCAATTAGCCTTCTTGTGGTTTGCATCGCCGTCACCCTTCTCGCCTTCCTCGCCGTCCTCGTCCTCCTCATCCTCGTCCTCCTCCCCTTCCTCCTCCATGGTCTCAGCACCCGTATCACCTGCAGAGGGCATGCAACGGTGGGCTGAGGGTGGGGTGGGGTGGGGTGGGGTGGGGTGGGGTGGGGTGGGGCGGGGCGGGGCAGGGCAGGGCAGGGTCTACACGGCCACAGGTCAGCGCTGCCTGGGTCAGGGGGCCTGATGCAGGAGTGTCGACACTGTATTGCATGCTGAAGCGTGGTGGGGTGGGCCAGGGCAGGGCAGGGCGGGGCAGCGTGCATGGTGATAGCAAGGTTACTGCACATGGTAGCAATGCTCTGAGCCACATGGCCGCACAAACTCCCCAGTCCTGCCCGCTCGTTCGCCCACAGTCTACCAAGTCATTGCGGCCACTGACCATCATCTGTAGTTGCCCCAACATCCTTGCCGTCCTTGGTCCTGCTGATCTTCATGCCTGCAAGGCATTTACAACATCACAGGTGTGACTTGCTGAAGTGTCACATGAGGCAAGGGTCAGAGATGAGTGCAGCACAAAGTCCTGCATGCTGCCACCACATGCCTGACACCCTGCCCACGCACCCTGCCCCTGCCAAAGCTCTTGCCCCCCAAGACTGGACCTGACAGTAATTGCCTGCTGGTGGGCAGGGCTGTCTGGCTATGCTACCTGTTCACTGATGCCATTGACTGTCCCTGACTAGGCCATATCCCTGTCCCTGCTGCTGACGGCCTTAACCCTGCTGCTGACACCCTACCCCGCCTGCGCCCGGCCCTCTTGGCTGCACCCATGAGCTGTGTGTATTTACTCTGCGGGTGTGTGTAGCAGCTGGTGACTGAGATGCAAAAGGTGCGTTATCCCTCCCACACCCTGGGTGGTCTTGTGATTATGTTAGGGGCACATGGTGAGGGGCTGCTGATCCTCACACATTAGCGATCATGCATGACATGGCAGTGCGAGTGCTGCCTTTCCCTTAGACTTGCCATCCCCCTTGAACTTCGCCAGGCTCCTCAGTAAAAAGAAGATCATAATGCCGAGCAGCCCCACAATCAAGATGACGTCCTGACCGGCAGCTGGGGTTTCCGGAGCTAGGCTTGTTGTCATGGAACCGGCTGGAGAGCCCGTCATGCTAGGCGACGTATCGCGTGCCCCCACCAATAGTTTGCGAAGTAGCGCGGCTACCCAGGGCTGTTTGTAGAACTAGTTACACCTCTTTATGATAGCTTGCTTGCTGCTGTTTGCGGTGCACATCGATCGTTCAGCTCCTGTCATTAGAAAGGAAACGACTATAACGAACTCAGTTTCGGGCGAGCGGACTGGGACAGTCTGTTGGGCCTGGGCCTGGGTCTGTGTGGGAGCGACAACCGTCCTCCACAGCTCTTGACAGAAACAAAGAAATGTGTACATAGTCCCGTCTACTGCGTTCAATAGAGAGCCACAAACTGCTGCTGCAATGCGGCTGACCACCTTAGTAGATAGCTAAACGCTTACATGCAGCATCACATAATCAATCAATCAACGTTGGCAAACTTGTTCACGGAAGCCTTTCATCATATCTAGGGAGCGTCTCATGTACGTACATGTACGTACATGTAACTGTTACATATGCGGGTTATACGGGTGTTACACGGGATGTTACACGGGGTGTTACATGCTAACGATTACGGGGTTCCTGGCATCACGGGCGTATAGCAGACTGAGCGTTCATCGCATGCCGCACGGTGCTACGCCAATCGCACACGTCCCGGCACCGGGACATGCATATTAAGGTTGTGCAAAAGCCAGAAGTTGTTGCGTGTAGAAGTCAGAAGTAGAAGTAGAAGTAGAAGTGGAACTAGAAGTAGAAGTAGAAGTCAGAAGTTGCTGCGTGACGAGTCCTCTCGCGGCAGTGGGCCAAAACTTGGCTGGGTGCACCGTCAAGCTTGCATTTCAGCCAGGCAGCCAGCTGGCTCATGTTAGCGACGCCGAGCTCATCCGCACTGGCACACCACAATGCCGTCGCTAAACGCAAGAGCCAGTCATTTGCGAACTTGCTGAAGTACAACATCTGCTGCCAATGTGACACTGTTGTAGACCTGCTAGAACTACGACTGCGGCTTGCAGAGCTGCAGCCCGCGGCCCGCGACCCCAGAAATGTTTTCTGGTGCGGGAGCAGTTGCGACCAGTGCGGCGGGGTGTACAAGCTCACTGTAATCGAGCCGAGCAGCTAAGAAGGCTATGTAACATGACCGGCACGATGAGGATAACTGCAACACCGAACCTTTTCCGGGTTTGTAAACGACCGAGGCCGAAGCAGTTCCGAGTGAACGCTCGAGACCGACGCCAGGGGCCAATCACCAGCCCTTGATCCCTCGATTTGCTCGTAGGGACACCCGTAATCCTATCAGCGTTCTTGTGGATGTCACAGTGGCTATAGCCAGGTTTCTTGTTTCCTTAGCGGTTCTCGTCGCCGCCGCCGCCGCCGCCACTTCAAATGCCCAGCTATCTTGCCTCAGACATTGTCATCGTAACCTAATGCGGTAGGTGCTGCCCCGACCGTGCAGTCGCAGTGACTGATTTCTTGGTTGCTAGGGCAGCCATGCCATTGCTGCAGTTGCACAAGTGGTAGGGCTTGGGTTGCCTAGGTAGCAACATCAAGGGCACCATCATGTGCATGCGCAACTGTATCCATACCATGCAGGTGCACTTGCAGTTGCTCCGTGTGCATTTGTATTTGTCACAACATGTTGTTTCGTCTCTTGCAGGGCTGCTTGGTTGTGGAGCTCCTTCTTAGCATGCTAGTGCTGTTGCTTACGGCTTGTTCATCAAGTAAAACCCAGCCTCAAAGCTCAATCAGGTGAGGGAGCAGATCCTGCAACATGAAGTCTAAACTTGTGCATGACGGCACCCATTACCCTCCTTGATGTCATTGTGCGCAGGAGTTGAGGTGAACACATGTCCGATGTTGCGGCAATGGTTGGTTGCTCCTAGCCTGCCCTTGGCCCCAGCTCAGGTCACATTGCCAGCTCCTCCACCACTTCTCAGACCTCTCTCTATATATATCTCTACCAATCCATGACAAAACGGGCGCTATAGAGGCCGGCGCACATCACTCGGTTGGTGTTGTGCTTCTTGATGCTCTCAACCCACCCTCCACCCCAACTCAGGCTATCTCTCAGCTCAGGCTAGCTCCACCACCTCTCAGTCCTGCCATTCCCTATATACCTTGATAGCGTCGTTGTCCCTCATTATCACCAGCCTTTGGCATGCCACGCATAGTGGAGAACGGCATGGCACCACTCACGTCGCGGTTGATGCTTGGTTATATGTATGTCATAATGTGTTGCAAGTGGTGTTCATGGTGCTGTGTAGTAGGCGGGGCTTCCTCTCATGCAAGCAAGCATCATGCTATGATCAGGCTATGATGAAATGCATGCTGATGCACGTGATGAATTGCATGATGAATAAATAAAGCGCATGGGCACATGAATTGCATGAGTTGCAAGGAGGAGGTGCAAGGAGCGCGATACGAGGATGGGGTCGTGTGTTGCCATGTGTAGTGGTTGCGACTGAGCGGTTGGCTATGATTGGCGGTTGGCTATAATTGGCGGTTGGCTATAATTGACGGTTGGCTATAATTGACGGTTGGCTATAATTGACGGTTAGCTATAATTGACGGTTGGGACATAATTAGCCGTCGGTTGCCCTTGTTACAGCCTTTTAAAATGTGGGCAGAAAACGTTTAGATCCGGGTAAATTGAAGTTATGTGTACGTATACGGGATGTAACATGTAACATAACATAACAATGTAACATGTAACGTTACACGGGTCCGGACACTCAGGCAAATTAGTAACAGCATTTTTCAGAATCGCGGCTTGAGATTTTGCACATAGCCATATGACGTGGTTGTAAGATTGGGGTTTGAACGAAAATTCATAAATATGCATGGTTGGTGAGATATCGCTAAGGTGATGTGTTGTACCACTCGGTGTGGTGCAGTGTAGCACAATTGGGTGCATTGTAGTAGTGCACTAGTGACAGGTGCAGTACTACACCATGAGAACCAATGTGATTTAAAGGAACAACAATCTCCAAACCAGTAAAATAACAATGAATTAACAACATAACTACTTTATTACATCACAAAACTACTAGACTGTATATAGTGCAGTTTTTCAAGATGAGGTTTGGTGCATTGTTGCGGCATTAGATATGGTGCAGTACTGCACTATAAGGGGTAGCTTTGAAAGAGGGTATTTAAATATAACCTATGTAATTCACGGATTTCGCTGATTACTACGAGATTTTTCACGATGGTGGTGGGCATGGGCCAATAGTCTCATTCCGAGGCGAACCGTGTACAAAAAGCACCCCCTCAAAATCGATAGTTGTGCACTAATTTGCGTGAGTGGACGCTCCCTGAATTCATATCCAACATCAGAAAGAACCATACCCTTTGTCACCGCCAGCATCATCAACACCTACCTGGCGTGGTAAAAGAATGCAGTGTATTGTCGGAGTATTATCTCTGAGGCAGACCAGCCTTACCGGCATTCACTCCCTTCACTCATGAATAGCATGCCACCCAGATTAGAGAGGTAGGGAAGATGCATCTCTTTCCCTTCTGTCTCCACAGCCCCTACACCTTAACCCTACACATTCCCAGCATGCTATAGCCGCTGCCGGCTTGGCTCAAGACAAGGAAAGCCAGCGCGCAGCAGCAGCCAGTGCGGTTGCCCTGGCCCAGCGCGGCTTCAGCCTCTCCCCACCCATGACCACGAGATCAATTTCAAGTCGACGTGAGTCGAGCCCCATTGGCCATAGCCTAAGCAAACTCTTAAGCTGGACCTGGATCAGCAAGTTGTACAGTGCTATCAGTCTGGCAGTGCTGGCACGATGGCATCATCCCACACCTTTCACCATATACCAGCGCCAATTGCAAACATTGCCAGTGACGTGTAGTGAGCACAACAAGGGCCAGCACAAGGGACACCTACTACTATGATACAAGTACACCACAACACACAAGTCAAGATACAGATACAGGGATGTGAGTAAGCAGCAACTGCTGAGATGAATGCAAACCTACTAACTCTGCTGCCATGTAGTTAAGCTGCCATGCACGTCAGCTGTTGTTTGTGCCAGGTCAAGGCCGAAGAAAGACACAAATGCCCAAGTTGTCATGGTAGCAGCAGCAGCAGCAGGATGTTGAGGGACGTTGTTGCTGACCTTTGCAAGAAGTGCTAGATGTAGCGTTCCGATTCTGCACTAAGCGGATCGGCGCTAGTGTCACTGCTGAAGTGTGATACAGGCAGGTTAAGTGGTGGGCTGTACTGCTGCCCACCATTCGGGTTCGATCCCCGGAGGCCGTTCTATGTCTTAGCCTGGTTGCGCTGCAGCAGTCTGACACCTGTAACTGCGGTTAGCGTTGCATGGCGTTCACACACTGAAAAGATTTAAGGCGCGTTCTTTCTGAACGCTACATTGGTTTCCGTATTCCGATACCTCAGTGACTGGCCGCACCATGACTGACACTACGCCTAATGGCGAAACACCAGGCGCTGGTATGTCCAGCGGTCCTGCGGGTTCCCAGGCCATATTGGCCCAGGCCCTATCTGATCCCGAGTTTGCCAGGTCCCTGAGGGCGGCTTTGTTCCCCGACGGTGGTCCTGCTGCAACTCCGTCGCGGAATGGGCAGGGCGATGGCCCAGTCCCTCCAGGCGATGAAGAAGACGAAGAGGAGGAGCAAGATGAGGAAGAAGAGGCTGACGACGTCTCTGAAGGCGAGATTGACCTGTCTTCCGCAGACCAGCTGGCCCAGTCGCTGCTGGACACGCAGGACCAGCTGAAGGAGGCTAAAACCAAGCTGGCCAAGATGGAATCTCGCCAAAAGCTGACAGATCGCACACTGGCTGCGCTGGCTGAAAAGGTGGGTCTATTCCCAGGGTCCCCTCCCTCCATTCAGGACAGGCTGTTTAGTATGCGCACTCCGTCCCCGAGTCGGTCAGGTACACGCCCAGCGTGTATTCCTGGTACCTTTAACTCGATCGGTGGGAGAGGCGGCGCTCTGCACCACCTCTTTCCCCAGGTCACTAGTCAGGCTCCAGCTGCTAAATCTGTGCCTGGCCCTGATAAGTGGACAGACAATTGCACCAAGTCTCGCCGCAGGGCCTCTGCCTTCTGTGACGACTTAGAAGCACATTGCTTGCGCTTCAACCTGGACATTGCCTCTGTCTTTCCTGCATTCCTGTCCGGGGCTGCGCGTGATGCTTGGTTGCCATCCATCCGTGCTGCTCATTTCGCACAGACCCGCACTGCACCTACCTGGCCTTATCTGCGACTGTCCTTTCTTGAGTATACAGGAGACGACTTGCGTGACGATCAGACTGATGCCCAGAAACAGCTTCTTGAAGGCAGCATTCGCATGTCGTCCCAGCTCCTTCTCAATGAATATGTCACTGCTTTCAGGAACAATCTGCTGACTGCTGGTGTCCAGTGCATGGATGAGAGTTTGCTTGTCTCCCTGTTTATCAAGGGACTGACATCTGAGCTGAAAAAGGCAGTCCTAAGGGATTCTGCTCCTTTTCCTGCCTTCACTCTGGCTCAGGCTATCGATTCTGCCAGGCAGGCTCAGCGTGCTGCTGAGATCCTTGCTGAAGCAGTCGGCACAAAGCGCCATGTGGTTGCTGTGCAGGCTAAGCAGCTGGCTGAAGGTCTGGAGCGTGCAAACAACCCTCGTCCCCCTAAGAGCACCCAGAGCGACCCACTTGCCAAAGTCCCAGCCCGTTCCAGGGGCTTCAGGGCTGGCATGGCTGCTGGTCCTGCTGCTGGCTACCGTGTCATTCTGAAGCAGAAGGCTGAAGAGGCTGCTGAGCAGTCCAGCATGAAGCCAGGCCAGTACTGTCATCATTGCTATGATCCCCGGCACCTTAAGCCTCTGTGTCCCTATAAGGACATGCCAGCTCTGGAAGCCAGGAAGCTATCTGGCTACCCTCGTCCTCCTGCTGATGCAAAGGCTGCAGGGAAGCGTCCTTCTGAGCAGCATGACTCTGAGCCCAAGAAGGGCAGGCTTGCATCTGCCAATGGGAAGTGAGGTGTTGCCCAGCCAGGACAGTGTCACTCCTGTGCTGTGGTACATGCTGATGAACCTGTCTTATGCACCTGTGCCACTGAAATGACTGGGACTGAGACCCAGCTGATGGTTGTTGATGGTGTTGCTGTGCATGCTATGAGCCAGCCTTTCCCTGATCCAACTGTTGATGGCCATGCGTTCTCTGAGCAGACTGCTGTGACAGCAGCTCAGAACTGTGGGTCCTGTTTCAGTGCTGCTGACCCCTGTGTGGGTCATATTCTCTCGTGTAAGACTGCCCTGTGTTGTCCCCGTGCACCGTCTCAAGTCATCTTGGGGGTCTCTGGTCAAGACGACAAGGTGAGGTTCCAGTTTGCTGGCACCATTGATTCTCATGCCTGTCACATGTTAGCTGATAGTGGTGCTGATGCATCACTCATCAGTGCTAGCTTTGTTCAGCTGCATAACATCCCAGTATTTACTTATCCCATGTCACTCAGGTTTGATGTTGCCAACAACCAGCCTGTGATATGTGAGCATTATGTCAAAGTGCAGCTGCGCATCAACAGCTTCTGCTGCATGTGCCTGTTGACTGTCATGCCTGATCTGGTTCATGCTTATGACGTGCTCCTGGGTGCTGACTGGTTGACTGTGCAGGGAGCCTTGGTCGACTACGTCGACAAGACTCTTACCCTGCGCACTCCCCAAGGTAATAAAACCTTGCACCCACACACAGGTGACCAGAGTGCTGCTGGCCAGTGTGCTGCTACAAGGCCACCTGGATCCACCCACTCACTGCCCCGCCCACCTGCTGCTGTCCTTGCTGCTGTGTCCAAAGCCAATCCAAAGGCTCTTGTGACAGCAAAGCAAGCAGCCAGATGGCTGCGTAAGGGTGGCTCAGCCATGGTAGCTATGGTGTCTCTGGAAGACCTTGCCTTACCAGTAGACGCTGTGTCCCATGTACAGAGGCAGCACCTGCAGGATTTGCTTGATGAATACTCTGATGTATTCCAACCTATCACAGGACTCCCGCCAGAGCGTGCAGTAGGGCACTCCATCCCCTTGCAGCCTGATGGCAAGCCTCCAGCTAGGCCTAGCTATAGGATGTCCAAACCTGAGCAAGATGAACTGCGTAAACAGATCACTGACCTGCTAGCTAAGGGCCTGATAGAGCCTAGCTCATCACCCTATGCTGCACCTGTGCTGTTTGTCCAGAAGAAATCAGGTGAGCTGCGCATGTGCATTGACTACCGCCAGCTAAACAAAATTACAATTAGGGACCAGTATCCTTTGCCACGCATTGATGATCTGTTTGATCAGCTAGCAGGAAAAACTGTGTTCTCCTCCCTCGATCTGCAGGCTGGTTACCACCAGATCCGCATCCCGGCTGAGGATGTCCCTAAGACCGCGTTCAGGACTCCCATGGGGCACTACCAATTCAAGGTACTGTGTTTTGGCCTGACAAATGCTCCTGCCACGTTCCAACGTGTAATGAATGAAGCATTTGCTGAGGTGATCAATGACTGTGCACTCGTGTACCTTGATGACATCCTGGTGATGTCCAAGGACAGTGAGGAGCACCTAGTCCACCTCAGGCGTGTGTTTGACTTATTGCGTAAAAATAAATTTTATGCTAAGCTATCTAAATGTGAATTTATGCAGAGAACATTAAAGTTCCTGGGCCATATTATTAGTGCTCATGGTATCTCTGTTGACCCGTGTAAAGTTACTGCAATCTCTGAATGGCCAGTACCTACTAGCCTCAAAACTCTGCAGTCTTTCCTGGGCGCTGCTAACTATGTACGTAAATTTGTACATAATTTTAGCACTATTGCTGCACCCCTCACTAACCTGACTGGCCCCAAAAAGGAGTCCTTCCCTTGGAAGGCATGGCCTCAGGCTGAGCTGGATGCGTTCAATGCTTTGAAGCAGGCCATTTCTAATGTGCCTATGCTCAAGCTTCCTGATCACAGCAAGCCGTTTCAGGTGCACTGCGATGCGTCCCTTGAGGGCATCGGTGCAGTCCTGATGCAGGATGGCTACCCATTGGCGTATTACTCCAGGAAATTAATTCCTGCTGAGATTAATTACACCACGGGCGAACAGGAACTGCTGGCATTGGTATCTGCTTGCCAACAGTGGCGATGCTACCTGGAAGGGGTACCATTCACACTGTACACAGATCACAAGCCGCTCATCTCTCTGCCTACTCAAACTATACTCTCACGCAGGCAGACTAGATGGATGGAATTCCTGGCCCGCTTCTCATATACCATTGAATATCTACCTGGTATATCTAATCCTGCTGACCCATTGTCACGCATTCCAGCAGCCCCATTGCAGACGTGTAAGGGCTCTGGTGCAGATGATGTGCGTAGTATTCTAGTGACGACTAGAAGCCAGCGTCGTTCTCAGGAGGGGGAGGAAACTTGTGCTGAGGCGCAGAAAAACAGTGCTGGTGATGCCGCTGCGCCACCCACACAACCACCACCAAGCCATGGTGCTGGTGCTGCCGCCAGGCCACCCACTAAGCGTGTCACTTGGGCTGCTGATATACCAGCAGATGGAGAACCCAGTGCACCCAAACCACCAGGTCCTCTGTCAAACCTGCATGAGTGGTTGGTCAGAGCTTATGCTGCTGATTCCAACTTCACCAAGCGTAGAAAGACAAAGAACTTGTACCTGGATGAACATGGCTTATGGAGACATCAAAAGAGACGTACAGTCATTGTGCCCCGTGACAAACAGCTACGAGAGCATATCCTGCATGAGATGCACGATGCTAAGTACGCTGGACACGTTGGGATCACTAAGACATTGGAACGTGTCATGCGTGTGTTCTGGTGGAAACACTTACGCACTGATGTGCGTCACTATGTAACAACATGTGATGCATGCCAGAGGAACAAGTCGGTTACAGCTAAGCCATGGGGGTTCCTTCATCCTCTGTCTATACCTGGATACCGCTGGGAAATCATGCACATGGACTTCATAACCAAACTACCGTCCGGATCACATGGATATGATTCCATCTGTGTATTCGTTGACAGGCTCTCCAAAATGGTGCACCTAGTGCCATGTAAGGAAAGCATGGATGCTCCTGAGTTTGCACAACTCTTCATTGATTCGGTATTTGTCCATCATGGGCTACCATCTGAAGTTGTGAGTGATCGGGGCTCCCTATTCGTTAGTAAGTTCTGGCAAGCTGTATGCAAGCTAATGGGCATGAAACATTCTCTTACCTCCAGCTATCACCCCCAGTCAAATGGGCAGGTTGAGCGGTACAACAAAGTGTTGGAGGAGATGCTCAGGCATTATATCTCTCCCACTCAACGAGACTGGCCTAAACACCTCTCGTTCGCCGAGTTTGCAATCAATAACTCATGGCAAGAAAGTATTAAATCTACACCTTTTCTGATCAACTATGGACAATCCCCAGTGACACCGGTGACCCAAGAGTTACCTCGGTTGCCACCTCCCATGGCCCAGTTCTTCTCTGATGGCTGGGAAAAAGGTGTTCAAGAAGCCAGAAGATGTATGAAACTGGCACAGAGTCGGCAGTCTAATAACGCTAATCCACACAGGAAATCCTCGGACAGTATGTTCCAAGTGGGTGACCGTGTGCTGCTTAGTACCATGAACCTGCGTAACATGGTGGGCAAAGCCAGAAAGCTGCTGCCACGGTATGTGGGGCCTTTCAGGATTGAGGCTCATGTGGGTAGAGACGCTGTAAAGCTGACCCTGCCATCAGCCATGTCCAGGATCCATCCTGTCTTCCATGTGTCATTACTAAGACCCTATGAGGGCAACTTTGGTCGTCTACCCCCCACTGAGCTGGGCTGGTTAGATGATTCCCCACAATATGAAGTAGAGCGCATTGTGAACCACCGGCATGTGCGTGCAGGTAAAGCAAAGGAGTACCTCGTCAAGTGGAAGGGTTATGATGACTCTGACAACACCTGGGAGCCTGCCAGCAATCTAGCAAATGCCCCTGACTGCGTAAACTTGTATAAGGCTCAGAATGGCTTGCTGTGAATTAAATGTGGGACATGGGCTCCATGTGGTCATGCTGGTTGCTTTGCTGCATGCTATGTGCCTTGGTGTGCTATGGGTCCAGTTGCTCATGTGAGCCTGGCTTGTTTCGTACCCAGCTTCCACTGGCTCTGTGAGCCTGGGCTGAAGGGTCCATGGTGACCGTAAACTCCTGAGAGCGACCTGCGTCCGGATGGGCAGGAGTTCCAAACTAGCGGTCATGTACTGCGAGTCCATGCCATGATGGCCTATGGGCGGAACGGCCGTCCCATAGGAGGGGGAGGAATGTAGCGTTCCGATTCTGCACTAAGCGGATCGGCGCTAGTGTCACTGCTGAAGTGTGATACAGGCAGGTTAAGTGGTGGGCTGTACTGCTGCCCACCATTCGGGTTCGATCCCCGGAGGCCGTTCTATGTCTTAGCCTGGTTGCGCTGCAGCAGTCTGACACCTGTAACTGCGGTTAGCGTTGCATGGCGTTCACACACTGAAAAG